>CM077152.1:17591763-18072287 GCA_039583875.1 Platanthera guangdongensis
GCCGCATACTGGTCGCGACTTTCCTTGTCGCTGGTGTGTCCGCCGTGACCGTGCGACTACTTCCTCTGCCGACTTCTCTCTCTTCGGCCTCTTCTCCTTCTAGCCGCCCGACCTTCTTTACCAAGCCGCCGACCCTCTTTGCCAAGCTGCCCGGCCTCTCTTGCTGCCGCCCCGACCTCTCTTGCTGGCCGCCCGGCCTCTCCCCTAGCCGCCCGGTTTTCTCTAGCTAGAAGCCCGGCCTCTTTTGTTAGCCGCATGGCTTCCGATGCATCCGCTGCTACTTCTGCTCCGACAGCCCAAGCGGCTACTATGGCTTCCGAACTCCGTGATGAGGTACGGATTACTACCATCTCTCTGACTGGAAACGAAACTTCGTCGAATGGGTTCACTCTGTTCGTCGTGTTCTGCAGACGAAGGGTCTTCTTCACCACTTGACCCGATTTACCCCGATGCTCCCTCCGATGACTGGCTTGCGATGATGGTCGAGTCCAGTCTTGGCTCCTCAACTCTATGGTCACCGATCTCTACAAAGGTCCATGTATAATGTCACGGCTAAGGCCATGTGGGAGATGGACGCTCCAGATCCTTATTGACACTCTGGCCTCAACAGTCTTCAAACACTTATATATTATTTCTCTCCGACCTCAGAACCTTGCTCCTGGTGCTCCCGGCGATATGATGTCTTTCGTTACCCAGGAAAAGACCCTGGCCGAGGCTTGGATTCAACATCAACCTCCCACTACTGATCTAGCTACTCAACGGGCCCAGAAAGAGGCTGTCACCATCGCGATGATGATGTCCATGTTCCACCCCACCTGCATAGTGTTCGGGCCCAAATCCTTTCTTCCACGACGACTCCTTCACTGTGCGATGTCTGCTCAATGCTGCTTCGAGTTACACCTCCTACTGAGGCTCCTGGATTTGCTCCTGCTCTTCTTCAACAGCCTCTCCTTCCGACCCCCCTCCTGCTCGTGGATCATCCACTCGAGGGGCCGACCTCCGTCTCGGGGACGAGGACGTGGTGGTCGTTCGTCTATGAAATGCACATATTGTGGCCGGGGTGGCCATCTTGAGGCTACCTGTTACAGCAAGGTCGTGTGAGACGACTCACAGATAATAAATTGAAAGGAGACCCCGGGATGTGAAGAACCGTGGAAAGAGAAAGGTTCGACGTAAGCTGAAGAGCAGCGAAGCCAGAGACTGGTAGGCTGTCACCGTTGGCCACAGTGATGCAAGCAGGATGAGGCGTCTGTAGGTACTCTGTGGGCTTCTGGGAGGTAATATGGTGAGTAGCGCCGGAATCAAAGATCCAGCAAGGATTATGAGAGAGATAGGTTATACCTTCCGCAGAAGAGGACGCAACAGAGCCGGAGGAGCGGCTGAGGGCACCTTGAAGCTGTTGAAGTTGGGTGCGGAGCTCATCAATGTCTTGGCGGGTAGTAGCCGGATTAGTGGCAGAAGACCCAGTAGAAGCTGGAGCAGCAAATATAGTAGCAGTAAGGTGAGGAGGTAAGCCATGCTTGCGGTAGCAGGTAGCTTCAAGATGATTATCCCGGCCACAGTAGGTGCATTTCATAGAATAGCGACCACCACGTCCTCGTCCCCGAGACGGGGGTCGGCCCCCCCGAGTGGAAGATCCACGAGGAGGGGTCAAAAGGAGAGGCTGTTGAAGAAGAGCCAGGGCAAAAACAGGAGCCTCAGAGGGAGGCGTGACTTTTAGCAGCATGGAGCCGACATCAGACAGTGAAAGAGTTGTGGCAGAGGATAGAATCTGGGCCCGAATACTATGCAGGTGGGGAGGAACCCGGGACATCATCATGGCGATGGTGACAACTTCTTTCTGGTTGCGCTGAGTGGTTAGATCGGTAGTAGGAGGCTGATGTTGAATCCAAGCCTCTGCCAAACTCTTAGCTTTAGCCACGAAAGAGAGCATATCACCAGGAGCACCCGAGGTAAGATTCTGAAGATCGGAAATGATATCATATAGGTGTTGTAGGCTGTCATGGACAGAGTAAAAAGCGTGAAGCTCCTCCCACATGGACTTAGCCGTGTCATGATACATGGCCATCCGGTAGGGCTCGGGATCCATAGAGTGTAGAAGCCAGGACTGGACCCAACCATCATCGCGAAGCCAGTCATCAGAGGGAGCAGTTGGAGTAGCGCGGGTCAAGTGGTGAAGAAGACCCTTCGTCTGCAGAACACGACGAACCGAGTGAACCCACTCGACAAAATTCCGTTTTCCAGTTAGGGAGATGGTAGTAATCCGTAACTCATCACGGAGTTCGGAAGCCGTGGCAGCCGCACGGGCGGGTGGAGCAGAAGTAGTAGCGGAATTATCGGAAGCCATGCGCGGCCGGCAGAAGAGATCGGGCGGTTAGAATAGGCAGTCGCATGGTCTCGGTGGACACACCAGCGATCAGGAGATTGCGACCAGAATGCGACTAGGGAGAAGCCGACAGAGAAGATAGCCGCACGGTCTCGGCGAGTACACCAGCGACAAACGAGGTCGCGACCAGGATGCGGCTAAGGACAGAGAGGAGAACGCTAGCTGCGGTAAGGCGAGATCGCAACGAGCAGAAAAGGCAAGTCGCGACGAGCAGGAGAGGTAGGTCGCGGCGAGCAGGAAAGGAGGTCGCGGCGAGCAGAGAGCAGGTCGCGGCGAGCAGAAGGCAGGTCGCAGTGAGCAGGAGAGCAGGTTGCGGCGAGCAGGAGGCAGGTCGCGAAGAGCAGGTTGCGGCGAGCAGGAGGTAGGTGGCGGCGAGCAGGAGAGCAGGTCGCGGCGAGCAGGAGAGCAGGTCACGGCGAGTAGGAGAGCAGGTCGCGACGTGTAGGAAAGCAGGTCGCCGCGAGCAGGAGGCAGGTCGCGGCGAGTAGGAAAGCAGGTCGCAGCGAGCAGGAAAACAAGTCGCGGCGATCTGCGATCAACGAGCAAGAAGAGCAGGTCGCGGCGAAAGAACACGAGCGGCAAGCGGAAGAGGCCGCGAGTAGAGAACTCGAGCGGTCAAAAGAAGAGTGCGCGAGTTAGATAACTCGAGCGGATTAGGCAGAGGGAGGAAGCCGGGAGTAGGATGAGAGAAAGCCTGCAGCGAACAGCAGATAGGAGAGGTCGCAATGGATAGAAAGAGCCCGCGCGGGTAGAGAAGAAAAGGAGGTGGACCCACGTGAGAGAGGATTATAAAAGGAGAGGTGGTAGGAAGGAGGAGGTGGAAGCCACGAGAGAAGCCGAGTTGGAGGCGGGTAGAAAAGAGGCCGCAAGAGTCCGCAGCTAAGGGAAGCCGCGCAGACAGGCAAGGAAGATAGGCGGCTAGAAATGGGCTAGGCCGGATACCCAAGGAGGAGACCGGTTGGCTCTGATACCATGTAAGGAGAGATCTCAAAGCTTGTATATACTTTCTTGAATAATAGTTACAAGTATACATACACTTATATAGGAGAAGAATGAAGAGAGAAATCCTAATATATGATGTGAGACTAATACAAGGAGAGAGAAAGGAGAAAAACATGGACCCTTAATTGGGCTTTTCTAACAGTGTGAATACAACTAATCATCTCTTACAACCATTGATTACAACCATTGCTTTTTTGAATTCCATGTAGTTCAGGTGATTTTTGTAATAAGAAAATAAGACCATTAACCTTCTTTTAGCATTATAGATTTGTGAATGGACTTTATGATCCCGTACATGTCATATAATTAGAGTTTGTTCTCCCTCAACTGCATTGCCCAACAAGTTACTTTTTGATCTGCATGTTTGTGTTGTCTGATCTGTATGATGAGCGATTTATTATATTATTTGGTTAATAGTTTCTTTTTAGAAATTTTTTGCATCGTGGTTTATTGTAGATCACCATCATAACACATGTTTGATTTTTTCCATATTTTGTAGGAAAATGATGGGTGAGTTTCTCTAACAGGTGTTGCTTTGATTATAAAATTATTTATGAAATGGCTTTGTTTATGTTTATGTATGTAGTTTTTCATGATTATTTATACAGTTTTTGTCCAAATCCAATGGCTTTTCAGCATCGGTGCCTCCTTCAAGTTATTGTGAATCTCAGCTTCTACAATTAAGGTAAACACTTTATTTTAATGTTGTTCCTACTATTGGACTATGTTATTAAAGGCGTGCCTCGGGCGCTCATAAGGCTCCAGGCTCACCATGCTCAGAGGTTTGCGTCTCTATGAGCCTTATTTGTGCCTTTAAAATATAAAAGACGCGCCTCAGAGAATTTTTTGTTATAAATTTTTTTCTTTAAAAATTAAGAAAAAAATATTTTAAAAACTCAATAACTTTTTATTGATTTAGTGCTCATGAAAGATAATTGTGTGTTGAGACTTAGATATGATGCAAGTGACCACATTGATTCTATTTTTTAAGAGATACAAACAATAGTAATGAATGATTAATTAGTAGACTAGAAGAAAAATATAATCGAGAAGCTGAAATGATGTTTGATGCTGATTATTTTAAATGAATGTGGTTGCGTCTTGTCTTCGTCAGGCGCGCGCCTGCGCCTTGAGTCTTGCACCTAGGCTCCAAGACCCCTTTATGCCTTGGTGCGCTTTGCGCCTTTAATAACTAAGCTCTTGGATATCATCTTCTTAAGGTTGGGTGGTCTCCCTAAACTTCAAATGAATAGATTTATCTCTTACTGTATTCCGATCTTTGTTGAATTCACTATCTTCATTTTGTTCAGTTTATAAGAAAGGGAGGAATAATGGGGTGGGTGGTTAGTTTATATGTTCCACTGTGCTTTTCAGCAGGTAGAAGGTCACCGACCAAAATTTCTTGAACCAAGATCAAGGAAGTCAATAGGTGTGTTTCTTTACAAAGGAATGTCTTCATTTTTATCATAATGAGAAGTAATGTTCTAGGTCCTTTGTCTTCTACAGGCATTAGGTTCTTCCCTTGGTGCGCTTCTCCCCTCCTCGACTAGGAGGAAATGCCACGTTTGTGTCTCTTGCAATGGTATGTCTTCTTTGTTTTCAATACATACCTAATTCATACATCAATCTAATGGTTTGTGTTGATGCGCGAAAACGGCACCGGGGGCACAACTAACACGGAGGGGGTGTTTGGTCTCACAGGCTAGGTGAGGAGGAAGGAGAAGGTTGCGGGGGTAGAGGAGAAGGAAGCTTCTGAGTACTCGAGAGTGGAGCAAACAGCTTGTTCAAGAAGGGTTGCGGGGGAAGAGTAGAGGCTGCTGAGAGCAGAGGAGAGGCTTGATCAACAGAGAGGGTTGATCAAGAGAGGAAGAGGAGGTTGATCAGGAGCTGTCGAGCAGACAATTACTGCGACGGTTGCGCTTGCAGGTTGGTTGCCGAGAAGAGCTGAGCTGAGCTAAGGGCAAGACTTGCCGAGCAGAGAGCAAGGATTGCTGAGCAGAGAGCAAGGCTTGCTAAGCAGAGAAGCAAGACTTGCTGAGCAGAGAGCAAGACTTGCTGAGCAGGGAAGAAGGGGGGGCCGCTAGCAGCGGCAACAACACACTTCGCCCGCCGCGGCCTAAACGCCACTCTTGCGACGGGCTTTTCTTTGATTAATAGCGAGAGGTTACAAGCTTACAAGTACACCTTCACAACAAATCACTAAAGGGGTACAAAGAGAAGCTGACGGCTAAGGGAGAAGAAATTGCCAGAAAGCAGAGAAGAGAAGCTGCCAGAGACTAAGTAAAAGAGGCTGCTGGAGGACTGGAAAATTGAGTCTGCAGAGTCTGCTGGCAAGCTGCAGGAGAGCTGCGCGGACAGGAAAACGGAGTCCGCAGAGTCTGCTGGAAGGCTGATGACGGACTGCGCGGACAGGAAAACGGAGTCCGCAGAGTCTGCTGGCAAGACTTGTCTCCACCTCTGGTCCCCCCGAATGAGAGGAATCAGGGGCTATTTATAGGCCCGGGAAGATCTTCAAAGAGCGGGGTCCAGTGACGTCAGCATGACGACCTGCGCGGACTCCGCGGACTGGAAATTGGAGTCCGTCAGGTTGGCGAATGAAGCTGGAGGAAGCTGCGAACGGAGGCCGCCCCCTTGCGGGCGGCCTGGGCGGACTCCGGGGGGAGTCCGCCCGGCAGGGCCGGGGCCGCCCCCTAGCGGGCGGCCTGGGCGGACTCCGGGTGGAGTCCGCCCGGCAGGCCGGGCCGCCCCGAGCGGGCGGCCTGGGCGGACTCCGGGGGGAGTCCGCCCAGCTGGCCGGGCCGCCCCCGAGCGGGCGGCCTGGGCGGACTCCGGGGGGAGTCCGCCCGGCTGGCCGGGCCGCCCCCGAGCGGGCGGCCTGGGCGGACTTCGGGTGGAGTCCGCCCGGCTGGCCGGGCCGCCCCCGAGCGGGCGGCCTGGGCGGACTCCGGGTGGAGTCCGGGCCGGGCCGCCCCCGAGCGGGCGGCCTGGGCGGACTCCGGGTGGAGTCCGGGCCGGGCCGCCCCCGAGCGGGCGGCCTGGGCGGACTCCGGGTGGAGTCCGCCCGGCTGGCCGGGCCGCCCCCGAGCGGGCGGCCTGGGCAGACTCCGGGTGGAGTCCGCCCGGCTGGAGCCGGGGCCTCCCCCTAGCGGGCGGCCTGGGAGGATTCCGGGTGGAATCCGCCCGGCAAGCGGGCAGAGGCCGCCCCGGGTGGGTGGCCTGACAGGCGGAGGCCGCCCCTGGTGGGCGGCCTCGGCGGACGGCGGCAGGAGGCCGCCGCCCCTCGGGCAGCAGGGAGGCCGGAGACCCTTGGGCGGACTGGGAAGCCGCCCCTTGTGGTGCCGTTGGCTGACTCCTGCAAGGAAAAGCACTGCACGGTTAGCGGGCCTAACCGCATGGCCCGCGAGGGAGAGCTATGGGAACAGCTCGCCGTCCCGCAGGGCACGCGGTTGCAGGGGGACCTAGACGGACAGGGAAAACTGTCCGCCTACGCTGGGGGCTTGTCGCGATCAAAAGGGGGAACTAAGGAGCGCGACTAGCCAGCTGGCGACCTTGAGAAGGATCGCCGATTTCTGGGTTAACAGTTTGTTTTATCATTTTTGCAGAATCTATGTGCACGATGTCTTATTGTAGAGCAAGGTATGTTTTCTTATTCATCAAAAAAAAGAAGTTTTGGGCTTTTACTTCCTTCGCTTGCTTCCAAATGATAATCAATTGCCAAGGTCTGCAATATAATTTCATCTTCCGTGAATTTGCAAGATCAAAAACATAGTTGGTGCCGAAGAGCTTTGACATTGACACAATCGGAGAGGAGCTACACAGGAAAAAATGATATAAATAATTGACAAATAATTCTCATGTACTATACATGATCTCAGGTATTAATTCCAATTATACCTGCTTTTACATTCGTTATTTTTAGTTGTGCTTTGAGGTATTAGTCAATTAGTGTCCAAACAGAGCACATTAGCCTGTGTTGCATGCATATAGGGCTACTCCGTAGTATTAGCCAGTAGAGGGTCAAGCGGAGCATATATATTTTCTTTATATAATTTACGGGTACAGACATTATCTTTGTTTGTTTTTATATTTCTGCTATATAGGTGTGCTTCGAATTATTAGTCAATTAGTGACTACGCAAAGCACTATAGTTTCTGTGATAAATGCTTATAGGGTTGCTCCGTATTATTGGCCGATAGAGAGTAAAGAAGTGCAAATAAATTTTTGTGTTCATCATGTTCATGTATTTGTTTATTAGCCGGTAGAGAGTTGAGTGGAACAGAGCACGAGTTTTGCTAATCCAATGTAACCCACAGACAGGCAAAGTTCGTCTGCACAAAGACCATACGCATGGGCAACGAAGATGCGGAACATAGATAATGTATGCAAAACCCGACCAATTCCACCTTGGGTACGAACATGCAAAGCCTGTGTACATTCAAGTCGACCCAAGTACAGGCGCAGAATCGTTCGTATGGGGAGCATCGAGCAAGGGCAATAGTGCATGCGCACTCACTCGAATGCGGGCACAACCCGCTCAAATGCGGGTGCAGCCCGCTCTAATGGCAAGAGTCAGCGAGCATGGGCGAAGCCCGTATATATATATATATATATATATATATATATATATATATATATATATATATATATATATATATATATATATATATATAGCCGTGAATGGAACATCTATTCTCCTTCTTTATTCTATGTCTATCTCAAAATTGCCTATTCCATACAAGAACATAAAATAAGGTGCCAAATAAGAACCAATCAACTCCAAATGAGCATTTACGAGAAATTTGTTAAACAAGTAGGTATCTTCAAGAAAATAAAAATGAGTGAGCAAGTGTTCAAGTTTGTCCATTTATATATGGAGCTTTAAAAAAAATTCAAGCTTTTTCAATTATTTATATCAATGAATATAAATGAGATTTAATGAATATCAACTTGTTTATCGAACGTACTATTTTACTTTCATCCCTACTTACATTCAGGTGTAATTATAAGTATCTAAGAAATTCTTTCAAGACGTCTTCTATAACATGAGAGGAATTTAGTCCATGTCAAATTGATTTGACAATTAGAAATATATTCTTGAACAGTAAAATAGAAAAAGAAGATACCTTCAATTCTCAAAGGAGTTTGAGGACATCCTCGTAGATCTGTACCATGCCCACAATTGTCACATTTGATGACATAGGAAGGCACTGTCCAAATTCAAAAGTTTTTAGAAATAATAACATTCAACAAAGTCAATAATCATCAGATAAAATAATTCGAATAACTTTAAAGTTAATCAAGGGAAAGTAGATCAGGAAGAAAAGGAAATAAGCAATATTTATATTTCTGATTAGATTTCTAAATATTTATAGAAAGTCAAAAAAGGTAAATTAATCGTCAGAAATGATTATCCAGAATATATAATAGGATAAACCAATTGAAGTAAGATACGTGATGGTATACTTAGCATTTTTTAAAAACCTTTTATCAAGTTGTAAATACCTCCTCACATTCATCTTATACTACAATAGAGCATATAAAATAAATTAAATAAAATAAGATATAATAATAAAAAGATTAAGTAAAAAAAGTAAGATAAATAAAGAGCAATGTTCATAGCACCTTAAAATAGGCTAATAGCACCCAAAAATAAATAAAAACCCTCATTTTATTTATTCCCGGTTCAAACACTCCCTGCTATAGTCGCACCCCTCAACCCTAGTGATATTATAACATGTTGGCTATTAGCAATTTTAGGGGTGCTATTAACATTGCTCTAAATAAAAACAAATAGAAATCGCAAAAACTCATAGTTTTGTTTATCAGTTCACAATTCCTCCCTAAATTGATGTCACAGTTTTGTACGGTCTCTCTTTGTTTATGCTTCTTGAGCCACTGTCAATAGCAGTTTGTTTCTCTTTGCCTATAATAGTTGGATCTCCCAAACAACCAATAGCAATTGTATGCGCATCCAGAAGGACTCCAATTGTCACCGCCAACCTGCTGCAATTGGTTGATTGATTGCTTTATGTCAATTGATTTGTCTTCTCCTATAACTGCGAGCTACTGCTATCACCTGTCTTCATCTCGAATTGAGATCCATCGTTATATTCTGCAGCTGAGACCTGACCCCTCCCTTTCATCTCGTGGAATCATCAGTTGAGATTATTAGTTTAGTATTAATATTGGTCTATTAGTATGTGAGTGGGTTTAGTCCCACATCTTGAGTCAAGTTGTCTGTGTCAATGTATTTCCTATATATTATGCCCTATATGGATGAATAAGATCACTCAAATATTTTTCCCTCTTACTTTCTACTTGTTATCAGAGGAATCGATCTGACAACCTAAATAAATTTTTCTCCTGTTTTTCGCTTCCGCCACTGTTTTCCCCCTCCCGAGTCCCGACACGTGTTTCCATTTCCAAGAGCTGCTAGGGCTCACACCCGCCGCTCCCGCTCTTGTCGACAATGTCGATCGTTGATCCCGTCGACAGGAGCGGTTCTGATTCCGCTGCTGCTTCCGCCCGCGTCATCGACGCCTGTGCTGCTAACGCTCGCCGACGCCAACACCTGTTGCTGCTTCTCCCGACGACGCCGACGAGGTCACAGAGCATATAAGCGAGGCAGCATATCGACTGGCGTTGTCTGAGAAGCTGAGCGGATTACACGATGTCATCCACGTCTCGGTGCTGAGAAAGGCCTTAGTGGAGCCGTGCGATATGGTCGAGTCAGCGGCAGTGCCAGTGGCAGTAGATTTGAGGATGACGGTTTATTCGGTTTCCGTGGAGGATTCGAAAATCCGGCGTTTGCGGAATAAAGATGTCAAGCTCGTGAAAGTACGTTGGGACAACTGCGGGCGAGACGAGTTCTCTTGGTTGTTCGAGCAAGCAATGCGGGAAAACTTCCCAGAACTGTTTGCTTGAGGTATGTTTTCATTTTGTAGCATTTTAATTTCGAGTACGAAATTCTTTTAGGGGGGGGGGAGTTGTAACACCCCAAAATTTATGCCTTGTGCCTGAATGTGCCTGGAGATATTGCCAGACGATGGTATACGGTCGAGACGAGACTGTTGAGAATCTCGGCGATGTCGTCGAGACTGCCGGGCCTCTCGACGGTACCGTCGAGACCGCCAGGGAGTCTCAGCGATATCGTCGAGACCGCTGGGTGTCTCGACGGTACTGCTGGGAGCGGCGGGTCCCACATTTTAACGCTGAAGGGCGAACCTGAGCGGGTTACGGGGCGTCTGATTGTCTTGGAAATTTATCCAATGACCCAGATCTTTTGCTGTAAGCCTTAAATAGGGCAGAAGGGATTTACCCCTTATTTTTTTTCAAGTCCACCGTGACCATGACGACTCGTGAGCGGGAGATAGCGGAGTAAGAAGACGACCTAGAACCGCCATTGTTGGAAATTTGGAGCTCCGACTGCCGATCCAAGACCAGTTCCGCGGAGAGGGCGTAGAGGCGAACACGATCATCCGAGCATCTTCACCTGTTTATGGCGAGGAAGAGGTTTCATAAGGTAACGACATCTCTTCTCCTGGTTTTAGGATGCGTGCACGACATCCCTTTTGTTTATGATCAAAGTCAATGCCCTCTTTCTGAATTGATGTCATTTTCAGTGAATCAATTCAGAAGGTGTAAAGTATGAGAGCTGGTTCCAAAACCAAAGGATCATAATATTATTGAGACTAAGTTGATCTACAAGAACAAACTAGATGAAAATGACATCATAGTGAAGAACAAAGTAAGACTGGTTGCCAAAGGTTATAGACAGAAAGAGGGCATTAACTTTGATCAGACTTTTGCCCCAGTGGCAAGGTTGGAAGCAATAAGGCTATTCCTTGCCTTTGCTGCTTTCCAAGGGTTCAAAGTATACCAAATGGATGTCAAATCAGCATTCTTAAATGGTAATTTGAAAGAATAAGTCTATGTTGGACAACCCTCAGGTTTTGTTGATCCACTTTATCCTGATTATGCCTTCAATTGTTCGATTCGCCTTGGTTCAAGAAAAACCACCAGATCGATTGAGTCCATCCCCGACATATTTTACATTAAAAATCCGCTTCGTTAGTGGATTATGCATTGTGGGTGAAGCCGTAATCGTGACCGGTGGTTCGATTCGGTGATGTTGCTTGATGTGCATGTTAGGGATTTTGATAGAACTCCAATTGCGGCGAAGACGCCGTTGTGATGCCCTCAATTTCGGGTGAGAACAATTGATGGTTTAGGGTGGGAACGTTTATGTTTGTTGAATGCTATGTGAAGACATGACTTTGTCTCTGTGGTCGGCTGGCTAGCCCCGTGACGTTTCAAATCTTGCGTGGAGGGTGTCCCGGCAAGACAAGTCCCCTTTTTGAAAATTGACGAGACCGCCAAGCTTTAGACAAGCCCAGGCGATAAAGCCCATGAGCGGGAAGGGTCAAGTGAGGGTTCTTAGCATCAGTTGGATTGTTGTGGTGTAATTGACGAGTGTTGAAGCTTGCAGGCAAGCTCGTGTGTTGAGAACCATAAGCGGGTGGGGCCTACGCAAGAGTTCCATTTGCGGCTTGAAAGCCGTTGGGGGAAATTGTTAGTACTCATGTGATTGATGTGTTGTGATGATATGTTAGAATCATATACGCTTTGGGTGTCTCGGGTGAAACCCAGGTTTGTATACATGCTGCATGATAGACTTCTTTTACTTCAATGCTTAACATAGAAATGTGTTTAATGTTTGTGACACCCACACTTGTTATTTCTACGCTGCTTTCCTTTTATTACAGATGTATACAAAGTGCTCTGGGGTCCGCTAGGGACGACCGAGAGGAGGGGTGTTGGTTACACGGTTGAGGTCAGTCTTCGCTGACCCACGTTACGTCAAATTTTTATAGAGCAATGATCGCAAGCTAGGCTAAACTCATCAATGTTTTCCGCTTATGGTATTGCAGCTAGGCTAAACTCAATAGTAGACCATTAAATTAAAAGCATCCTGTTTGACATGGTTACTTGTCTGGTAGTAGGTTGGTACGTGCAAAACTGGTTCACTGAGCTCTTGTTTCCTCTGCTTACTTTCTGTGCAAGTGATTAATTTGAATCTTTATGTATATTCATGTTCTGAGACACTTTTCTTTTGTTTGAATTTGCCTTAGGTTTCGTGACTGCACCGCCCGGTTCCTGAGATATTTCTTCTTCCAGCTACAGCCTTGCTCGGAGGTTTCATTTTGTTAAATGTATCAGCAGTTTCTATGTATTTTGTTTCTTTTGCTGTTGGATTTTTTCTATTCATGTACTAGTTATCGTCAGACATTTTCTCTTGTATCGAGGACAACTTGTAGGGTGAAACATTGTACTAGTTCATTTCACTTATGCATTTTCTACCTTTGTGAGTAGTTGCATTCATTAGTTTAAGTACTGTTTGTGACATAGTTTTTATAAAAGAAATGCATGCACATCAACTTTTTAACTATTTATGTATGCCTTCTGCACCAATTTAAAAATCTTTTAAAACCCTTTTCAAAAATAACTGATTTAAAAACTAGTTGTAGAATTTCTGGTTCCGCCTTAGCAGACATGATTCTTCTCTGCATGCCTGTGACATCATGACCCGCCCGAAGCGCACTCTGATCTTGTATAATTTTATTTACAGTCATTTACTTGCGATGCAAACTTTAGTTATTCTTGTTATGATACTAATTTTATATTGTTGCTTAATTTGCTTCACATCATAAGTTTCAGCTAGCTTATTTGCTTCACATCATAAGTTTCAGCTAGCTTATGAATTGATGCCAAACTAGGTAGGTGTGTTACACATTATCATGTCTACTTCCTTAGTGGGGTGTCAATAAATGGGTGTTTGCAACATTTTTTAAAGTTCATTTAGATGTGTAGGATCCTACTTGAGTTTTTTTTCTAAATTTGATCTTTGTTATTTTGTTCCTTCTTAATGACCATAGTTGTTTAACATTATTAAAACTTTTGTTAAAAAAATCAAGTTTAATGTTCTATTTGTATTTGTAGAGAAGTACAAAAGCAATGCCAGAAAAATGAGCTGACCCTTGTATATCCTTCTTCAGTATGTAAATACAAGTATGAGTTCAAATATATAGGGAGAGAAGAGAGAGAAGAATCCCAGATCCAAGATGTGAGACTAAAATAAATAGAAAGAAAATACACAAATGAACCAAAATATGGGCTTTTACATTGTCTTTTCTAACACTCCCCGCAAGCTGGAGCGTAGAAGTCGTAGGAACCCAACTTGGACAAGAACTGATAAAATAAAGCACTTGATATGACCTTAGTGAGAATGTCAGCCACTTGGTCCGTAGCCGGAACATGTCTCAATTCCAGCTTCTTCATTTGAACTTTTTCCTGAACAAAATGACAGTCGACTTCAATGTGTTTCGTTCTTTCGTGAAAGACCAGGTTCTTAGCTATGTGTCTAGCAGCTTGACTGTCACAGAGTAAGTGTTGGTGAGGAAAGTTTTACTTCCATATCACTTAAGAGACTTTCAAGCTATGTAAGCTCGGATACAATAGATGTCATTGACCGGTGTTCAACTTCAGCTGAAGATCAAACAACCACGGCTTGTTTCTTACTGCGCCAGATAACAAGGTGACCTACAAAGTAGGTACAAAATCCGCTGGTAGAACGCCGATCATCCAGGGAACCAACATAATCTGCATCTGAATACGCAACCAATATTGGAGTAGAAGAAGAGGTTTTGTAAGCCAGCGCTTGACCATGAGCAGTTTTTAAATATCTCAGGATGCGTTCGACGACCTGAAGATGAGACATCCGAGGAGAATGCATAAATCGGCTGACTACCCCAACAACAAAGAATATGTCCGGTCTCGTGGTCATTAGGTAAATCAATTTCCCAACGAGTCGTCGATAGTATTCTGGATTTGAAAGAAGAAGATCTGCATCAGAAGCATGTGCACACAACTTGTGATTGACATCCATATGAGTGCTAACCGACTTGCATCCAGAATAGACAACATCATGAAGAAGGTCGAGACAGTACTTCCGTTGAGATAGAATGCAGCCATCGGGACGTCTTGCGATCTTAATGCCACAGAAGTATCGAAGGTTTCCAAAATCTTTTGTTTGAAACACAGAACTACGGTGTTGTTTGACCACTTGTTTTTCCTTTGAATCATCTCCGGTGATTAGGATGTCATCAACATACACCAAAAGAAGAACCGTTCCTGTTGTTCAATGTCGAGTGAATAGAGAGAAGTCTGCCGAGCTCCGAGTAAAGCCAACCTCTCGAACAACCTTACTGAACTCATCGAATCATGCCCGAGGGGATTGTTTGAGACCATAAATAATAAATTGACTTCTTAAGATGACAAACATGGGAATACCCCGTGATCTCAAACCCGGAAGGCTGCTGCATGTAGACTGTCTCTTGAAGATCTCCATTTAAAAATGCATTTTTGATATCTAGTTGATGTAATGGTCACCGGCGATGCACAACAATAAAGAGGACACGAACTGTGTTGAGTTTCGCTACCGGAGAGAAGATTTCTTCATAGTCAAGGCCCTATTGTTGAGTGAAGCCGCGAGCCACCAGTTGGGCTTTAAGGCAGTCAGTTGTCTCATCAAGAGCATGCTTGATGACAAATACACATTTACAACCAACATGTGTCTGTCCTGGACGAAGAGGGACCAGATTCCACATGTGATTTGCCCAGAGAGCAGTCATTTCTTCGTCCATGACCGCTCGTTAGCCCGAATGTTGGAGAGTCTCTAGCACAAAATTAGGGACAAAAATAGAGGATAATGTAGTGGTAAAGTCCTGAAGCGACGGAGATAGACGATGTAAGAATACGTAATTCGCCATGGCGGTGTAAGCCGACGTCGGATCAGCAGGTCACAAAGTGCCAGAGGTTGAAGCCGGTTGCATTGGGGCGGCAGAACGAGGAGGGCGACGAGTGTAGACACGAAGAAGAGGAGGTTGGTGGTGAACAAGAACTTCGGTGGGAAGTGGTGGTGGTGGAGGAGACGTAGCTGGAACGACAAGTCGATGTAATGATGACGATAGAGGTGGTGATGATGAAATAGAAAAAAACAGTTAATCTTCTAGAAAGGTAACATTTGCCGAAACAGTTACCTTGCGGGTAGTGGGAGAGTAGCAAACATACCCTTTTGGAGTACGAGAGTAACCAACGAACATATATTTGTCCGCCCGAGGATTGAACTTGTCAGTGGAGGGCCCGAGATGATGAACATAACAAGTACAACCAAATGTGCGACTGGCGAGAAGGAATGATGGTGTAGAGGGAAAGAGGAGACTAAACGGGGTGGCGTTGTTGATGACAGAGGAAGGGAGACGGTTGATGAGATGACATGTCATGGAAACCGCAAAATGTCAATATGCTTTGGGAACATGCATTTGGATCAT
Organism: Platanthera guangdongensis; assembly: GCA_039583875.1. Classification (NCBI taxonomy): domain Eukaryota; kingdom Viridiplantae; phylum Streptophyta; class Magnoliopsida; order Asparagales; family Orchidaceae; genus Platanthera; species Platanthera guangdongensis. The sequence goes on from CM077152.1 coordinate 17,607,541, forward strand.
GATACAGTGAGCAACATTAAGAAGATGTCTATTTGAGTATAGGCACACAAAGTCTGATGAATAATCCTAAATTCAGAACAAAGATTATCGAATTCATGACTAGTGTATTCGCAAGCATCATCTGTCCGGAGCGTTGAGTTTATCGACAAATTGAGTGCGAGTCTCACGAATGAAAGCACGGAACACACGAGGAAGTTCAGAGCGGTCACGAAGTAGGTACAACCAGGTCATTCGAGAATAATCATCAATGAAAATAATGAAATAACGATAAATAGATACACTTGTTATTTTATAGGGGCCGCAAATATCAGAATGAACTAACATAAACGGAGCATAGCCCCGAGTACAAAGATGGGGAAATGAGGAACGATGTTGTTTCCCCAGAATACATGAATCATAAGAAAAAACTTTAAGCGGAACATCAGAAAGTGCCTTCTGGAGGACGGGAAACAAAGCATGCCCAAGACGCCGATGCTAGTTAACTGAGGAGACAAAGGAGAGAATGGTAGGAGAGACATCAAGAAGGTAGAACCCGTTTTGCAGTCGTCCTCTACTAATGATACTCTGCGTCCTGCGATCCTGCATCAGAAAAGAAGGGGTGAGCGTGAAAGAACAATCCAAATCTGCAGCGAGGCGACTAACAAACAGTAAATTAAAGGGAGAGCCCGGGACATGGAGAGCCGAGCGAAGGGAAATAAAAGAATTGAAGGGTATGTCGACAGAGTCGGAGACAGGAGCGGTGTTGTCATTGGCGACAGTGATAAACTTTGGATGCAGAGAATCCAAGTATCGGGGTGGCTTCAGGGATGTGATATGGTGAGTAGCACTCGAATCCACTATCCAGCTCGGACTAGTGGAAAGACAAACGATACCTTCATTAGAGACGGAGACAACGGATGCAGGCGAGTTGCGGAGCAACCCTTGAAGTTGTTGGAGTTGGAGGCGGATTTCATCAAGATCAGCACGAGTGGCCGACGGGCTGAGGGCAGCAGGTGACCTCAAGATGGCCATCCTTACCACAAAAAGAACACTTAGGCCGTGGCCGGCCTTCTTGTCCCCTCCCCCGAGAGCCTGAACGTCCTCCACGAGCAGGGGGGAGAGGTAGTAAGGGCGCTGAAGAGTGCTGGAGAAGAGCCGTGGAGGGAGGTCTGATAGTATCAGGAGGTGGTGAAACCTTGTATAGAAGTACAAGAACAATGCCAGAAAAAATGAGCTGAACCTTGTATATCCTTCGTCAGTATGTAAATACAAGTATGAGTACAAATATATAGGGAGAGAAGAGTGAGAAGAATCTCAAATCCAAGATGTGAGACTAAAACGAATAGGGAAAAAAATACACAAATGGGCCAAAACATGGGCCTTTACATTGTCTATTCTAACAATATTCTTATTTCTAATGCGACTTGTGAATATCTTTTCAAAACTTTGCGCCCTCTCACGGTATGATTCAACAATCCTATTACCTTCACACATACCACTAGAATAAGATTGTTGAATGCAATAACTTACATTTAGTTAAGATTGTCTACATTTGCAAATTCATATGTGATGCAATGCGCGTCGTGAGTTTTTATTTATTATTAGTGTCCCTGTCTTTTATTATGTAGCGCACGCTTTTGCCTAATTTTGGATTACTGTGTAACGTTGAGTTGTATCGCGCATGTTATTTGCGTTTGAGTGTATTTTGTATCGCGCATATTGTCCGCACAATTTTTGATTGGCTCGTTGGCGTGACCGACCAACGAGACACTAAATGCATATGTCCGGTATTTAGGAGATAAATTAGTTTAGGGCAAGCTTTAAAAAATTACCTATTTCATTTAGATATTTATGCTTTAAAATCAGCCCACTTCCGATAGGCCCATTTCTCTTACAAAAGAATAAATTCCTATATTATTTTGGATGGCTGCCAATAGTTGTTTTGCCCTAAGCCCCTGCTATATAATCAAGCCATCCCCCTTCAATTGAGCCCGGTTAGAAATGAATTGAACGAATCCCTATTTGGTTTTCGTTCGGTCCCAGCGCCAACCCTATTTCCCCTCACGATTTCTCTCCTGCTCGACGGAAGCCCTGATCGGTGCCGGTGAGTTTTCACCGCCTGAAGCCGCTCCCTCCGGTGAACTTCATCACCGACGGCAAGCTTCCAGAGCCACCGCACCTCTCCTACAGCCGCCGATCTTCACCCCCAACGACATCGCCTGCAGCGACTCCATTCAGCGCTTTCCCTGAAGCCACCGCCTCCATCCCGTGCTTCTTCTCCCTGGCAGAAGCTCCTGCAACCCTGCCACTCCTTCTAGTTCTCTTCTTCACCATCGGAAACCACCAGGGAAGCCCGTCCCGCCACCAGATCTGCTGCCAAAATCCCCTCCAGTCGTCGTCGCTCTTGCCGGAGCACTCCTAGACACCGTCCAGTGAGCTCTTCCAGCCAACCTTCAACATTCCACAGTCCTAGGCAGTACCTTCCTTGGGGATTTCGTGCTCAGCAGTTACTCTTAGTCTTGGGATATACCTCTCCATCTTCGCTCCCATATATTAGTTACTTTTATGTTCAAGTTAAATTGAATAGTTAATTATTGGAGCTTGCCCTAGCTAATTTTATCTCTTGAATACCGTTTATTTTTCCATTGCCGAGTGTGTTCGCCACCAGATTTCTGTGCTTGTGGAATTAGTTTCATAACGTTGTATGTTCGTGCGGTAGCGTTTACGTTCGTGTGCGTCGCCTTGACCGTTTAATTCGTTAAAATAGCCCGCAAAAACCTTTGCGGCACATTTATTTTAAATAGGTAGCATTTTACTTTGTTTCAAAACTACACCCCCACCTTGGTTTACATCAATATGCATGCTCAGTCTCAATTTTGGGATGATAAGATGTTGACATTGTGTAATCTAATAAATCACATGTCATCCTTTACTTTGCATCACCAAATTTCCTATTCTATCATTTTCCTTTGTGATATTTAATATCAAGTATCCCTCAATTGTTTGGGTGTGAATGAATTATCTCCAGGTAGAGATAAATTATCACCAAAATCCATTAAGTGTCTCGGACATCCTTGTACTCAGAAAGGGTAATGTTGTTATTCCCTTTCTCTTCGGCATGCTATATATTTATTAAGGTTATCTTTTTTGAGTCTAAACATTTTTTTGACTTGAATCCCTCATTGTCCGAGTCTAACGTTGAGGTCTGCCCAACTCCTACACATGTGATGGGGGACCACCGGGCGCATCTCGGGGCAAGGCAGGCCCCACCTTCGTATATTCGCGTCGACGGGCTTGATCGGACCGGCAATCCGCCACCGCGGATGTGTCCGGCTCGTCGTTTCGACTCAGTTTCATATATGACATTTTTATATTTTGGATTTTATTTCATGTACTCATGGGATCGGAACCACCGGCCAATCATAGCCGTCGATTCCGGTTGCCCTAATTCCATTCTCCTATAAATAGAAGTGTTAGGGCTGCAGGAATTTTATTGCTGAAAGTTTGGAGATCATCTTCCCTACTTCCGGTGGTCCTTCCGCGGTGCCGACGCCGTGGAGCCCTTGGTGCCGACGCCTCGGGTAAGTTCCCTTGCTTTCTCCCCCTCTTCCTCTTCCCCGTCCAGCCACCCAGCCACTCCCGTTTTTCCGCCCAGGTTCGGCCGACCGAATCCCCACTTCCTCTCCCCCGTCCAACCCGCCAGCCCCCCCCCCCCCCCCCCCCCCCCCCATCTGTCCGCCCAGATTTTGGGCCGCCTGAACCCCAGTCCCGCCCAGATCGGGGGCTGCCTGAGCCCTCTCCACCGCCCGGCACACCACCAAAACCCCCCTACCACAGCCCTTATTTCCCCCTCCCCTGCTGCCCATTAACCAGCCCCACCAGCCCCGCGATCTACCCTCACCGGATCTGGACAGATCCGACCAGATCTGTCCAGATCGGGTTGGATCCCGCCGGAACCAGTCCGGCCACCAAAAACAGCCCCCTCCTCCCCCCAAACAGCAACCCCTTCATCTCCCCACGTGGATCCACCTTCCCCCTTGCCCGATCTAGTCTCGCCACCACCCGGAAGTCCCTCCTAGCCTCCGAAATTTCAGATCTACACCGATTTCCTGCAGTCCTAACTTTTAATTCAGAATTTTGTTATTTCCTTTGTGATTTGTATGTGTTATTTGGTTGTGGAATATTGTATGATCTGTGGTGTTTGTGCCGTATTGGAATCACAGCCTGTTATCATTTTGCCTGTGAAAATCTCTAACTTGCAGGTCGCTTAATTCGCCGCGCGCTAATTTTAAGCCTCCGTGCGGAGGAGTGCTTTTGCCTAACGCCTAAAGAAATTGCTCTGCCGCCTAATGAATAAATGTCATGTTTAGTTTAATGTTTTGTTGCTTATCTTGATTAGCTCGCTTGATCATCTTTGTGTCGGCATATAGGCATTGCTTAGGGTGAGTCCACCCCCTCACGGCACTAGCGGGCGTCTTAGGACACCACTACACAGCCTACCCTACATCAGTTGGTATCAGAGCCCAAGGTTGGGCCATTGTGCATGCTCCGTAGTGGTAGGGCATTTAGAAGCATGGTAGATCCTCCAGTCACCAATGACCGGGCAGCGGGCTCGAATTCGAGCACCGCTACCACAGACTTCCAGCGTCTTATTCTAGAACGTTTTGACGCAATGGGTACCCAGTTCGAGAATGTGCGTCACGATATCGCCGTGGTGACTCGTCGTCTAGATCTGATAGAGCACGCTAGAGATACTCCCTCCCTTCATGACGATGAGATCGCGGGTGACCCGGGCGACTCTCCCCGTCGCGGGCAGCGGGTCAGAGATGATCCGGCACCGGCAGACCGCTACCACCGTGAGGTCCCCGTAAGAGTCCCCACCCCGCCTGCATGGCGGAATCCTGAGCCAGCACGTGGCCGACCCCCGCCCCCGCGGGAAGATTACCGCATGCCACGTCATCCTGGCCCGAGGGACCGTGTCCCTCCACACGGTCGCCGTGACCATCGTCGAGACGAGTATTACCCGCCGGGTCGACGTGAGCGCGGGCCCCCGCCCGCTCGGCACGACGATGACCGGGACGACGATCCTGATGAGTATCCTGACCCGCGGAGAGGTGATCGCGGTTTTGACATCACCCGTAGGATTCGCCTCGATGCCCCGACATTCGATGGTCGCCTGGATCCAAAGGCCTTTAGTGATTGGCTCCTGGACATGGATCATTATTTTGATTGGTACGATATGAGTGATGATCGTTGTGTCCGGTTCGCCAAGATGAAATTAGTCGGACAGGCTAAGGTGTATTGGATTAGTGTTGAGCGAGCCCTAGAGCGTGACGGTTACTACCCCATCACCAGATGGGATGACATGAAGGAGAGGCTTAGGGATAAATACCTCCCTGCCTCCTACCGTGACCAGCTACTTGATCAGCTGCAGAGCTTACGTCAGGGGTCGCTTTCCGTAGCTGAGTATATGGCTCGATTCGACGAGCTAGTTGTTAGGAGCGATATTTCGGAGGAGCCTATTGCCACCGCCTCTCGATTCAAGGCTGGCCTCCGCTCGGATCTCCGGAGAGAGCTGATTCCCCATCGCTTGAAGACTGTAGATCAGATATTCCAGCTCGCTCTAGAGTATGAGCAGTACCTTCGTGCCCCTAGTACGAAGCAGTTTCCTTCCCGGACGGATTCGTCAACGTTTAGGAAGCCCGCTCCCGCCCAGACTGCTGCAGCCACCTCATCCCCCCGAGTCACTCCTGACTTGAAGGGGAAGGCTGTCGCTACCGAGGGCCAGAGGCCTGGGGGTATACAGTGTTTTAGGTGCGGAGGTAGAGGACACGTGGCGGCCCACTGCCCCACACGTAGTCTGTTGATTGAGGATGAGGAGCCCGATTTAGAGGGTGATGTGGAGATTACTGAGGAGGTCACTGCCACCGTTGAGGAGGGCTGGGAGAGCGACGCTGAGCGATCGTTAGAGGTGGGAGTGGTCAGGCGCTTTCTGCATACCCCACGAGCCGATGAGGATTGGCGCCGCACTACCATTTTCTACACATATTTCACGAGTGCAGGCGGTCCCTGCAAATTAGCTATCGATAGTGGGAGCTGTGTGAATATTGTAGCCCAGAAGGGTCTAGACCGCATGCAGGTGAAGGCGGAGCCTCACCCCCACCCCTATCGTGTCGTCTGGGTCGACAAGACCGCGATCCAGGTTACCCAGCGCTGTCTCGTTCCGATCACCATAGCATCTTTTGAGGACCGAGTTTGGTGCGATGTCATCCCTATGGATGTCGCCCACGTCCTGCTGGGCCGCCCTTGGTTATTTGATCGCGATGTCACGTGCTTCGGTCGATCGAACACGTGTGTCTTCTATGATAAGGGGCGGAAGATCACCTTATCCCCCACCCAGCCCAGAGAGAGGCCTAAGGGCCGGGTCGAGCCGTCCACTAGCACGATTGCTTCGAGACCCGTGCATCTCCTGAGGCGTAGTGAGTTTCTGAGAGATAGCACTGATGCTGTTATCATGTATGTAGTGGCAGCCGCTATGGCTTCTGATTGCCCTACACCTGAGGTTTCCCCTGCCGTGCGACCGTTACTAGATGAGTTTGCGGACATTATGCCAGAGGAGCTCCCTGATGAGTTACCCCCTCCGCGGGACATCCAACACGCTATAGACTTAGTCCCGGGGGCCTCGCTCCCCAATCTGCCACATTATCGCATGAATCCCGTTGAGCACGCTGAGCTCAAGAGGCAGGTTGATGAGCTTCTTCGGAAGCAGTTTATCCGCGAGAGCTTGAGTCCGTGTGCCGTCCCCGCCCTTCTTACCCCTAAGAAGGACGGCAGTTGGCGCATGTGCATTGATAGTAGAGCTATCAACAAGATTACTGTGAAGTATCGTTTCCCGATCCCTCGTCTAGATGACCTATTAGACACGATGTCCGGAGCTCAGATCTTCTCGAAGATCGATCTCCGAAGCGGGTACCACCAGATTAGGGTCCGCGAGGGAGACGAGTGGAAGACGGCGTTCAAGACGAAAGACGGTTTCTATGAATGGTTGGTCATGCCATTTGGGCTTTCGAACGCCCCGAGTACGTTTATGCGAGTCATGACCCAAGTTCTGCGGCCCTATATGGGCAAATTCCTAGTCATTTACTTTGACGACATTCTGATCTATAGCCACACTGAGCCTGATCACCTTAAGCACTTGAGGCTCCTATTCGATATTCTCCGAAAGGAGAAGCTGTTTATCAATCTGAAGAAGTGCTCCTTTTTATCGGAGTCCATCCACTTCCTGGGATTTATTATCTCTTCCTCAGGCGTGTCAGTTGACCCTGAGAAGGTCCAGTCCATCCGCGAGTGGCCCATACCTTCGACCATTCATGAGGCCCGTAGCTTTCATGGACTGGCGACCTTTTATAGGAGATTTGTTAGGGGTTTTAGCTCGATCATGGCCCCATTTACTAGCTGCCTGCGTAAGGGATATTTCCAGTGGACCGCCGCGGCCACTCGAGCATTTGAAGAGATTAAGGACAAGCTGACGTCCGCCCCCGTTCTACGACTCCCCGATTTTAGTAGGGCCTTCGAGGTCGCGTGCGATGCATCAGGTGTGGGTATTGGAGGAGTGTTGAGTCAAGAGGGACACCCAGTTTCTTACTTTAGTGAGAAACTGAACGAGGCCAAGCAAAAATACTCGACCTACGATCGAGAATTTTATGCTATCGTCCAGTCACTGAGATATTGGAGACACTACCTCCTACCCCGGGAGTTTGTGTTGTACTCGGATCACCAGGCCCTACGCTACCTCGACTCTCAGAAGAAGCTGAGTCACCGTCACGCGAAGTGGGTAGAGTATTTACAGGATTTCCACTACGTTCTCAAGCACCGCGCTGGTGTTGAGAGCAAGCCCGCCGACGCACTCAGTCGTCGAGTCTCTCTACTTCACACACTGCGGGCCCAGGTGGATGGTTTCGAGAGGTTGATCATGGACTACCCTACTTGTCCTGATTTCGCTGAGGCCTACACTGCGTTGTCGAGGGACCCTCTTGATCCTGTTGAGGGGTTTCAAATCATCGACGGTTATTTATTCCGGGGCTCCCGTTTGTGCGTGCCCAACACCTCGTATCACGATTATTTAGTTTGGGAGCTGCACGTCGGGGGTGCCGCCGGACATTTTGGGCGGGATAAGTCGATTGCTCTGGTAGAGGATCGTTTCTATTGGCCGAGTCTAAAGAAAGATGTGGCTCGTATTGTCCGACATTGTCGTGTATGCCAAACGGCCAAGGGAACGAAGCAGAACACGGGCTTATACACTCCTTTACCCGTTCCCCACCGTCCTTGGGAGGACATTAGTATGGACTTCGTGCTGGGACTTCCGCGCACCCTGCGGAAACACGATTCTATCTTTGTTGTGGTCGACCGGTTCTCTAAGATGGCGCACTTTATTGCATGTAGCAAGACCGCCGATGCTCCCCGCGTCGCGGCCTTATTTATGAGCGAGGTCTTTAGATTACACGGTCTCCCAAAGTCCATCGTGTCCGATCGGGACGTGCGGTTCGTTAGCTATTTTTGGAAGACGTTGTGGCGGAAAACAGGAACTACTCTTAAGTTCTCGTCCGCATACCACCCTCAGACGGACGGTCAAACTGAGGTGGTGAATAGAAGTTTAGGTAACCTGCTGAGATGTCTAGTTGGAGAGCACGCATCTAGTTGGGACTCGGTGCTCCCTATAGCGGAGTTTGCATACAATAGTTCCATCAGTAGGTCGACTGGTCTGAGTCCGTTTCAGGTAGTATCAGGTTATGACCCTAGGAAGCCTATTGATCTTATACCCGTCCCGACTGAGTCACGTCCTAGTGAGTCTGCTGAGTCCTTCACACGTCATTTGCATGAGTTGCATGAGTCTATCAGGCGTAAAATCAATTTGAGCAACGAACATTATAAAGAACAGGCAGACAGACATAGGCGGGAAAAACATTTTCTGGTTGGTGAACAGGTGATGGTGCGAGTTCGTGCGGAGCGGCTCCCTCAGGGGCCTGCTAAGAAATTAAGCGCCAGGCGAATTGGGCCCTACACTGTTTTGAGGCGGATCGGGTTGAATGCCTACGAGCTGGACATTCCTACGAGCATGGGTATCCACCCTGTGTTCAATATTGAGGACCTGACACCCTACTTCCCACCTCACGAGTACCCTGATCCCTACCTTGGCGGCCCTCCCGAGCTTCCACCACCACCCCTTTCCCCCACCACCCGACCTCCCCTTGCTTCCCACTTCCCCAGGAGCTCACCACCATTGGCTTCACCGAGTGCACCACCTCCACCACCGGACCACTTTTCCCGAGAGCTGAGGGTCGAGCAGGTTACGGAGATCATTGCGCATGAGTTCGTCCCCTCTACGGATGGACTCGTGTGCCGCTACTTGGTTCGCTGGTTTGGACGTTCTTCTTCCGACGATACTTGGATTGCTGCTGCTGAGCTTGATCAACTCGCTCCCGGACTTCGACTACAGTACGATCGTCTCCATTCATCGGAGATGAAGGCTTTTCAGTCGGGGGGAGTTGATGGGGGACCACCGGGCGCATCTCGGCGCAAGGCAGGCCCCACCTTCGTATATTCGCGTCGACGGGCTTGATCGGACCGGCGATCCACCACCGCGGATGTGTCCGGCTCGTCGTTTCAACTCAGTTTCATATATGACATTTTATATTTTGGATTTTATTTCATGTACTCATGGGATCAGAACCGCCGGCCAATCATAGCCGTCGATTCCGGTTGCCCTAATTCCATTCTCCTATAAATAGAAGTGTTAGAGCTGCAGGAATTTTATTGCTGAAAGTTTGGAGATCATCTTCCCTACTTCCGGTGGTCCTTCCGCGGTGCCGACGCCGTGGAGCCCTTGGTGCCGACGCCTCGGGTAAGTTCCCTTGCTTTCTCCCCCTCTTCCTCTTCCCCGTCCAGCCACCCAGCCACTCCCGTTTTTCCGCCCAGGTTCGGCCGACCGAATCCCCACTTCCTCTCCCCCGTCCAACCCGCCAGCCCCCCCCCCCCCCCCCCCCATCTGTCCGCCCAGATTTTGGGCCGCCTGAACCCCAGTCCCGCCCAGATCGGGGGCTGCCTGAGCCCTCTCCACCGCCCGGAACACCACCAAAACCCCCCTACCACAGCCCTTATTTCCCCCTCCCCTGCTGCCCATTAACCAGCCCCACCAGCCCCGCGATCTACCCTCACCGGATCTGGACAGATCCGACCAGATCTGTCCAGATCGGGTTGGATCCCGCCGGAACCAGTCCGGCCACCAAAAACAGCCCCCTCCTCCCCCCAAACAGCAACCCCTTCATCTCCCCACGTGGATCCACCTTCCCCCTTGCCCGATCTAGTCTCGCCACCACCCGGAAGTCCCTCCTAGCCTCCGAAATTTCAGATCTACACCGATTTCCTGCAGTCCTAACTTTTAATTCAGAATTTTGTTATTTCTTTTGGGATTTGTATGTGTTATTTGGTTGTGGAATATTGTATGCTCTGTGGTGTTTGTGCCGTATTGGAATCACAGCCTGTTATCATTTTGCCTGTGAAAATCTCTAACTTGCAGGACGCTTAATTCGCCGCGCGCTAATTTTAAGCCTCCGTGCGGAGGAGTGCTTTTGCCTAACGCCTAAAGCAATTGCTCTGCCGCCTAATGAATAAATGCCATGTTTAGTTTAATGTTTTGTTGCTTATCTTGATTAGCTCGCTTGATCATCTTTGTGTCGGCATATAGGCATTGCTTAGGGTGAGTCCACCCCCTCACGGCACTAGCGGGCGTCTTAGGGCACCACTACACAGCCTACCCTACATCAACATGTTTATGCTTCCTTACCAAATCTTGATGTCCCCAGTGCAAAGAATATGCAATTTTATGATCATGTATACAATATATAGTTAAAAATCACATTATCAACCAGAGGAAAGTGTGACATCATGTTTAGACCCCCTGCATGTGGTGCTCATTCTGGTCAACGGTCCCCCTGATGTTGAAGATGTTTACCCATGCTTCTACATCCATTGATGATGATCGCCAACTAGAATTATGTAGGCCTCGCGATAGTTGCATTGCCTGTCATCTTATATCAAATTAGGTTTTCTATGGCCATTAATGTCCAGCTTATCGTGTTTTTTTCACTTCACTAACTTGCGTTTCTTTTCCTAAGATAGTATAAGACGACTTGTCTCATCCCAAGTGGATACATAGTAAGAATGAAGAATGGAATTGGATTTACATGACATGTGATATGGAATGCCCTTCTTCAAGGAAGTCCCATCAGATCTAATCAGTCAAATGATCTCCCGACGGCTCAAATCGCAATTTAAGGGCTCGCCTGGTGACTACGGGGTATGCTAAGGTATTTGGTGTTGATTAACCTAATACTTTCTCAAATGGCACCAAGAATTGACTATGTTCGAGTTCTTAGAGTTTTTGTTATTCATGATTGACCTCTCAATCGGAATTGCATCAAGAATGCGTTCCTTCATTCTCTTAATACAAATATTTTCAAGCTTCAACTTTTTTCATTGGTTTCATAATCATCAAAATGACATTTTTCAAGTGAGATATTGGGAAATATGGAAGATATGACAACCATAATGCAAAATAATAATTTCCTCATAAATGACAGTGTCTCCTCGTTCCACCTATAAATGGCATAACGGTAGACATGCTAGACATGTCGAGTGATATCTACAACAACACATGATAGGAAGATATATATTGAGCTTAACTACCATTTCTTGGATAAAAAGATCTAAATCCAAAGATTTTATTACATCCTTTCTTAATTTAAATGATCAGTTGGTTGATCTGATGACCAAAGTAATAAGGGGGTCCCATGATTAGCTATATATGAAACAAGTTGAGCTTTTATGATATATAGCCACCAACTTGAGGGAAAGCATTCAATATTTGTATATATATGATTAATCTATATTATCTTTTTGTTCTATTAGGTGAATAATATATAATAATATATGATATATAAGCAGTTCTCTCTCTCTCTCTCTATATATATATGCGTGTGTGTGTGCGCGCACACACACACACATATAATGTATGTCATATAAAGATTTATTATAGCATTAATGGAACGCATACAGGCTCTTACACATGCAACGGCGACATTATTTTCGGCCATTGCTCGGCGATGCACACCAGCCACCCTGGGACACAACAATTTTTTACTGCATGAAAAAGAGGTATTGCTGCGTGGGGGAACACAAGCGGCGATTGGGATACCACCGTCATGTAGCGCATAGAGGACTAATACATGTTCCACTAGTGTGTTTAGAGAATAAATGCAAGCAAACTAGATATTAGAACAACTCAATTTATTGGGAGTTACAAAATAAACTCATTTGGTACAGCTAAGGAATAAAACAAGTTTTCAAGCATGTCTATAAATATAAAAGTTAGCACATAAAAAGTTTCCAAAGCACCTGTTGAAAATTCAAGAACGAAATCAAGGTTTAAAGTACTCACTATCCTTTTCAGGTGAAGATGTTTGTTTAGATGCATGGCGCCAAGGATCTTGTGAGCCATTTGTGAAGATAATTTTTGAACCTGCAACATAATACTTACAACCAAAATCAGATATAAGGAAAACAACATTACTTTATGATCCGCAATAAAACACCAGATGAGGGATTAAACAAGTTCTTCAAAGTAATACCTGCAATTCTTGTGCCACCATAGTATAAGTTAGTCATATCCACTCCAGGGTAAATACCTTCACCAAATACATTTTTGCAAAGATCCAAATGGTATCTATAACAATATAATGTCTTTAAAAAATTAAGGATCACATTAAATAACTAACCGCATCTTCATTCAGTAGAAGTTTCAACATGCAAGTATAGCCCAACGCTTACTTACAGCAATATGACCAGCACATTCTTAACATTGATTAATGCCAGTTACACTTGTTGTTTGTACAATTAAAGTTGGTTGATATATATGGAGAACCTCCAGAGAGGTTGAAAGATAACAAATTACAATCTTATATCAGGTGAGTTTTCATTAAAGAATATGTCAAATCATGTAATAGGAATTTCCTTGTCAGAAAAAATGGTTAAACATAGAAGTTCAATTTAGAGAGAGTGCGGTACTGGCGAGAAATGCCAAAGATAATTATATTGAACTGCTGGTTAAAATGCATTAGTTATACAGACATAACTCCAGGTCAAAATGATATATAGGCATAAACAATATAGATTACTAGATCTGCCAATAAAGATCAACTAAAAGAAGTAAAAGGAAGAAGTGGTGATGAATGACTCAAGTTTCTAAAGCAAATTTGATCCATATTACACAATATTGACTACCTTGAAAAAGAAACAATGATGAAAATATAATGAAGGACCAGTTTGTCATGGATTTTTTTACACCAGTGATGGTCATGCCAAAACGCCACGAGGTATGTTTATGTCGCCTCCATTTCCAATTGCTATAATCCCAAAAATACAGACAATTCGGTAGTACTAGAGTATTGAGCAGGTATACTGGGCACATGAGTATAAGTCGATGCTAATGCTGAACGATCTTGTAAGATGGTCTATGTGAGTGCTTGTCAATGATTTGATTCTTGTTGGGCCAAGTTAGTAATTCTCCCCAAGAGAGGGGATGGGTTGTCACTACTGGGACACCGACTCTTTCCACTGGCCCTTACCGGGATAAGGAGTCCATGGGATCCAAGACCAACACTGGAGTATTTTGATGTTTCAAGTGTATGGAGCCTGAGCACAAATATTTTGAGTGCCCGCGACGCCACTTCGTCGGAATTACTGATTCCACTGATGGGCATGAGCCTGAATATAGAGTCCCTTAGCAACTTCAAGCCAGAGCGAGAGCCTGAGTCTGATAGCGTTATCGAGATCAAAGGAGAGCAAGTTGAGCACTTACTTTGTGTCCTTCGCTATAGCTTGGTTTCCCCGAGCGAGACCACTGAGCATGATTATCAAAATAAATGAAATTTTCCGCACCACTGCGCGCATTCATGGACATTTTTGTTTCATCATTATTGATAGCGGTAGTATGGAGAATTTCATTTCTCAATGCATGGTAGAGACGCTACGACTCGAGACACATCTCTTAGAGCAGCACTACCACTTATCTGGGGTTAATAGTCACTTGACTATACCTGTTACTCATCTTTACCTTCTAGAGTTCTCTATAGGGAACGCGTATCAGGATTCGGTTTATTGTGATGTTGCCCCTATCGATGTCTGCCACATCTTACTAGGACGCTCATGGCAGTACGATAGACGAGTCATTCATGATGGGAACTCCCATTCCTTCGATAACCATGTGCGCAAGATTGTTCTTCCCCAGAAGAACAGTCTTGTTCCCAAGGCACCTGAGAGGGCCTTGCTATCTTCTGTCTCGCCTACTTTAGTTTCCACTACATTTTAATTTAGTGTTATACTTCTGTCTGGGGACCTGCTCCAGAAAGAAGCACTTGACTATGAAGAGTCATTCATCTTGGATGTCAGACACACTTTTTGCAACCACACTTTTGGTTCACATTACATACATTTAATTTTTGGCGATCACATTTTTGGTTCACCTCACTATCCTACGATTATGAGTGAGCTTGTTTCCAAACTTTCCAGGCTTTGTCGTATTGGGAGAATTAAGTCGGTCCCTAAACTTTTTCTTCCTACTAGGGACACACGTTTTAAAGGATTCCTCTGAATGATTTTAATGCTTCATTTGAGAAAGGGATTGCGGTTGTAAAAGAAGCTGTTGTAAATACAAGTTTGTAAAGGGAGCTGTTGAAAACTGGTTGCTGGAAATGGAGATTTGTTTGGGTATTCTGTGTTTGCAGAGCTGTTCAGAACAGAGAACCGTTTGACAAAACAGCGGTGACATTTTATAAATATTTTTTATTATATAATTTTTAATTAATTTTCTGACATGTATATATATATAATTATTTTTTATTAAATAAATGTTACTGTTAAAACTATAGAACTATATAAAATTAAAAAAACTCCTCCGCCCCGCCTCCGCCATGACTCCGCCCTGCTTCCGCCGTGACTCCGCCCTGCCTCCACCGTGCTCCGCCGCCGCCAGCCTGCCCGGAGCCCACCGTCCGGTTCGCCGGGGACCGGCGACCTCGCCGGTGGCCTCCGGGCACGCCGTCGGCGGAGGAGCCACTGACTGCAACCATAAAGAAGATACGGTACGGTGGGCACCGGAGGGCGGCACAACAAAATTTTCCTCCCCACAAAACGCGACAACTGGAGGTATCGCACAGTGTTTCGTCCCACAGAATTTAGAACCGGGAGAAACGCCGGGCGGTTCTAACTTAGAGCGGAAAAACAAATGGAATTCCTCCATCTTGGTGTTTTGACAAAATGAACCGGAGCAAAAATGCAATACCAAATGAAGCCTAAATGGTAAATTTGTGAACGGTTTTAAAATTTATCGTGCTAGTCGAACTCTCGCGGGTGATGCCATTCAGTTGATTGGTCTTGGTTTAGTAAACGCCCATAGGATCCTTTTATAGATTTCAGGAGGTGGTTACGGTAGTTATGCGACTATCCGCATATATTTGGTATAGTTTTGAGCATATATTTTACTCATTATGTCTGCCGTTTGCAGACCAAATATTTAATTATTATCGCTCCCCCACTAATCATGATGGTTAGTGTGTGGTTACTTAAGAAATGGACGGCGATGATCGTTACGGAATGATCGTGCCCGCCATGGACGGATGGTCAGACCGGCGGTGAACGCTCGCCGACAGAGGAAAAGGCGTAGCCCGCAGCCATGGGAAGCGGTTGCGAGAAAGGGGCGGCCGAGTGCGCGCCCTTTGCGGGCGGAGCCCGCGGCCGCGGGAGGCGGCATTGGGAAAGGGGCGGCCGGGCGCGCCGCCCCTTGTGGGTGGACTCCGCGGCCGCGGGAGGCGGCCGCGGGGAAGGGGCGGCCGTGCGCGCCGCCCCTTGCGGGCAGAGCCCACGGCCGCGGGAGGCGGCCGTGGGTAAGGGGCGGCCGGGCGCGCCGCCCATTGCGGACGGAGCCCGCGGCCGCGGGAGGTGGCCGCGGGGAGGGGGCGGCCGGGCGTGGCCGGCCCTATAGGCGGAGCCCGCGGCCGTGGGGAAGGGGCCGCTGGGTGTGGCCCCTCCTTGCGGGCAGAGCTCGCGGCCACGGGAGGTGACTGCGGTGAAGGGGTGGTCAGGCGTGGCTGCCCCTTGCAGGCGGAGCCCGCTGCCACAGGAGGTGTCCGCAGGGAAGGGGCGGCCGGGCGTAAGCCGCCCGGCGCCGGGCGTAAGCCGCCGGGCACTGGGCGGTGATTACTCGAAAGGTGGGCGAAGTGGGATCTGCGCGCGGGGGATCGCGTGCGACGATCACGTGCGCGACGATTTATCCATGATCCCCATTTGGATAGAGGGATCATGGGGAGTGGGATAATCGCACCCCGAGTGTTTTACAAAAAGGGATTTGTCCCCATCACTCCTATTCCACCACCTTTAATTCTTCTGAATGGTAAAAGGCCCATATATTGAAAAACCCACCCCACTTTTAATATAATCTTTAATATTAAAGTTATAATATCTTTGAAAAATTGTCATGTTTAATTTCCTTCTGCCAACTTTGAAAAGTTCTGCCCTCCTTCCCTCTTTTAATATTTTTTTAATATCAAATGAAACCTATTGCTAGCTTAGAAAAGCTGGCAGGCCTCCCCCACGAAAAGGCAGCTGGAAAAAGAAATGAATCGAGAGAAACTCCTTTGTTCGTTTCCGACAAGCACAACATTCCTCACCGACGAGTTCTCCCCGCGAATCCCCGCTCGCCTGCCGACGACGCCCACGCCGGAGCCTCCCTAGAGCTTCCGCGACCTCTCATGTTTCTCTCACAGTCAGTGCCGGCGAGTCCTCCATCGTACCACTACCACCCTCCCCTCCGCCTGAGATCGTGCCTCCTCTTTGCTCTCCGACAACCTCATTTCTCCTCTCCTCTGACTGAATTGACACCTTCTTAGCCGAGTCCAGCAACGCAGTGCCTCTCGTGCAGCCACCTTCACCTCTAACAAGGACCAGATGTTTGCCTCCTTTCAAAGACACCCGTCCAAACTTCTATCCAGGAGGACTTACCTGTTCAACCCATTCTCGTGGAGGTATAACCTGTGCGTTCTCCCTTCCTCGTATGAAGTTAGAATATCTTATGCTTAATTTCAAATGAATTACTAAAGTCAGAGCTTGCCCTCAAGATTATTGTTAGGAACTAGATGAGATTTGAGGTTGAAGGAGAAATTTCTAGGGTTTGAGAGGAGGCTAGAAGATTATCTTTGATAATACTTGCATGATGCCCTCCAATAGAGGATCCGGGTACATTTATACCCGGACCAAGGCCGGCCGGCCAAGGGGGCCGGCCGGCCCCAATTGGGGCTGAACCGGGTGGGTTCAGCCCCCGAAGGCCGCCTTTTAGAAAGTGGGGGCTGAACCAGTTGGTTCAGCCCCGTTGTCGCCTTCGGATCCGTCCGGGGGCGTAACATTCCCCGCCCCATCAAGACCCAGCTTGTCCTCAAGGTGGGAATCTGGTGGCTCCATCCGTCCGCTCAGGTCTACCCAAGCCACGTCATGCCCTTGTCCCTGCAGCCTCTCCAAACAGCAAAGAGAGCCCCCCGGCACTGGTGAGATGTTGATTCCCTGCAGACAGTACTCTCTCCCACCCTTAGCAAACTCCATAGTGAACTTCTCCCAATCCAGAGTCACCCTACCCAGCTGTCGCAACCACTGGTCCCCCAGAATCACATCTGGCCCTTGGATGGGCAATAAGTAGACATCCATGTTGTCGGTGTATCCCTGCACACTGATTTCCACGTCCCGAAGCACTCCTTCGCACTGCAGCCCGTGGCCACAGGCCACCACAACCTGGGAAGCGGCATCCTTGATGATCTCTAGCCCCAATGTCTGTGCCACCGTCGGGCTAATGAAGTTATGTGTACTCCCACTGTCAAACAGAAAGGTCACCTGCTGTTGGCCAATCCGCCCCGCAATACTCATAGTGGTCAGAGCGGAGTCTCCCGCCATGGCAAGGGAAGATACCCCGTACTCGATTGTATCCAGAATGTGCTCCTGTTCCCCTCCGTCTACATCCGGCATCGGACCTTCCTGCAACATGTAAACCTGGATCCTCTGACATTTGTGGCCTGGGGTAAATTTCTCATCGCAGTTGAAGCACAATCCCTGTTCCTTCCTAGCCTGTAGCTCTGTCCAAGTCAATTTCTTCAGCGTCGCCCGTTCGGAAGCTGCGTGATCCTTTTTGGTGTCGGGAAGGTGTGTAACGTTCCTCGGAGTGTCTCCCCTGGACTTCTGTCGATGGATACGCTCTTCTTGAATCCGGGCCAAGTTGATAGCGTGTGTCAAACTGCGCGGTAGATAGGCATGCACCTCATCTCGGATGTCCTCTTGCAAGCCGGAAATAAAACAACTTGTTAATGTCCTCTCGCCCCACTGCACCCGGTTAGCCAACCGTTCAAACTCGGTTCGATACTCCATCACCGTCCCTTTCTGACGCAATTTCTGAAGAAGAGCCTCGAAGTCTTCATACTCAAGTGGACCAAAGCGGGCGATGAATCCGTCGACAAACTCGTGCCATGGCGCGTGATCCCGTCCCCGGAGGAACCATTGGGTCCACTGGTATGCGTCCTCTTCAAGGTGGAAGGACGCCAACCTTACCCACTGTGCCTCTGGTATCTCCTGATAACTGTAAAATAACTCTGCCTTTTGGACCCATTCGAGTGCATCTCCTCCTTTGAACTTGGGGTAGTTCATACGGGTAACCTTCGGCGGTAGATATGCGCGTGGTAGTTGGTGCCCGGGTCCTCCGTACTCTTGCCCGTGTCCAAGCGGTTGTCTTCGATCAGCGGCCACGTGTGGGTACCCCCAATCCCTTCCATAGGGGTTCCCCAAGACTGGCGGCCTAAACTCCCATCTGCCTCCTCCCCTTCCGCCTGCGACGTGGCCTGGTTCTCCTGGAATAGGGAGGAGCCCATCACGAGGTGGGCACCCGATCCCGTTGGGTCGTTGGTCCTCCTGGAGGTCTTCACGGTAAGGAGGAAAATCCAAGGCAGACGCGGCGATGCCGCCAAACTGGGTTGCCTCGGACCATGCTTGTGGTCGCCGTGAGCCTCCTACCCTTCCACTGTCAATTCCAAGCCCCCCATTGAGGCTAGAGGCCCGATCGTCGTGCCCCGATGCTGGAGTAGGGAGGGGAAGCTGGACTGCGTTGGCCTCGCCCACAACAGCTTTTCCTTTAAGGTGTTGAGTTAACATATTTTTAAGCTCGTCCATGCGGGCGTCCAATTTCTCTTCGAGACGTTGTTCCGATGCCGTTAACTTATCGGCGAGGGCTGCCACGGTGGCAGTCAGCCCGATGTAGTTTTCTTCGAGATGTGCGAGCCGATTGGAGTCTTCTTGGGTGCGAGTAACCATGGTGGAACCCCGGGGCGTGCGTGAAATAACAAGTGGAGGCGGTGACCTCTGGATGTCGCAATCGGATGCACTGGATGCACTGGATGTCGCAATCAGATGCAGCACTGGAAGCACTGGATGCCGCAATCGGATGCGAGCGGGAATCGACGCCGGGATGCGAGCAGGATCGATGTCGGGAGTCGACGCGGGATCGATGTCGGGAGTCGACGCCGGGATGCGAGCGGGATGCCGCAATCGGATGCGAGCGGGGTCGATGTCGGGAGTCGACGCGGGATCGATGTCGGGAGTCGACGCCGGGATGCGAGCGGGATGCCGCAATCGGATGCGAGCGGGAGTCGACGCGGGATCGATGTCGGGACTCGTCGATGCGCAGCGGGTGGAACGAAGCCGGGATCGATGCCGGAAGGAAAAAAAAGATTTGGGAGGAAGAATCCTCTGATACCAAATGTTAGGAACTAGATGAGATTTGAGGGAGAAGGAGAAATTTCTAGGGTTTGAGAGGAGGCTAGAAGATTACCTTTGATAATACTTGCATGATGCCCTCCAATAGAGGATCCGGGTACATTTATACCCGGACCAAGGCCGGCCGGCCAAGGGGGCCGACCGACCCCAATTGGGGCTGAACCAGGTGGGTTCAGCCCCCGAAGGCCGCCTTTTAGAAAGTGGGGGCTGAACCAGTTGGTTCAGCCCCGTTGTCGCCTTCGGATCCGTCCGGGGGCGTAACAATTATCAACTTGCATTCTTTGTCGTTAATTTACTAAACTCTTGCGTTTTTCTTACTCATTTATTAAATACATGTGGAAGAATTATTTCGTATTGATAATCTCGCACTAATGCTCGCCTCTCATGCGTCTTTGCGAAATTGAGATCAGTTAACGACCAAGATTGTTCGTGTGAACTCCGATTTCTTAACGACCGAGATTTCTTAAACACCTTCAACTATATTGGACAAAACAACCGCAACCACCGAGGCCCAACCGCGTGTCACCGAGGATAATCCAACCGGGCACAAGCCACATGATGTTTGTTCCACAAACCAACCATGATCACGGTGGATGCACCCGGAGCTAAAATCAGGTCAACCAACAAAGTTCATACCACCCCTACACAATAATGAAGAAAAATAGGGGAGACAAAAACAACACACGGGATACGCTCAGAGGCCGTGTGCGATTAAGGCGAGAGTCGGGAAAAAGACATCTGAGTCGCCTTCGTCACGAACACTCCCCCTCACTTGGAACACGTGCATGAAGGCTACACACAAATATTAAATAACCACAAGAAATAAAATGACAAAATAACCAAGAAAACAGATATGGATAAAGGCTGCTAGAGAGAACGGGCTCAAGATGCAACGAGCAGACCACGAGAATAAGAAGTGGCGAGAAGAGGGCTCAAGCAGCGGCAAACAGAGAGCTCAAGCAGTGGCGAGCAAAAAGCTCAAGCAACGGCGAGCAAAAAGCTCAAGCAGCGGCGAGCAAAAGAGGGAGCCCGATAAGAAAGAGAGGAGCTCGACACGAGAGGAGCCATTGTCACTAGCAAGGAGAAATGAGAGTCATATCTGGAGCAGCGGGGATGGATCGTCGATGGAGAGACCACTACAGAGGCGGGATCCATGGAGGCAACAACAAAAGGGATCCAACGGGTGAAGAAGCTCCATTGGAATAACAAAGAAGAAGCTCCACGAGATCGACAGATGAGTAGGGGCTCGACGAGAGAAGAAGTTCTAGCGAGACGCAACGGGAAAAGCACGACACTTGCGTCACCAGAGCCACGAACTCATCGATGTAAGCATCCAAACCCGCTGTCTGGCGAGCACTACAGAGGCGTTCAATGGAAAAGACGGTGTAGCGCGGGTCGTAGTGAGTGATCATTTCTTGCTTGAACTCCTGCCATGAAATGGCGGGCTGGACTTGGCGGAGCCAACGCGCCCAATGAAGGGTCGAGTCGCTGAGGCCGACGACTACCGTGGCGACCCGATTCGCTGCGCGATCCAACCCAAGGGATCCACCCCGAAAAAAAGGAAACATCCAACAGACATGTCCCGTCTTTTCCTCGCAATTTGCTTTCCATTAGTCACTTAACTACTTCCTTAAACTGTTTTGTGACCTTCTTTCCTGATGTTTGTGTATTTCAGGATCTGGATACGAGGTGAACGCTTGGTAGTGGTAGGAACGTTGGTGGACTGTACTTGCTGGACCAGTCTTCTTCCAGTGCCTTTTTATCCACCAGATCTCCGACTCTACATGACATTTAACGCCGGCACCAGCGCCTTGACCACCCTTCGTCTCTTTATCTTACTAAATTGTTTCCTGTTTTTACCTCCTTAATTCAGTCTTTCTCTTGTGATGCATGTGAACGCTCTAAACATGTCCGTCGGAGTACTAGTCATTTGTATGTCCCTAGTTTTTGTCCATTTGATGTTATTCACTCTGATGTTTGGGGCTCGTCTCCAGTGTTATCTTTATCTGGTTATAAATGGTTTGTTACTTTTATTGATTGTCACTCCCGCGTTACGTGGGTTTATCAGCTTAAAAAGAAAAGTGATGTCATTTCCTGTTTTCAGACGTTTCATAAGATGGCGAACCAACAATTTGGTAGCAAAATTCGTGTTGCGTAGTGATAATGGTGGGGAATATGATGATCGGGGTGTTTTTTGGGCCTATCTATCTGATAATGACATCATACATCAAACCACGTGCGTCCACACTTCGACCTAAAATGGGGTGGCCGAACGGAAGAATAAACATTTGTTGGAGGTGGATCGGTGTTTACTCCTTGCTATGCACCTTCCCAAATCCTACTGGGGTGATGCAGTTCTCACAGCTGCTCATCTCATTAACCGTCTTCCGTCTCGTGCCCTCTCATTTGATACGCCCCTATCGCGTCTTACCAAACAACACATCGTTCACACCTCTCATCTTGCTCCTCGTATCTTTGGCTCCGAATGTTTTGTTCATGTTCATACCCTGCATCGTGATAAACTTGATGCGCGTTCCCTGCGGTGTATTTTCGTTGGGTCGTCCCCTACCACCAAAGGGTATCGTTGTTATCATCCTCCGACTCGGCGCTACTATTGCACTGTGGATGTCACATTTTGTGAGGGGGAGTCGTACATTCGTCCTCGTCAGGGGGAGACGAGATGTGACGGTGACGAGAACATCGAATCTCCTCTTCCAATTGTTAACATTGAATCTCCTCTTCCAATTGTTAACATCGAATCTCCTCTTCCAATTGTTGTCGCTTCCCCTCCTTCCACCTCCGCTCCACCTATATTATACACGGACTCACGTCGTCCCAGGACTATTGAGCAAGTGCAGACTGTGAATGTTCCGCCAGTACCAGTGACCGTCTCAGCTCCAGATTCAGATGATGACCTCCATGTTTCTCTTGCACGTCTTATAGGTAAAAGGGGTGGCACCAAACACCCAATTGCTAACTACATTTGTTATACTCATCTATCTCAGGCTCATAAAGTCTTTATCTCCTCTCTTTCATCTATTGTGATTCCTAAGACATGACAGGAGGCTGTTCAGATACCTGAATGGAAACAGACTATGAGGAGCAACTGAGTGTCCTGGATAAAAATAAAACATGGCAGTTCACCAGCCTTCCCCCTGGGAAGCAAACGGTCGGATCCAGTTGGGTCTTCACTGTTAAACAAAACTAAGATGGGGTGGTGAAGCGATACAAAACTCGTTTAGTGGCTCGAGGATATGCCCAAGCTCAAGGCATTGACTACCAGGAGACCTTTGCTCCTGTTGCCAAGATGAACTCAATCCGTGTGCTTCTTTCTTGTGATGTGATTCGCGGATGGAGCTACTACAACTCGATGTCAAGAATGCATTCTTGCATGGTGATTTGGAAGAGGTCTATATGGATATTCCCCCTGGCCTTGATGTCAAAGAGTCCAACCGTAGGGTCTGTCGCCTGCTAAAATCCCTGTAAGGCCGGAAACAGTCTCCGAGAGCGTGGTTTGGGCATTTTAACAAGACCATGCTACGACTGACCATACTCAAAGTCAAGCGGATCATACCCTCTTCATCAAGAAGAAGGGTGCTCTGGTTTCTATCCTTATTATGTACGTGGACGACATCATCATTACCAGAGATGACTTGGATGAGATCAAATACTAGAAAAAATAATTGGGCGAAGAATTTGAAGTCAAGGATCTGGGAAAGCTGAAATATTTTTTGGGAATTGAAGTTGCAAGGTCCCGACAGGGGATCTTTAGTTCCCAAAGGAAGTATATTCTTGATCTTCTGGAGGAGACTGAGATGCTTGGGTGTGCTCCTGTTGACACTCCAATTGAGGTTAATCATAAGATTGATGCAGATATTAGTGAGAAGAAAGCGGACACCTCAAAATACCAACTACTGGTTGGGAATATATCTGTCCCATACTCGCCCGGATATCACATATGCGGTGGGTGTCCTAAGCCGGTATATGCACTCTCCTACGTTATGTCATCAGCAGGCTGCCTTTAGGGTGTTGCGATATCTCAAAAAGACACCAGGGTGTGGGATTCTGTTCAAGGATAATCAGTCGTTAGAGGTTGAGGTATTTACTGATGCTGATTGGACTGATAGTCAAGATGATAGAAAGTCAACCACGGGGTACTGCACATTTGTGGGAGGCAGCCTGGTTTCATGGAAGAGCAAAAATCAGAACGTGGTAGCTCGCTCAAGTGCTGAAGCAGAATACAGAGCTATGGCTCAAGGCGTTTGTGAGGGACTGTGGTTGAGAACCATTCTCCAGGATTTGGGACTTCAGGTAAACAAACCTATTACTATCTACTGTGACAACAAGGCGGCCATCAGCATTGTACACAATCCAGTTCAACATGACAGGACCAAACATGTGGAAGTTGATAGGCACTTCATCAAAGACCACATCGACAAGGGGAATGTCTGCACTCCGTTTGTGAGCTCATTTGATCTGCTTGCCGATGTTTTCACCAAGGGGCTATGCAGCGACAACTTCAAGAACAATACTGACAAGTTGAGAATGATCAATATATATTCCCAACTTGAGGGGGAGAGTTGAATATTCGCTTTTTAGTTCGTATTGATTATGTATTCCACGTGATATGTCACGTGTTATTCTACCTATATATATGTATGTGGTGTCCGGTTTAGGGTGTGTGAAGAAATTTAATCCCGATTTCTACTGCAAACTCATTCTCTGCCCCTTTTCAATGCATCGCCACCACACTCTTTCTGCTTACACAATCCCCAACTTCCACATTTAAAGCTTTTTCTAATAATTATGCCAGCCTTCACCCTTCCCTAAAATTCTCAATCAAATTTCAACTCTTAAAATTTCTACCTATTTAGTTCCATCACCGGCTGCCAAATCATATCTTCCCCTACATACTTTAACCTTCAAATAATTGTACCCAAAGCTCCACCAAACTATTCTTTTAACATGTTATAAAATCATCTCTTCTCCTTGTCGTAAGCCTCTCATGTTGCTTCAATTATGTTAATCACTACTCCAATGGCCGCTCATCCCCATGCCACTCCAACATGTGTTTTGTTCCACATCCCTTCAACCAATACCAGTATTATATAGTGTCATTGAACAACCCCTCATCCAATTTATATATGCCGGCGAAATTATTAAAATCCAGACAAGATTTGGTGATGCGACATTGATGGCATCAGGGATGGAATAATGCTATGCGCGCACCCGAGCGGACCCCCTCGCATCTACAACAAAACACGCAGAGCATCGTGCCTACACCCAATGACACTCTTTGAGAGCCATGGGAGCGAATTTGACTGCCCTGAATGACATGATTATATGTAATTTGTAGGAATTAATAGTATGAATTAATGAGTTGATATAAATTAATTAAAATTTATTAATAATATTAAATATTTTCTTATTAGGCATACCTTCCCCATCTATATAGGGGGGGGGGACAGGTATGTGTTAAGGATTTATGGAACCCCTTGGTTTTGACTCTAATTTGAAGAGAGACTCTTGGGAGGACCCAACCTCCAACAGTAGCTTCGCTTCCGATTTATAACTTGCATCTTTTTTATCATTTAATGCAAATATCATTCATGAGTAATCTTTCTTTGTGTCTCTTCGAACCCTAGCAAATATCCCCATCGATAACATAGAACCCCATCGGACAACAAAAACAAGAGAACGTTGAAAGTGATTTTCTCCTGTCTCCTCAATCTCGCTTAAGTCATGTCTAAATAATTTTCATCCAACACCAAAGTTGTTCATTCACACCTATGTTGTTAAAGATGCACTTAAGGCTCAAGGTTCACCAGACTTGGAGGTTTGCACCTTCATGCGTCTTTGGAGCATAAAAGGTGTGCTGGAATGAGATTGTTGTTGTGAATTTTTTGAAAGAAATAATATAAAAATTCAATAGTTTTTGTATGATTTAGTGTTTGTTAAACATAAGCGAGCGTTGAGACTTATATATAATGCAAGTGCAACATTGATTCTATTTTTAAGAGATATAAATGATAGTAATGAATGAGTGAGAAGAATAGATGAAGAATCTGATCAATAAGATGAACTGATACTTGATGTTGATTATTTAAAATGGATGTGATTGTGTATTGCCCTCATCAGATGCACGTCTATGCCTCGAGCCTTGCGCCTAGACTCTGAGACTCTTTTGCTTCTTGGTGCGTCTTGACCTTTTAGACCAAAACTATTATTGCTATCAAAGAGAGTAATGTCGAACTTCATTGTTCCTCGTATCATCACTTAATCCAAACGACAAAAGAGACAAACCTCTCCATGATATTAATTTGTTAAATTAAATTATAGGAAAACAAGAATAATCTCACAACACAAATTTTATGAGATTCCATGAGATTAACAGACGTCCACGAGAGAGGATTTCATTATAATTGTAGAAGAACACTTCGGTGGAAAAATGAAACCTTGTATATCCTTCTTGTGTATGAAAATACAAGTATGAGTACAAATATATAGGGAGAGAAGAATCTCAAATCTCAGATGTGGGACTAAAAAAAATAGGAAGAAAAATACACAAATGGGCCAAAACATGAGCATTTGCATTGTCTTTTCTAACACTCCACCGCAAGCTGGAGCATGCAAGTCGTATGAACCCAGCTTGGACAAAAAACTGATAAAATAGAGCACTTGATAGGGCCCTAGTGAGAATGTCAGTCACTTGGTCCATAGCCAGAACATGTCTCAATTCCAACGCCTTCATTTGTACTTTTTTCCGAACAAAATGACAATCAACTTCAATGTGTTTGTTTTTTCATGAAAGACCGGCTTCTTAGTTATGTGTATAGCAACTTGATACTCACAGAGTAAGGTAACTGGTGAGGAAAGTTTTACTCTCATATCACTTAAGAGATTTTCAAGTCATATAAGCTCGGATATAACAAATGTCATAGACCGGTATTCAGCTTCAGCTGAAAATCGAGCAACCGCAGCTTGTTTCTTACTACGCCAGGTAACAAGGCGACCTCCAAAGTAGGTATAAAATCTGCTGGTAGAACGCTTATCATTCAGGGAACCAACATAATCTGCATTTGAATACGCAACTTATGTTGGAGTAGAAGAAGAGGTTTTGTATGTCAGTCCTTGACTAGGAGTAGTTTTTAGATATCTCAGGATGCGTCTGACGGCCTGAAGATGAGACATCCAAGGAAAATGCATAAACCGGCTGACCACCCCAACATCAAAGGATATGTCTGGTCTCGTGACCGTTAGGTAAATAAATTTCCCAACGAGTTGTTGATAGTATTCTGGATTTGGAAGAAAGATTTGCATCAGAAGCATATGCACACAACTTGTGATTAGCATCCATAGGAGTATTAACCGGCTGACATCCAGAATAGCCAGCATCCTGAAGAAGGTCGAGACAGTACTTCCGTTGAGATAGAACGAGCCCATCAGGATGTCTTGCGATCTCAAGGCCAAGGAAGTATCGAAGGTTCCGCAGATCTTTTGTTTGAA
Organism: Platanthera guangdongensis; assembly: GCA_039583875.1. Taxonomy (NCBI): domain Eukaryota; kingdom Viridiplantae; phylum Streptophyta; class Magnoliopsida; order Asparagales; family Orchidaceae; genus Platanthera; species Platanthera guangdongensis. The sequence goes on from CM077152.1 coordinate 17,634,943, forward strand.
ACATGGAACTAAGGTGTTGTTTGACCACTTATATTCCCTTTGAATCATCTCCGGTGATTAGGATGTCATCAACATACACCAAAAGAAGAATCGTTCATGTTGTTCGATGTCGAGTAAACAAAGAGAAATCTACGAAGCTCCGAGTAAAGCCAACCACCCGAACAGCCTTACTGAACTTATCAAACCATGTCCGAGGGGATTGTTTGAGACCATAAATTGACCTCTTAAGATGACAAACACGGAACTCCCCCGTGGTCTCAAACCCAGGAGGCTGTTGCATGTAGACCGTCTCTTGAAGATCGCCATTTAAAAAGCCATTTTTGATATCCCGTTGATGTAAGGGTCACTGGCGATGCACAGCCACGGAGAGGACATGAACTGTGTTGAGCTTGGATACTGGAGAGAAGGTTTCTTCATAATCTAGACCTTGTTATTGAGTGAAGCCGCGAGCCACCAGATGGGTTTTAAGATGGTCAATTGTCCAATAGGAGCATGCTTGATGACAAAGACTCATTTACAACCGACAGTAGTCTGACCAGGAGGGAGAAAAACCAGATCTCATGTCGGACTAGCCCAAAGAGCCGTCATTTCTTCGTCTATGGATGCCCGCCAGCTCGGATGTTGGAGAGCCTCCTGCACAGAGTTAGAGACAGAAATAAAGGATAATGAAGTAACAAAGGTGTGAAGTGTCAGGGACAGACAATGTAAAGAAACATAATTCGCCATTGGGTGAGCTGTAGAAGGCGTCGTCGGATCATTGGAACACAAACTGTCATTAGTAGAAGGTAACGGGCTTAGGGTAGCAAAAGAGGAAGGACGGCGAGTGTACACATGGATTAAAGGCGGCTTAGGTAGTTGGGGTGGGAGTGGCGTGGGGAGGAGAGGTAGTAGTAGCGAAGGAACGAGAACAACTGGCCGCAGAGAAGGGGACGATAATGACAGTAGAGGGTCAAGGGGTTGAGAATGATAGGGCTGGTCCTCAAGAAAGGTGAAGTCGACCGATGTAACAGTCTTTTGATCAGTGGGAGAGTAGCAGACATAACCTTTCAGAGTGCAAGAGTACCTAACAAACATATATTTTGTTGCACGTGGGGCAAGCTTGTCAGTAGAGGGCCACAGTTGAAAACATAACAGATACAACCGAAAACACGAGGAGTGACTGCAAATAGGGGTGTGGAGGAAAAAAGAAGGGAAACAGGAGTTTGAAAATGGAGAATAGAGGAGGGCAAGCGGTTAATGAGGCGGCAAGCCGTAGAGACTGCGAAATTCCAGTATATGGTGGGAACATTCATTTGAGTAATAAGGGTGCGAGCGACCTCCAGAAGGTGGTGATTCTTGCGTTCGGCGACACCATTATGTTGCGGGGTATAGACACAGGAGGTTTGATGGATGATGTCAAACTCAGTGCACAAGTCGGTAAACGTATGACCTGTGTATTCACGAGCATTATCGGTGTGGAGAGTTTTAATTGTTGTAGAGAATTGGTTACGAGTTAGAAGGATAAAGAAACAAAAGATGCGGGGAAATTCAGAGCGATCATGAAAAAAGTACAACCAAGTGACACGAGAGTAATCGTTAATGAAGGTAACGAAGTAGCGATAATCATAGGACGTTGCCAGTTTTATAGGGTCCCCAAATATCGCAATGAACCAAAAAAAAGAGGAGCACTGCTCCGAGTACAATGTGGTGAAAAGGTAGAACGATAGTGTTTGTCGTAAATGCATGACTCGCAGGTGAAGTCAATGAGGGACGTGTATGGAAGAGCTTTCTGGAGTATGCGAAGCGGGGGGGTGTCCAAGACGCCGATGCCAATCGACAGAAATCGTAGTGGAGAGAAGCTTGGGGTGGTGGTCCAAAATGTAAAGACCATTAACCAGTTGTCCCCTACCAATGACAGTCTGCGTCCGACGATCCTGCACAACACAAGAGGTATAGGAGAAAGTCACACAACAATCAAGATAATGTATAATACAACTAATAGAGAGGAGATTGAAAGGAGAGCCCGTAACATGAAAAACCGGGCGAAAAGTGAGAGATGGGGGTAAGGGTTACGTCGGCTGATCCAACAACCGGAGTAGAATCCCCATTGGCAACAGTAACGAACTTGGGATACACGGAGTTAAAATATCTTGGAGGTTTGGTGGGGGTGATATGAGGTGTTGCACCGAAATCCAGAATCCAGGAGGAACCGTGGGTAAGGCAGGAAATACCCTCATCAGAAATAGACACAACAGATCCAGTTGAGCAGCAAGGTAGCTCGGGAAGTCGCGGTAGTTGAGTGCGCAGAGCGGCAATGTCAGCCTGAGCATTGTATGAAGCATGGACTGCCATTGTATAAGGGCCAGCCTGGAGGCGCAACGGCCAGGAGCAAGATTAGTTGCGAGCAAGACTAGCTGGAACAATCGAACAGCCTCGGCGAACAGAGGAGTGGCAAGCAGCGACTAGCAAAGAGGTCGCAAACAACAGAGAAATCGCAACCAGTGAGCAAGCGAATCAACAACGACTAAGAGAAGTCGCGACAAGAACACAGCGGCTAGCAGAAGTCACGGCTAAGAAATGTCGTTGTAGTAGCAGCGAGCGAACAACAGCGGTTGCGGGAAGGCGTATAGCAAAAAATCTGCGGCAAACCAGAACAAAGGGCAGCTACGGGCACAAGAAGAAAAAGGGCAGGACGTGGCTAAGCACAGTCCACGGCTAACCAGATGCGGCTAAGCACAAGACTGTGACAAGAGGCCAGCGACAAGAGCGAAATGGCTGCGACAAGAGGCACAACGGTTAAAAGAGACCGCAGCAAGCAGGAGACATGACCGCCTCGAGCAGGAAGGCCACATCGAGCAGGAAAGCTGCAACGAGCAAGAAGGCCGCAACGAGCACGAAGTCCGCATCGAGCAAGAAGGCCGTAGCGGGTAGGAGAGAAACCGTCAGCGAACAAGAGATAAGATCGCAGCGAGCAGAGAAGACGATGCGCGGTTTGAAGCATGCAAACCAGGAAGGTCGCAGCGGTCTAAGAAACCGCGTCTGGAGAAGAGACAGCGACGAGCTGAGAGAAATCAATACCGTGGCGGGCACAAACCAACGACAAGAACAGACCGCGGCGAGTAGAAGGTAGACCGCATGAGCTGCGGTTAGACAGATCGCGCGATGAGAACAAACCGCACGAACACGAAGAAAGGAAGCAAACACTCGACAGTGTGCAACAAGATTAAATCGGCACGAGCAAACCGCACGACAAACAACCCGTACGAATAAGAAAGAGGCCGGAGCAGCGTAAAGTCGCACGAGAGGCGGGTCGCGGTGACTGGTGAGACCGGAGGATCCAGAAGAGAGGACCGTAGCGACTAGAGGAGAAGGCCGCGTGGTAAGAGAGATGGGACCCGCAGAGCAGACCTGAGAGAGTAATTAAAGGAGAAGAGGAGAAGGAGGGGAGGAGGGTAGTTCCACGAGAAGAAGTAGCAGAGAAAACGGCGGTTAGAAGAAGTAAACCACGCGAGAAGAGGCAGCAGAGAAACTGGTGGTTAGAAGAAGTAAACCACGAGAGGTGCAGACACTAAACCGCATGGAGGATTGCGGTTAGAAACTTAGAGACCGCCTAAGATCGCCGAGCTATGATACCATGTAGAAGAACACTTACGCGGAAAAATGAAACCTTGTATATCCTTATTGTGTATGTAAATACAAGTATGAGTACAAATATATAGGGAGAGAAGAGAGAGAAGAATCTCAAATTTAAGATGTGAGACAAACAAATAGGAATAAAATACATAAATGAGCCAAAACATGGGTCTTTACATTGTCTTTTCTAACAATAATCAATGTCGGGAATACAATTTGTCGCTGCAATCATCGTGCAAAAAAAAATCTTGGCAAATCTAGGGTTTCTACTAAGAACAAATTACCATGATATACTAATTAATTTTTTTACTTCCAGGCCTAGCAGGGGCATTGCCCATTGACCGTGGTCCCTATGGGTTCATGATGCAAGGATTCTGATTATGGACCCAACCACCTTGAGAAACAAGAATACAAGACAAATCCAATAAATCAGAAGAACAAAAAAAGATTTCCATGGAACATTTTTGTTTTAACATAATCTAGGATCAACAATAGGAATTATTTGCAATCTCCATCTCCCTCGAATGAAATTAATAATAATAACAGTTAATCCTCATATATTAAAAATCTACCAAATGGTGTATGTTACTGTAAACAAATTTGCAAAACTATGTCCATGAAAATGTCCATATAGAAAAAGTAGAAAGGATTATCTGAATGAAAATACCTAGTATCAAGCCTTGTTGACCGGATACTATCATTTTCCGGGGCGACTTGAAAATATGCAACTTCAGTGCAAACTTGGAACCACCATAACCGATCACCTAAAATATTTCAATTTGACAGTGGAAGTGAAGAAAGAAATCTATTCCAAAGCTCAAATAATAGAAATGCATTATTTCAACATAATGCAGCTTGGATAAGAAAGCATGCAAATATCAAAAGCACAGATAGACTTATTACCACCCTCTTCACCAAGAGATGTATTCTTTAGATAATCTTGATTATATGTTTGAATTGATGCACCAAACGTCCCAAGATAATATTCTTTCACATATTTTGCATATGCATCCTGCATGATTAGTTCATGTACAGTTAATTTACAAAATAATCGGCAACCTTTAACAAGTGAAGCAATTATTATTTGCGTGAAGTGGCGTTGTGAACGTGAATGGAAAAAATAGAAAATGACCAGTGAACATTGATCTCAACTGGCAGTTAGAAAACCATGCAGACAGCTACCTGAGATCGCCTCACCTAATCTAAAAGTAACAGATTAACCTCAAGAGAAGGTATTGCCACAGGAATATTTGTCCAAAAGGGAACACATTTTTGTAGAATTTTATTTTCCAGTATGCTATTTTGTGAATATTTATTTTTCTTTTTGTATAGTTATTCACATAGGACCCTCGTATAAATAGATGTTTTGATCTAATCTCATCAATCAAGAGAGTTGTTTTTCACCTCTACACGGTATCAGAGCAAAAACTCCCATGGCACAGCCCTTTATCCTTGTCGTTGTTGATGCAAGCTCCAGATCTCCTCTCCTTGTCCTTGCGTCTTCGATGAAAATAGTTTCACTCCAATTGCGTAGTGCATCTTCTCTGTTCAAGAACGTCTTCTCCCATCTCCGATATGATCATGCAGCATCGAATAGTTTCTAGTCTAGATCCCCTCCTTCCTCCATCAATGAAGAGCATTTCCTTGGACTTTGAGGTTAACACATCCCTTATTGCATTTGTGTCATCCTTTTACAACCACTTTTAATAGTTCGTAAATCACAACTTCGTCTTCGTCGATCTCACTCTACCAGATCCTGTTTAATCGCTCCACTTCGCACGGTTTATAACGATCAGATCTTCATATTGTTACCCTCGCGTTCATTGGTCAGGATAATTATCCCTAATGGGTAAACTCTTTTAGCCTTACTCTTCCAATGAGCGACCAACTCCATCACGTAGCCCAGAGATTCTTGTCGCTGCCTCGGGGCAATGGCTACGTGATGATGGATGTATTCAAGCTTAAATGTTCAATTATATAGGAACAGGTATTTTTGGCCTTCCTCACATCGGGCTTGATATAGTGCTACAACCGCTGGAATACGGGCAATGTTGTGGATGTATCTGCTTCATGTGAAAGTAGAGAGCTATGAATGAGTATGTGGATGTGTTCATTGAACATTGCTTTCCTCATTTTGAGCTAAGTTTGGGGGGATACAAAAGCACGTCATTCACAAGCCCTAGCTTTTCCAAACCAGGTCCTAATGATTGGGATTAGGAAGTGGATTGCTTGAACAGGCTGGTGGAAAATCAATTATTTAGTTAACAGTGCCGATTTTAGGAGATTATTTTATTTGAAATATTTATGGGTACAGGAGTCCCCTTTTGCCATATTCTCAATGAAATTTCCTAGTTTACAGAGTCCCTCATTATGAGGAACTGTAGATGCCTTTTTTTAAGGAACTCGTTCTTGTTTTGCTTTCTAAAGATTTTGTCTGGTAAGAGCATTTTGATGGTAAGTTCTCCAATAGAACCTGGATGACTTGAAATAACTGTTCTAAAAGGAGCCTGTAAAGCTTATCTAGGTCGCATCTTGGAGTAGGGCAAAACAAATTTGCTCCAGGGCAACACAAAATTGTTCCAGGAAAATCAAAGGAGGCAATTCAATATTGGTGCAAATGTTCCGCAGACCGAGATGAGTGCTCGAGAAATGCCTTTTGTGCCTCATTGGCTGTAAAAGCCAAATTATATAAATACTTTTACCCTATTAGACATTTTTCTATCTATTTAAATAAAAAGTGGATGAAAACATTATTTTTCATTTAGTCTCCCAAGTTCTATCAAATGACTATTTCTGCCCCCATGCTTAACTAGCCTCACAGAGGCTCTAAGTTTGCTGAGTAGAGTTTGTACCTGATATTGATTTTGCAACAACGCAATCTGCATATACATTTAATTTGAGAAATTGGAGGAAAAAGAAGATCCTGAGGCCTGAGGAATACATGATAGATTGTCATGTTTACTCTTTAGGTTTGTATAAATTAAACTTTAGAGTTAGAATAAATCACATTTTTTTTGAATAAATCACATGGTTATAGACAAGGAATTTGGAATTTTGTATACATTTTAATATTTTTTCCTTTTACAAAATTTTTATCTATGGAATATTAGATACATTAATTTCATGAACCTCATGCCTTGCCTCATTCTGGACAAAATGCCCCTCTTAATGCACTATGCATCTTTAAAACATTGAGTGAAACACGAAGTTAACTTAAACCAATTGATTTTGAGTTCACTTTTCAAGGGTGATAGGCCTGTCTATGAAGATAATAGTAAATGATACTTTGATGCTTAATGAAAAGAAAAAAATGCTGAGTAATATTCATAGCAAATTAACACAGAATTACACATAATCTACCTATTTTATGACAATTTGATTAAGTAGAAAATACTCATCCAAAAGAAATCAGCCTACCACCAAATTCTCTTCTGACTTCTTTGCTTCAAGCAATGGGGAACATAGCACATCAGGATTTCCGTACTGGAACTGAGAAATTTGAAGGCAAACTATTTAGCTAGAAGAAGGATTGTGTGAGTTAGTACAATAAAAAGATAAATAAACATACCGCAATAACTGCAGCATCAGCTAACAAGTACAAGAAATCAACATCATTTGTAACCTTCAAGCACATAATCATAAATTATTGCTTTGAAAAAGTAAACGGAGAGTAAATTATGGAAAATCAAACAAAAACAGAATTATAAGGAACTCAGCAGCAATTCATAACATCTTCAAATAAAAGCAGGTTCCACTAAAACCAACGTAAAGTAGCTGTCTTCTATCTAACTTAAGAGACTCCACTATACTTCAGTAAAAAATTGCTCGTACAAACTCTAGCATGCATCTCCACAAATGCATGCTCAGTGGTCATAAAAGATATGACAGACCCATTTAAAGCAACAATGATCAGCACAAAGATCTAACTAGAGCTTATTTAACAAAGTTAAAGGCTCAAGTTTCAGCCAAGGCGAAGGTATGATCTGGTTCATGCAAGAACTAAAATAACTGACCTGTAATTATTTTATTATCAGAAAGTATCAAATATGCAACAATGAAGCCAGCCAGAGGATGTGAAATTGAAGTTCATATCTGTTATTAATATTTGAGTATTATTATTGTTTATGTGTTTAGTCCCACACCGCCCATACGTGTTTTGCATCTTATTGTAATTTTATAAATTGTCCCCTATATGGATGATTAAAATGCACCTTTTATTTCATTTTTTCCTATATTCTAACATGGTATCAGAGCAAAAACTGACTCCTCCCTGAAATTCAGTTGCCCTAATTGTTGACGACCTAAGTTCTCGGTGGCTTCCTCTCTCTGATTTCCAACTCTTCCTCTCGATCTGATTCCCATCCAGCCTCTGATCCCGTCGGCGAAATCGGCACTTGATTCCAACAACGGGAGCGGACCTTTCTCCCCAAGTCGTCTCTGCTAATCCCGTCCCATCATGTGCTCGCGCGGCTTCTCCTATTGGCTATGATCCCGTCGTCCGACTGCTAATCCCGCTAGAGCGTCTCTCGTCAACCCCTATGCTCCAGCCTGCGCTCAATCCCGACTCCAGGGGGAGCGACTTACTCTCTCATTCTAGTCAACGAAGGGTGCGGCCTCTTCCCCCGCCGTTCTCAAACGATGGAGGAAGCGACCAATCCTCTCCTCGATTCTGTTGCCAAAGGGAGTGGATCTTCTCATCGCTGCTACAGCCTATTTCTGCTCTCGTTCTCGCCAATGACTTATTTTTCGGTTCCAAATGTTACAAATGAAATGCTCTTCTCATTATTCCAAAAGCATGTATATATACTCCTTATATAGAGGTACAGAGGAATGGAGGGAGAGTACAAGATATGGAACTAAAGGATACTAAGAGATGAATGAGCTCAATGGGCCATAATATATAGATGGGGAAAATACAAAAAAAATAAGAAAGTATCTTAAGGATTCTTCAACACTCCCCCGCAAGCTGGAGCATACAAGTAATACGCACTGATCTTGGAGGGAAGCTGCCGATATAGTGAGCGAGACAAAGTCTTGGTGAGTATATCAGAAAAATGATCGGCTGTCGGCACATGTCGCAAAATCAATTTTCGAAGTAGAGCTTTTTTCGTGACAAAGTGACAATCAACTTCCATGTGTTTTGTATGTTCATGAAACACAAGATTCTCAGTAATGTGGATAGCAGCTTGGCCATCACAAAGAAGAACACTTATGATGTAGGTTTAACACATAACTCAATCAGAAGACTTTCTAGCCATGTGAGTTTTGAAACAATATCAGTCATAGAACAATACTCCACTTTTGTTGAGGAGCGAGCAACCATAGTTAGCTTCTTGCTCCGCCAGCTAGCCAAGTTTCCACCAAAATATGTGTAGTAACCACTAGTGGATCAACGATCTTCGAGGGACCCAACATAATCAACATTGCAATAAGCAACGAGAGATAATAAAGTAGATGGCTTGCAAACCAATTTTTTGTCCTAGAGCATTCTTAAAATATCTAAGAATACACTCAAACGCCTGTAGATGGGAGATTCGGGGAGCGTGCATGAAGAAGCAGACCAAACTGACCACAGGATATGTCAGATCGTGTGACGATAAGATAGAGGAGTTTGCCAATGAGGCGTCGATAATACTCCAGATTAGAGAGTAGTTAATCATCCTTCAAGCCATGAGCAGAGAGCCGATGATTTGGATACATAGGCATATCTACGGTCTTACACACAGAGTAGTATGCATCGTGAAGTAGATCGAGACAATTTCCATTCAGACAGAACAATACCATCACGTCATCGAGCTACCCCAATCCACAAGAAGTAGTGAAGTCGGCCTAAGTCTTTTGTCTAACAAAGGGATGCTAGATGTTTCTTGATTTGAGTAATACTAAGAAGATCATCCCCTGTGACAAGGATTTCATCAACATAAACCAGAAGAATCACAGTGCATATCGGACGTCGACAAATAAACAAGTCTACCAAGCTGCGGGAGCCAAAATCGTGAACCACCCGACTAAACTTATCAAACCATGCCCGCGGAGACTGTTTGAGGACATAGAACAATTTCTTCAAATGACCTAGAGACTCCCCCATGGTTGTATAACCAGGAGGTTATTGCATATACACGGTCTCCACAAGATCGTCATTAAGAAACAAGTTATTGATGTCGAGCTGATGCAGTAGACACTGACAATGGACAACCAGAGAGATTAAGACACGGACAATATTGAGCTTGGCAATAGGAGAAAAGTTCTACATAGAATCAAGGTCGAATTGTTACGTAAAACCGCAGGTAACAAAACGGGTTCAAGGTAGTCAATCGTCCCATCAGGATAATGTTTCACGGTGAAGACCCACTTACTGATGATCTAAGCCAAGCCAAATCCAAAGCCATCTGCATCAACACGTCTAAGTAATAAAGATAGAAGAACGACCCACCGCCATCAATGCAAAGCTGCAGAAGATAAAATAATGCAAAGTGCCAGCTGTTAGTAAGAGGAGTCATATAAGTCTCCAATACTTATCATAACATACAAAAAAGTCCACTGTTGTTATCCTGTAAATATTGACCGTGTCAACTGTAGTTTTGCTTATATATAGCCTTGTACTTCAAACATAAATGTATGACTTCTGAAATAAAACATAAGTAAAATCTATTTGCTTGTGTGTGAATTTTGTTACTCCTCAGATCTATAAAACATCAGTGGTATCAGAGCAGGTTGCGTAGACGTGGATCATCATTGGAGGATATGGGTTCTTCCAGCTTTTCTCTATCTCAAACTACCATTCCAGTCTTCACAGGTGACAGATATGAGTTTTGGAGTATACATATGCGAGCACTTTTTATTTCTCAAGGATTGTGGGACATCATACTTTATGGTCCCCTGCCTTATGCTCCTACTCCTACAACCCCTGTATTAATAACACCAACCAAAGAAACTGATCCTGTTAAAGATGCAAAAATACAAGAAGTAAAACAGAAAGATGCACAGGCTCTCTGTGTAATCTTTCAGGGTGTATCTGAAACAGTTTTTCCACGGATTATGGGAGCAGAAACAGCAAAAGCTGTTTGGGATACACTAAAAGAAGTCTACAAAGGAGATGTCAAATGCATAGCTCTAAAATTGCAGAATAAGTGGAAAGAATTTGAGAACTTAGCTATGAAACCTGGGGAGAGAGTAGAGTCACTACTTACTAGAACATTGACTATTATAAATCAAATTCGTAGTCTAGGGGACATAATAGAAGATAGAACAATTGTGCCCAAATTGCTACGAAGTTTACCTCCCAGTTTTTATCTAGCAGTGACTGTCATAGAAGAGTTCAAAGACCTTCGAACACTACCTTTATCTGCTTTAATGGGGTCCTTACAAACTCATGAAGAAAGGTTGGCTAATCTTAACTCACCGGTAGATCAGGCCCCACAAGTAAGATTTCAGCCCACAAAAAGTACTCCAAAGAACCACAAAAAACAATATCAGAATCAGAAATCTTCTCCTCCATTCAAGCAGTCAAATCAACAATCAGGACAAGGAGAGTTTAAAGGAAAAGCAATTGATAATACACCTACCTTTGCTCAAAAATTTTGTATTATCTGTAAAAAAAACCAATCACTTGTCAAAAGACTGCTTCTTTAGATGCAAAAACTGTAGAGTACCAAACCACTCATACTCAAACTGTTTTAAAAATCCGAAAGCAGAGGCTAAATTATCTGAAGTAAATGATCAACAGTTGGAACATATGTTCTACTCTACATCTACTAAAGGAGATGCAACCACTGACACATGGTACCTTGATAGTGGGTGCTCATGTCATATGACAAATGAAGCATCTAAATTCCTCCAACTTGATAAAATTTTTAAAGCACAAGTGCTATTAGGAAATGGTCTTACAACACAAATTGAAGGAAGAGGCTCAATCCTAGTACAAGATAATATTGGCCAATCTAAACTAATAGCAGATGTTAGTTTAGTACCTACTTTAACTTAAAACCTCTTGAGTGTTGGCCAATTAATTTTAGAAGGATATAAAGTTAACTTTGAAAAGGATGGAGCACATATAATACATGTTGCCTCTGGTGTCATTCTAGCCTCAACTGAACCTACAAATAACCGATTATTCATCCTTAACATGCCAAGTATAAGGCAGAAGGCCTTCAACTGCCAAGAGCAGATTTGCCTTACCTCTCTTCCTCTTTGGCATCATAGGCTACGACACCTTCATTGGCAAGCCTTGCAACTTATGCAGAGAAGACAGCTTGTAAAAGGACTACCAGCTTTCACTAAGCAACATAAGGATTTCTGTGACCATTGTGCTCATGGTAAAGCACATGTTCTTCCATTTCCTAAGCAAGCTCAAATTATATCTACAACACCTTTACAATTAATACATGGTGACATCTGGGGACCAACCCCAATAACCTCCTTAGGAGGAAAAAGATATTATCTACTATTTGTAGATGACTATAGTAGGTATATGTGGATGTATCACCTAACACTAAAATCAGAAGCCTTTGAGATGTTCCAAATATTTAAAAAGAAAGTTGAGCTTGAAACAGGACAGAAACTTAAAGGGTTAAGAACTGATCGAGGTGGTGAATTCACCTCTACCCAATTTGTAAACTTCTGTCAAGACACAGGAATAAAGCATCAGCTCACGGCTCCCTACTCCCCTCAACAAAATGGTGCTGTGGAGAGGAGAAACCGAACTATATTGGAAATGACAAGAGCCATGTTACAAGCTAGAAGTTTACCAAAATACTTTTGGGCAGAAGCCACCCAAACTGCCACATACCTCTTGAATAGAAGACCTACAAAGACAAGAAATAATCATACTCCTTACTTTCTTCTCACCCAAAAAATACCTTCAATAGAACATTTAAAGGTATTTGGCTGCATTGCTTTTACCTTAATCCCATCAGAAAAGAGAAATAAACTAGAGAACAAAGGAGAAAAATGCATCTTCAGAGGATATAGTGAAGAGTCAAAGGCATATAGACTCTTCAATCCTCATACCAAAAAGCTCATTATCTCTAGAAATGTTCTATTCAATGAAGCAGAAAATAGGAATTGGGAAACAGAAGATAATATCTTAAAACCATCTAGTAGCACTATTCAACATATAGAAATTACCTCAGATGGTTACCCTCAGCCATTTGAGACAAATGAAAATGGTAGTCCTCTTATCACTGTTACAACTTCAAGTCAACATCAACCAGCTGTCTCTGAAGAATCAACTCCATTTCAGCCAGTTACAACAGTACTTTCTTCTGATTCATCTAGTATACCTATTAAAACTCGTAGATTGGAAGAAATCTACCAACAAACTGAAGCTGCTTTATTATCCATCACTCCAGCAACTTATGAAGAGGCATCGAAAGATCCCATTTGGATAAAAGCTATGAAAGATGAGTTAAACTGTTATGCGCGAACTAAGGAAGAAGAAGATCTAGAGGAAGAAGATAGATGCTAGGGTTGAAATGAGAGGGAAGGGAGAAATACCTTGGTTAATTCTTGCATGCCTCCAAAAGAGAGGGGTCCGGGTATATATAACCCGGGACCCTAGGCCGGCCCCCATGGGGCTGAACCAAATGTGGTTCAGCCCCCTTGAGCCGATTTGTTTAAGAAGAGGGGGCTGAACCCATTGGTTCAGCCCCGTTGTTGCCTTGCACGCGCCGTTGCCGCCGCTGGTAATGTTGCCCGAATAGCCTAGCCTCGTCGGGAGGCTTAACATTCCCTTCCCCATCAAAAGCCAGCTTGTCCTCAAGTGGGTAATCGGGGTAAAGCTCCCGGAACTCCAGCAAGTCCACCCACGTATTGTGCTCCGCGGAGAGATCCTTCCATTTAATTAACAGCTCCGGACAGTACACTGTGCCCCGACGTCGCCACTTGATCAAGAGTACCTCCGCCGGTAGGGGGCGAAGCTCGCCTCCGGAAGTAGCCTCGGGCAGGACGGGAAAGACCGGAACCGCCTCACCCAGCTTACGCTTCAACAAGGAGACATGAAAGGTAGGATGAATCCGTGAGCCTTCGGGCAATGCCAAGGTATACGCAACTGGCCCGACCCGACGCGTGATCCGAAATGGACCATAGTAGCGGGGTGCCAGCTTCTGATTTGTCCTCTGCGCCACAGACAACTGCCGGTAAGGGCGAAGTTTGAGGAAAACCTCGTCCCCCACCTGGAACTCCCGTTCCGTCCGATGTCGATCTGCCTGTGCCTTCATACGATCCTGCGCCGCCCGAAGATTCTCGCGCAGGGTGGCGAGGGTCCGATCACGATCACGGAGGGCTCGATCAACTGCTGCCACCGCGGTACCGCCTGACTCATAACTGCTGAAGGAGGGAGGTGGCCGTCCATAGACGACCTCAAAGGGGGTGAGCTTGCTAGCGGAGTGATACGACGTGTTGAAGCAGTACTCCGCCCAATGTAACCAACTGGCCCATGTCCTCGGCTCATCCATGACAAAGCAACGAAGGTAAGTTTCCACGCCCTGATTCAAGACTTCCGTCTATCCATCGGTCTGGGGATGGTGAGCCGTGCTGAAACGCAAGGAAGTCCCCTGCAAGCGGAAGAGTTCCGTCCAAAATCGGCCAACGAAAGTAGGGTCCCGATCGGAGATGATCGCCCGAGGGATCCCATGCAATCGAACAATCTCCCGAACAAATAAATCCGCCACAGACTCCCCTGTGTAAGGGTGGCTCAGAGCAAGGAAGTGCCCATACTTGGACAACTTGTCCACCACCACTAAGATAACTGTTTTACCCTGCGACTTGGGCAGCCCATCAATGAAGTCCATAGAAACCGTGTCCCAGATTTGATGCGGAATCTCCAAGGGGGTGAGTAGCCCGGCTGGAGAAGTAGTCTCATACTTCTGCCGTTGGCAGACATCACATTTCTGAACAAACTCCTGAATGTCACGGCGCATCCCCTTCCAAAATACATTGGCCCGGGCCCGCTGGAGAGTGCGAGAAATACCCGCGTGACCGCCCGTCGGCGACGAATGGAACTCATGCATCATCACCGTCCTCCAAGCTGACTGCCAAGGGATGACCACCCGGCCCTGATAATAGAGCCGGTCATTTTGTAAGTGATAACCTGGGGTTACCTCACGAGCTTGCCGCATGTTCTCCACAATAACCCGTAACTCGGGATCACGCTGCACCTCCTCCTGAATCTCATCCAGCGACTCCAACTGTGGCATCGAAATGTGTGCCAAGGCCCCCTCTGGTAAGCGCGAGAGGGCGTCAGCCACCCGATTGTCCTTCCCCGGCCGATACTCGATCTCATAATCATATCCCAACAACTTGGTGACCCACTTCTGTTGAAGAGGGGAAGAAATCCGCTGGTCGAGAAAGTGCCTCAAGCTCTGATGATCTGTCCGTATTTTAAAACGATGTCCCAGTAGATATGGCCGCCATAAGGCCACCGCCTTGCCCTTCAAATTTTGCGCTAATAGCGTCATGATATCGTTCAAGCGGTCGTCGATCCGCTCTTCCAACCTTTGAGTGGACGTTTTGACATTTTCTTCGATGGCGGCTACCGAATCAGTAAGCCCCATCAAATTCTCCTCTAGGGTTTCCAAGCGGCCATTCTCCTCTTGCGAGCGTGTATTCACCATGACGGAGGAAGGAATCCTCTGATACCAAATGTTATGCGCGAACTAAGGAAGAAGAAGATCTAGAGGAAGAAGATAGATGCTAGGGTTGAAATGAGAGGGAAGGGAGAAATACCTTGGTTAATTCTTGCATGCCTCCAAAAGAGAGGGGTCCGGGTATATATAACCCGGGACCCTAGGCCGGCCAACCAAGGGGGCCGGCCGGCCCCCATGGGGCTGAACCAAATGTGGTTCAGCCCCCTTGAGCCGATTTGTTTAAGAAGAGGGGGCTGAACCCATTGGTTCAGCCCCGTTGTTGCCTTGCACGCGCCATTGTCGCCGCTGGTAATGTTGCCCGAATAGCCTAGCCTCGTCGGGAGGCTTAACATACACACTATAGAAAAAATAAGACATGGTGTTTAGTTCATCTTCTAGCTAATAAACAACCTATTGGAGTAAAATGGTTGTTTAAAACAAAATTAACAGAAACAGGAAATTTGGCCAAACACAAGGCCCGTTTAGTAGCAAAAGGATTTTCCAAAAAGCCTGGTGAAGATTTTGAAGATACATTTGCCCCAGTTGCTCGGATGGACACAATCCGACTAGTATTAGCATATGTTGTTCAAAACAAATTCCCTATCTACCATTTAGATGTAAAAGCAGCATTTCCTAAATGGTGAAATTAAAGAAGAACTTTATGTACAACAACCGTTAGGCTTTGAAAAGGTAGGTACTGATAAACAAAAAGTTTACAGGTTACATAAAGCCCTATATGGACTTAAACAAGCTCCAAGAGCTTGGAATTCAACAATAGATAAACATTTCAAACCTTTTGGGTTTACTCGATGTACTAGTGATCCATCTTTATATCTAAAATGGGAAAACAATGATCAACTGATTGTTGGCATCTATGTTGATGACATGCTTGTCACAGGAAGCTCCAGCAAAATGATCACTGACTTTAAACATCAGATGAATGCTACCTTTGAAATGACAGATTTGAGACAAATGACTTATTTCCTGGGTTTTCAACTACAACATACTAGCAATGAACTACTAAAGAAGGAAAATGGAGAAGAAGAAGAAACAGTAAATGTTACATATTATCGATCTCTGGCTGGATCTCTTTTATACCTAACCCATACTCGGCCGGACATTGCCAATGTTGTTCATCAAATCACCAGATTTATGCAAAATCCCTTCAAACCCGACTTATTAGCTTTAAATCGTATCTTACGATATATCAAAGGAACTATTGATTATGGACTTATGTATGAATGTTGTTAAAATAGCCCATGTAAAGGGCCCATTATTGGGCCCATTTATTGTTTTATCTTCTCTCCTCCTTTAGTCCCACATCTTGTATAGGATTTTCTTCTCTTCTTCTTCATATATATTTGTATTCTCTCCTTGTATTTAGATATACAAGCAATACATACAAGCTTTTGAGCTCTTTCAACATGGTATCAGAGCCTATCCGTCACCTACAGTTTCCCCTTTTTCTAACCGCCCAGCCCGCCCGGTTTCCCTTTTTTCTCCTACCCGCGGCCTTGTCTCCTGCGGACTGGTAGCCTATCCGCTCTGGTCTCCTGTCCGCCCCTGGCTCTGCGGTTTGCAACTCTGCATCCGCTTCTCCTCACCCTCTCCGTGGTTCCACCCTCTTTAGGCTTCTTATAGCCACCCTCTCTCTGCTTCGTGGGGCCCACACCTCTTCTAACCGCTGCGGGCTCTCCTCTTCTGTCCGCTGCCAGCTCCTCTCGCGGCCTCCGCCTTTTATCCGCTGCGGCTTCGCCTTCTGTCCGTTGCGGCTTTGCCTTCTGTCCGCTGCAAGGCAGCAGTCTCCCCTAGCCGCACGAGTTTCTACTCGCGGCCTCTCTCCCCTAGCCGCTCGAGTTCCTACTCGCGGCCTCTCTTCTCTAGCCGTTCGAGTTCCTCCTCGCGGCCTCTCTCCCTTAGCCGCTCGAGTTCCAACTTGCGGCCTCTCTCCCTAGCCGCTCGAGTTCCTACTCGCGGCCTCTCTCCTCTTACCGCGATCTCTGTCAACCCGCCGCGGGTTCTCTCCTGCGGGCTGCTCCCTGACCGCTGCTGGCTTCACCTAGACCGGGGCGGTCTCTCTTTTGCTTCTGCCCTTTGGTCGCGAACTGACTACTCGCTGGTGTCCGGCTTGACCGTGCGGACTGCTTCCTATCCGCATTCTAGTTGTGATCTTCCTTAGTCATTCTTGCCGACGGTTTATCCTCTACTCGCCGCGGTCTTGCTCTCTTCTTGCAGCGGCCTCCTGCCCTGCCCGCAACTACTCCTCCGACTGTCATTCCCTCTACACCGCTTGTCGTTCCCTCCAAACCACCAGTTATCCGTGTCTACACTCGTCGCTCTACCACTTTCGTTGCCCCTCTGTCGTCGGTCTCTACCATGGATACTCCGCGTCCGAATGATCAGGTATCGCCTTCCACTGCTCATCCGCTGACAAACTACATCTCTCTTCATCGCCTCTCTCCCCATTTACACACTTTGGCTACTTCTCTCTCTTCGGTTGCTATTCCTAATTTTGTGCAGGAGGCGCTTCAACATCCAGGATGACGAGCAGCCATGGAGGAAGAAATGTCTGCTCTCTGATCTAACCAGACATGGTCTATTGTTCCCCTTCCACCAGGCCAGAAACCAGTTGGGTGCAAGTGGGTCTTTGTCATCAAACATGCTGTCGATGAGACAATTGACCGTCTAAAGGCCCGTCTTGTGGCTAGAGGGTTCACTCAACAGGAGGGGCTAGATTATGATGAAACTTCTCTCCGGTAGCGAAGCTTAATAGTGTTCGTGTCCTCATCTCTGTTGTTGTCCATCGCCGGTGGCCTCTCTTTCAGCTGGATATCAAGAATGCTTTCTTGAATGGGGATCTCCAGGAAACTGTCTACATGCAGCAACCACCCGGGTTTGAGACCACGGGGGAGTCTCAGGTTTGCCATCTTAAAAAGGCTCTATATGGTCTCAAACAATCTCCACGGGCATGGTTTGAAAAATTCAGCAAGGTCCTCCGTGAGATTGGCTTCACTCGGAGCTCGGCCAACTTCTCGCTCTTTACTCGTCACCAACAAACATGAACGATTATTCTGTTAGTATACGTCGACGATATTATCATTACTGAAGATGACTCTCAAGGGATACAAGCAGTCAAAGTCCATCTAAACTCAGTCTTCCAGACAAAAGATTTGGGACCCCTTCGCTATTTTTTGGGCCATGAGATTGCCAGAAGGCCGGATGGGCTCACTCTCTCTTAACAAAAATATTGTCTTGACCTTCTTCATGATGTGGGTCAGTCCGGCTGCAAGCCAGGTGATACTCCTATGGATGTGAACCACAAACTATGTGCCCAGGCATCTGACTCCGATCTCCTTCTCCAGAATCCTGAATATTATCGACGTCTTGTTGGAAAACTGATATATATCACGGTTACCAGACCGGATATTTTCTTTGTTGTTGGTCTTGTCAGCAGATACATGCACTCTCCTCGAAAATCTCATCTTCAAGCAGTGGAACGAATTCTCAAGTATATGAAAACCGCTCCTGGTCAGGGACTTGTCTACAGGACCTCCTCTTCTGCTCCAACATTGGTGGCATATTCAGATACTGATTACGCTGGCTCTCTCGATGATCGGCGATCTACGAGTGGTTTTTGCACTTACCTTGGATGACATCTTGTTACTTGGCGAAGTAAGAAACAAGCGGTCGTTGCTCGATCTTCAGCCGAGGCAGAGTACCGGGCAATGACATCTGTTGTATCAGAATTGACATGGCTTGAGGGTCTCCTTACTGATCTGGGTGTAAAATTACCATCACCGGCTCTTCTCCTCTGTGACAGTCAAGCCGCCATACACATTGCAAAGAACCCGGTCTTTCACGAAAGAACGAAGCATATTGAGGTCGATTGTCACTTCATCCGGGAAAAAAGTTCAAATGAAGAAGCTTGACCTAAAGCATGTCCCAGGATCGGAACAAGTTGCGGATGTCTTCACGAAGGCTCTTTCCAAGACACTCTTCTATCAATGCTTATCCAAGCTTGGCGCATACGATTTGTACGCTCCAGCTTGCGGGGGAGTGTTAAAATAGCCCATGTAAAGGGCCCATTATTGGGCCCATTTATTGTTTTATCTTCTCTCCTCCTTTAGTCCCACATCTTGTATAGGATTTTCTTCTCTCTTCTTCTTCCTATATATTTGTATTCTCTCCTTGTATTTAGATATACAAGCAATACATACAAGCTTTTGAGCTCTTTCAAAAAATGTGAAGAAAAATCTAATCTACTCGGGTATGCAGATGCAAATTGGGGGTCAAATGTAGATGATAGAAAAAGTATATCTGGATACATCTTCTTTCTTGGATCTAAGCCTATTACTTGGGGTGTTCGCAAACAACCCACAGTGACTGTACAACCCCGTGTCCGGCGAGCAAGGTTACCAGGGACTAAGCAGAATGGGCTGAGGACAATATGCGAGCTCGGCAGTGGAGGGGGCGAGCTCGAGCTCGTCATCCGTCGACCAGAGATCGACGTTCGGCGACCCCGAGCTCGGCATTCGCCGAGCGAGCTACAACTCGCGTCCTAACAGTGGGGCTCGGCAGCAGTAGGCGAGCAGAACATGCCGAGGTGGTCAGAGCTCCCAGCTCGCCTGGAAGTATGAGGTACTTTTTACTGTTTTGCCCCCGCTGGTCTGCTCATAGCCCATCAAAACAGCGGAGTTTGGCTGTTGGCAGACCCGTCCAGGGGTTTTCTGGTAACTTCAGGTCAGTTCTTTTGGTTATTGACAGTACAGATCTCAAAAACTATAAATAGGGCCCAAGGGGTACCCCAGAAAGCAGGGTTTTTTCCAGTGCTCTCCTGCTCCAATCTTCAAGTGCTTTCTGAGGGTACCTTAGCTCGGCTTCTGGCTAAGGAGGGGAAGCACTCTGAGACCTTCCGGGTTTGTGGTGGGACCTCCCTGCCGAGCCCTTGGGTCTGCATCACCTTGTCTTCTTTGTTGTTTTGCTTGCAGGAGTGAAGTAGGCGCGAGACCACCCCTTCCCCAAGGGCGAACTCCACAGGAGATCGAGGAATCGGTTTCAACATTTTGGTGCGGTGAGCGTGGACCGTGGTCAGTGCAGACAAGCTTCAGCAGGTTCAATGACATGAGGACAGGGGTCTGACGGGCAGAACTCGCCGCCCCCCCCCCCCCCCCCCCCCCCCCGTCTCTCGCAACGGTGGGGATGTTGGAAGACTTTAGGAACAAGGTACTGAGCCTCGTCAAGTTCGCACTCGGCACGCGGGCCGAGTGCTCGACTCCGGCAGCCCAGATCGCGGCCGCCCCCTCTTTGGGCAAGGACGCTCCCGGCAGGCGAGCTGGGAAGGAGGTGGCCGAGGAAGGCCGGGGGTGCGAGCTCCCCGGGCGCGAGCTCTTCCCCGGCTCGGCAGGCCGAGGCCGGTTCGGCGAGCTGGGCTCGCGAGACTCGCCGGCTCGCCCAGTGGGGGGGGGGGCAGTCCTTTCAGCGAGCTGGTCTCGTCAGCTCCAGTTCCAGATGGGTTCAGAGAACCCGAGATGTCCTACTACACCGGGAAGGGAGACCCGGTCCAGCATGTCCAATGGTTCGAGGATGTGATCCCCATCCGCCAGATGTCAGACGGATTCAAATGCCGACTCTTCGCCATCACCCTCCGGGAGAATGCAAGGGAATGGTTCCACCAGCTACCGGCCAGCTCCATCTACTGCTTCGAGGACCTGCGCCGAGGGTTCATGCTGAGGTTCACTACCTCGAAGAAGAGGAAGGAGTCCGAGTTTTTGTTCCACATTAAGCAGGGGGTGAACGAGACATTGGGTAGCTACGTGGACCGATTTCAGGAGGAAGTTACTCAGGTCCAGGAGATGTCGGGCCATAGTCTGATGATGGCCTTTACCCTGGGCCTGCAACAGGGTTTTTTTCGAATGGAGCTGAAGAGAGTTCCTCCCCTCTCCTACGAGGAATTGATGGAGAGGGCGGCGAGAGAGGTCGACGGGGAGGCGTCGAACCCAGAGTTTGCAAGGAAGCTGGCCAGGTGGGCCACGGAGGAAGAGAAGGAGTCAAGAGGAGGGAAAGGACAGGAGGAGAGAAGAGGAGAGCCTAGGCAGAGGGAGCAAAGGCAGCTCCAGTGCCAGCAGCAGCCGGGGTGGGGGCGTCAGGAGCCCGACCGTCGGCTGGGCTGGAGACCTGAGTGGCAGGGGCAGGGGCCACAGAGAGGGTACTACGGAAGGGGTCACTACCAGGGGAGGCAAGATCAGTTCCACCCTCCGGGCTGGAGGCAGGGCCAGAGACCCCGGCTCCCCGACCAAGAGGAGGCCCTGGCCATAGCCTTGGGAGAAAGGAGGG
This sequence comes from Platanthera guangdongensis, assembly GCA_039583875.1. Lineage (NCBI taxonomy): Eukaryota > Viridiplantae > Streptophyta > Magnoliopsida > Asparagales > Orchidaceae > Platanthera > Platanthera guangdongensis. The sequence continues at coordinate 17,656,512 of CM077152.1, forward strand.
AGATTATGAGGAGGAGAAGAGAGGTCAGGGTGGAGCTGCCCTATTGCGACTTCCATCAGGAAGAGGGGCACGCCACAGCCACCTGCCCAGAGTTCCTCGAGATGAGAGGGAATAGGGAACAGCAGCAGCAGGGCCGACAAGAAGTGAGGATTGAGGAGGTCCTGCCTCGGGCGGAGGAGGATCGTTGCGAAGACCGGGTGGATATTGGAATCCGAGGGGGGATCGGAGTGATCCACGGGGGGTAGGAGTCGAGGCTTCCCGCAAGGCGAGCCTCCACACCATGTACCTGCGAAGCGTCGCCTCCACATCCCAAACCCCACCCCCGGAGGAGAGGATCACTTTCTCCAGGAGCGATATGCCAGACCACGAGGACCCATTCTGCGATGCGCTGGTCATCAAGGCAGCCATCGAGAATTTCACTGTCTCTCGGATCCTCGTGGACAACGGGAGCTCCGTCAACGTCGTCTTCAAAAAGGCGTTTGACGCGATGAAAGTGGAGGCAAAGAGGGTGCTGGCCTCAGATGGACCCTTGTTCGGGTTTTCAGGAGAAAGGAAGTAGAGGGAGGAGTTGGCCTCCATATTACCCTGGGGGGGCAGTCCAGGAACTGCAGGTTCGTCATTGTGGACGCCCCCAGCAGCTACAGCGTCATCTTCGGGAGGCCCCTTATCAGCGCCTTCCGCTGCGTCCCCTCGTCTTTCCATCAGTGTCTAAAGTTCAACACCGAGGGGATTCAGGTCAGGGTCAGAGGGGACCCCAAGGTGGCGCGGGAGTGCTATGTCACTGCGGTGAACACCATCTCTTGGATGGAGGGAGCCGAAGAGATGGGACGCAGGATGGAGGAGGCAGGGCAGGGAGCAGGAGAGGAGGAGCTGGAAAGGAAGAATTGCGCAGGGGAGGAGGTGGCAGGAGGAGACCTGGAGGAGGTGGCCGAAGTGAGGGCCGGAGGAGAAGAGATGGAGGTAGAGGTCCCCGTTCCGGAGGAAGAGGATGCCGAAGGATGGGGGGAGCAGTCCAGGCTGGAGGCTGCGGAGGAAGTGGTAGAGCTGGAGGTGCTCACCCAGGGAGGCAGGATGGAGAGGATCCGCGTCAGCGGGGGGCTGACCCCGGAGGACCAAGGCAGGATGCTGGAGTGCATCCAGAAGAACGTGGACATCTTCGCTTGGAACGCCGCGGAGATGTTGGGGGTTGATGCGGATGTGGCTTGCCACCGCCTCAACCTGGACCCGGGAACACGCCCCATTCAGCAGAAGAAGAGGTCCACAGCGGACAAGCTGGCGGAGCCCATCAGGGAGGAGGTGGCGAAGCTCCTCAAGGTCGGCTTCGTGTCTGAGATTCAATACCCCGGCTGGGTCTCCAACGTGGTAATGGTTAAAAAAGGAGACGACCGATGGAGGATGTGTATCGACTTTTCCTTACTTAATAAAGCTTGTCCTAAGGACTGTTATCCTTTGCCTCGGATCGACGCGCTGGTTGACCCAGCCGTCGGTTTTTCTGTAATGAGTTTTTTAGATGCTTTTTCAGGTTATCATCAAATCAGGATGCACCCCCAGACATCAAAGATGTCTCGTTCATCACAGGGAATGAATGCTATTGCTACAAGATGATGCCCTTCGGGCTGAAGAATGCTGGGGCGACATACCAGAAAATGATGGATAGGGTCTTCAAGGAGCAGAGAGGGAGGAATTTGAAGGTGTATGTCGATGACCTCATGATCAAGAGTCGGAATGTGGACTCCCACCTCCGGGATCTGGAGGAGGCCTTTGCTACACTGCGCAAATACAAGATGCGGTTGAACCCCCTAAAATGTGTCTTTGGGTCCAGCCGGGGAAAGTTCTTGGGGCACCTTCTCACCCCCGCAGGGGTCAAGCCGAATCGTGACAAAGTCAAGGCTATCTTGGAGCTGGGGGCGCCACGGAATGCTAAGGAGGTGCAACGACTGACGGGGAAGCTAGCAGGGCTGAGTAGGTTCCTCTCCCGAGCAGGAGAAAAGTGCTCTCCCTTCTTCAAAACCCTGAGGGGTGGTCAGAAGTTCGAGTGGACCAAGGAGTGCGAGGAGGCGTTCCAGGCCCTCAAGATGCAGTTAACTCAGGCTCCGCTACTCCAAGGGCCGAAGGAGGGGGAAGACCTATTCTTATATCTCGGAGTTGCGGCGGAGGCCTTGAGCTCCGTCTTAGTTCGCGAAGAGGGGAAGAAGCAGCTCCCTATTTACTATGTGAGCTGGGTCCTGAGGAAGGCCGAGCTCCGGTACCCGATTCTGGAGAAGCTAGCCTTCGCCCTGATCATCTCGGCAAGGAGGTTGCGACCTTACTTCCAGGCACACTCAATCCGAGTGGTGACCGACCACCCTCTCCGCAACATCTTTGAGTGGGTGGAGCATTCAGGCAGGCTGGCTAAGTGGTCGGTGGAACTGAGCGAGTTCGATGTCTCCTTCGTTCCGCGGCTCTCGATCAAAGCTCAAGCGATGGCCGAATTCTTGGCCGACTACGTGGTTGAAGTAGCGGAGGAAGAGCTCACCCGCCCGACTCCTTGGAAGGTAAGGGTGGATGGTGCCTCAGGGAGGTATTCCCTTGGAGTGGGGGTGATCCTGGAAAGCCCTCAAGGGACCCGAATTGAGCAGACGGTGGTGGTACACTTCCCCATTACAAACAACCAGGCCGAATACGAGGCCGTGATAGCAGGGTTACGCCTGGCCAGGGAGCTGGGGGTGTCGGACGTAGAGGTCCTTACTGATTCCATGGTGGTGGCTTCCCAGATCAACGGGGAATTCGAGGCAAGGGAACCCACCTTGCGATCATACTTGGCCAAAGTGAAGGGGGTCATAGGCACTTTTCAAACCTTCACCATCCGACACGTGCCCAGGGAAGAGAATGAACAAGCCGACCAGCTAGCAAAACACGGTCCCCAGGTGGGGGGTACCATCACCGACCTGTTCCGACCCTCCATCGAAGAGGGGGAGGTCATGCAAATCGATCAACAAGCTTCGTGGATGGACCCAGTTGTAGCTTTCCTCTCCACGGGAGAGTATCCGGAGGGGGTAGATAAGAAGAAGCTAAGACACAAGTCAACATATTACCTCCTCCAGGACGGGCAGCTGTACAGGAAGACCCTCTCAGGGATGCTGGCTCGCTGCGTGGCCGAGGGCGAAATACGAAGGATCTTGGAGGAAGTCCACTCCCGGGAATGTGGGAGTCACTCCGGGAGTCGGACCCTGGAAGGAAGGATAGTCAGGCAAGGGTATTTCTGGACCACCCTGGGCCGAGACGCCGCGGAGTTCGCGAGGAGGTGTCATAAGTGTCAGCTGTTTGCCCCCCTCCAGCTACAACCGGCCCAACGACTCAGAAGTATTACGGCCCCCTGGCCCTTCGCAATTTGGGGAATGGATTTGGTTGGACCCTTCCCCCAAGCCAGTGGTCAAAGAAGGTTCCTCCTGGTAATGATTGACTACTTCTCCAAATGGATGGAGGTGAAGGCGCTGGCCAAGGTGACCTCCCAGGTAATCAGAAACTTTGTTTGGGGGGAGATCATCTGCCGCCATGGGCTGCCCCAGGCCATCGTCACGGACAACGGGCCCCAGTTCGCCAGCGCCGAATTCACCAGCTTTTGCGAACAGCTTGGAATCGCCCTCAGGTTCGCCTCGGTCCATCACCCCAGGAGCAACGGGCAGGTGGAGGCCGCAAATAAGATCATCGTCAACCTCCTCAAGAAGAAGGTGGAGAATTTGAAGGGGAGCTGGGTGGAGCAGCTTCCCGCGGTTCTTTGGGCCCTAAGGACCACCCCCAACACGGCTACGGGAGAGACCCCCTTCAAACTCTCCCATGGGTGCGAGGTAGTGCTCCCCGTGGAATTTGAAGTCCAAACACCGCGAGTCGTTGCGGCCAAAGAAGGCCGTGAGGAATGGCAAGCGGAGAATGAGGAGGAGCTGAGGCTCTCCCTTGACATGGTGGAAGAGGTGAGGGACCTTTCCGTTATCCGACAGGAGGAGGTGAAAAGAAGAATGACCAAGTACTTTGACAAGCATGTCAGGGTCAAACAGTTCGTGGAAGGGGACTTGGTGCTGAAGAAGGTGGATGCAGCAGGGAGGTCGGCATCCGTAGGGAAGCTCAATCCCAGCTGGGAGGGACCATTCATTGTAAAGGAAGCCTTAAAATCAGGAGGCTATCGACTCCAAAATGTAGAGGGCGAGACTCTGAGTCTCACCTGGAGTGTTGACGACCTAAAACGATTTTTCCCCTGAAGCATGTAAGCGATACTTTGATTATAATAAATTTCTTCAACTCTCTAGTATTATCATAGCTAGCCTGCATAGAGGAATGTAATGTGTTTGGACCCCGAGAAGATCCCGCTGTCAGGCTCTCACCTAGCTGGCAGGGCGGGAAGTCACTCGGTGTCATCCTTGGACTCGAGCAGATCATGCTGTCAGGCTCTCACCTAGCTGACAGGGCCGGATGTCACTCGATGGAATGTGTTTGGACCCCGAGAAGATCTCGTTGTCAGGCTCTCACCTAGCTGGCAGGGCCGGAAGTCACTCGGTGTCATCCTTGGCCCCCGAGAAGATCCCGCTGCCAGGCTCTCACCTAGCTGGCAGGCCGAAAGTCACTCGGTGTCATCCTTGGCCTCGAGCAGATCCCGCTGTCAAGCTCTCACCTAGCTGACAGGGCCGGATGTCACTCGATGGAATGTGTTTGGACCCCGAGAAGATCCCGCCGCCAGGCTCTCACCTAGCTGGCAGGGCCGGAAGTCACTCGGTGTCATCCTTGGCCTCGAGCAGATCCCGCTGTCAGGCTCTCACCTAGCTGACAGGGCCGGATGTCACTCGATGAAATGTGTTTGGACCCCGAGAAGATCCCGCTGCCAGGCTCTCACCTAGCTGGCAGGGCCGGAAGTCACTCGGTGTCATCCTTGGCCTCGAGCAGATCCCGCTGTCAGGCTCTCACCTAGCTGACAGGGCCGGATGTCACTCGATGGAATGTGTTTGGACCCCGAGAAGATCCCGCTGCCAGGCTCTCACCTAGCTGGCAGGGCCGGAAGTCACTCGGTGTCATCCTTGGCCTCGAGCAGATCCCGCTGTCAGGCTCTCACCTAGCTGACAGGGTCGGATGTCACTCGATGGAATGTGTTTGGACCCCGAGAAGATCCCGCTGTCAGGCTCTCACCTAGCTGGCAGGGCCGGAAGTCACTCGGTGTCATCCTTGGCCTCGAGCAGATCCCGCTGTCAGGCTCTCACCTAGCTGACAGGGCCGGATGTCACTCGATGGAATGTGTTTGGACCCCGAGAAGATCCCGCTGTCAGGCTCTCACCTAGCTGGCAGGGTCGGAAGTCACTCGGTGTCATCCTTGGCCTCGAGCAGATCCCGCTGTCAGGCTCTCACCTAGCTGACCGGGCCGGAAGTCACTCGATGGTGTCGGCCTCGAAATCGCCAGATAAAGATCAAAAAGTCTCAAAGTGCCAGGAAGCAAGGGGGAAGGGGTTCTGTAAAGGCGAGCTCGGGCTCGACAAATCCAGCTCGACATAATCAAAAAGGAAGGCAAGCCAGGCCGGAGGACTCTGCATGGACGAGTGTGGACTCGTCATTCCCGGCTCGGCATTGGCGAGTAGGTCGCGGACCCGGGCCTCGCCAAAGGAGGGCGAGCCAGGCCGGAGGTACCTCACCCCTTTGCCCGTTTGACTTGGAAAATTCTCCTTTTTTCGGGCTCAGCCGGAACGGCTCGCGTGCGAGTTATGGTGGCATGACAAGGGCAGGGAGCGACCCTCCCCTGAATTGCTTGGGGCTCGGCGGACACTCAAAACGCATCCACTCGCGGGAGCGCTCTCGTAACTACTCTACTCGCGGAACCTGACTCGGCGAGGCTGCGTGGGGAAGCACTCGCATATATCCAGAGCATAACAAACGAAGTAAAGGAAAAGAAAACGAGAAAGAGGAAGTGGCACGGGTATGATCAAAAACTCTTTCATTAATTGTTTACAAAAAGTAATTACAGGGGGCTCGCCTCGGCGAGTGAACAAAAAAGGAAAAAAAAAAGAAGAAAAAAAAGTACAGGCTACCCTCAGGCCTCGCCCCCTCCGCCGGACTGGTCCTCGCCGTCACCCGAAGGATCCTGGAAGCTTTTCCCGAACATTGCGTCCAGGCTGTCTTCCTTCTCGCTGGGCGGCGTTGCCGGGAACAGGTTCGGCATCAGGTCCCGAGCCGAGATCCCCTCGCACCCCTCCACCAGCACCCCAGAATCCTTCATCATCTGGAGGGTGCACTCGGTGGCTTGGATGGAGTTGATCCGCAATCTCTCGACGAGGTCGGCCTCGCCAAAGATCCGCGGGCTCTTGTAGGGGAGGGTGGGGTCGATGTTGTGAGGCGGGAAGAAGATCTCCGCCTGGCGACGGACCTCGCTGAGGAGGTGCTGATTCTCCCCCTTCAGCTTCGTGTTCGCGCCCTCCAGCTCGGCGAGGCGTGCGCGCAGCTGGCCGATCTCCTCCCCCTGCTCTGCATTGCGAGCCTGGAGCTCCCCTGCAGCCTTGGCATCCGCGGCCAGGAGTGCGCGCAGCTGGCTGATCTCCTCCCCCAGCTCGGTGTTGCGAGCCTGAAGATCCCCAGCGGCCTTGGCATCCTGGTAAAGAGTCCATTTAGCAGCAGCACAAAATATTCTAAGTAAAAGAGAAGAGCAGCGCTTGACACTTACCAGCCCGTCGGCGGCTTGGGCGAGTAGACCCTCCGCTATGCCGAGCTGCCTCGCCTGATCTGTGACCTTATCCTTGGCGATGTCGCGAGCCTGCTCAACCTTTTCGAGTTGGTGGCTGAGGGCGAAGCTGCGGCGTGCCAGCATGTGATGCAGCTCCAGGGTCCGCAGGTGGGACTGCAGGCCCTCATGGCCGAGCTGCCGGAGGGTCATCTTTTTGTAGGCCTCGGCATCCTCCCGGCCATATAGGCCGAAGCCGAGGGCGTAGGCGTGACCGGTGGCAGGCTCGCGGTCGTGCCAGGAGGGGTGCAGAGTGGAGACGGAGACTCGATGAGCGAGCTCGTCCCACTGCAGCATGGGCTCGCCCGCCGAGTCCTTCCACCGCACGCCTAAGTTGAAGAGGGGGTGTTGCTTCGGCGGCGCGCGCTCGCGGGCGGCCCTCTTCGCCGACGGAGGAGGGGAGATCGCCGCCGTGGAAGAGGGGCCCTCGCCACCTTTTCGGCCCTTGCTGGTTGTCTCCATCAGCGGGCTCTCCGGCGACGCGTCGGGAGGGGTCTCCGACGAGCTGATGTATTTGGGGTCGGGCTGTTGTTTTTGTTGCCCCCGCGGAGCCAGCAGGGCCCTCCGCATCTTCTTTAATTGTTGCTGGCGAAGCGGCGGGTTCGATCCCGCGTCCTCAGGTCGCCTCTTGCTGGAAGAGGGTTGCGAGAGGGCCGCCTCATCTCGGCAGGCCGCCGCCGCCGCCCTCTCGCGAGCAAGAGGGTCGGTATGGAGCCCCGGATCCGCGAACGGCGGGTTCACGGGGATTATTCGCTCCCCTGCAGGAAAATACTTTGAGAAAGTTAGGAATTCAGCAATGATGTGGCGAGCCCGGCGGTCAGGCGAGCTCGGCAAGATGGGGAGAAGCATACCTTCGCCGGGCAGAACAGGAGGGAGCGCGTCGAGGTCCCTTCGCAGGAAGGCGACCTCGAAATCCTTATGGAGGAAGTACTTGTGGAGCTCGGCGTCGTTGCCGGACACGGCCGGCGGGCGGTACACCTCCTCGCCCTTCTGCTGAGGCGAGTAGGAGATGTTGCCGAGATCGCCCTTGATGAAGGCGATCTTGGTCATCCAGGTATGGTGCTTGTTCGCGATCTCGCGAACTTTGATCAGCGAGCCACCAAAGTAGGCGACCCCGTCCGGCGTCGCCTTGTAGGAGAAGAGCTTCCTGAACACCGTCAGGTTGAACTCGATCCTCTCCCGCCGGAGGTAACTCGCGAACGCCATCATCATCGCGATGGCGTTGGAGTTCAGCTGCGCGGGCACGGCTCCGTAATATTTTAAGATTTGCCGGATCTCCGGCCACAGGGGGAGGCGTAACCCCACCTCGAAATGTGAGAGGGGGAAGGCGAGCTCGTCCTCATAAAAAGTGTTGATGGCCTCCCCCTGTCTCGGCCTGCGTGCCTCAAAGCCCGGCGACACACGCTCCGCCACAAACTCAGCGAGCTCCTCCTCGCTAGTGTGCCCCTCGAAGAAGCAGTAGTCCGTGAAGTGCTGCGCGCACTTGGAGCGGCCGTTGGCATCTGGATTCGTCTTGCCCATATTCGCGGAGGAAGAGGTAGAGCGCGAGCAGGAAATGGAAAAGCACAGGGAGAGGGAAAGAAAGCAATAAAGGCACAGTACGGGGGTAGGTGGGGGGGGGGGGCTATTTATAGGAAAAGAAATCTGGGGCAGGCTGTCCAATCAGCGCAGCTCGCCACCCCAGCTCGCCACCCCAGCTCGCCGACTTCCGGCGCATCCCAGCCAAGACTAAGCCAAACATTACAGCATTTTACTTGAGTAGCATGATCAAGAATATTCTAAAAGCTATTTATTACAGAAATAAAGTTTCAGGAATTAAAAAGCGGGGCGCGCAAGCAGGGAGGGCATCGAGATGCGAGTACCGGTCGGCTCGGCAAAGGAGCCGCTCACTTACCTACCCCGGCCTCGCGACCCCCGCCCCCCAGGCTGCCGCGCGCGGAGCAGCTCGCGGATCCTTCCGGAATTCCTCTGCGCAACCGAGAGACCGTCATCTATCTCGTCCAAGAGCCGGGAGGGGGACATCAGCTCGTCAGCCTGGCCGCGTCGCACCTCGTCGGCGAGACGAGCGTAGTCGCGCTGCAGCGTCTCGTTGACCCCCGACACCTCGCGCAGCACGCACACCAGCTTCTAGAGAAGCTTGACCTCCCTCCTCGTCAGCTCGCCTTGATCCACCTCAGGACCCAGGTAAGAGTCCAGCGAGCTTGGGGAAGGGAGGGGAGAGTAGTGGGCTGCCCGCGACGATTCCTCGGCAGCGGATTGACTGGGAAGAGCTGTGAAGGCAGGCGTCAGTAAGAAGAGAGGCAGGAAAAACGACATGAGGCAAGAAGTCAAGCAAGACTGACCAGACGAGCTCGGCAGCTCAAGGGAGATGTGGGGAGGGATGAACCTCAAATCCTTCCCGCGACCTGGGCCGCGAGACCCCGGCGAGATGAGTTCGAATCCCGGGGTGGGGATGGCCCCCAGACCCGCCCCCGCGGCCACATCAGTTTGGTGAGGAGGAGAGGCGCGCACTGGCGAGTTCGGCCTCTGCGAGCTCACAAGCAGGATCCCAAAGAGAAGAGGCGGGTCTTGGGGACGGCTGCCCGGCGCCATGAACCGCGAGTCGGCGAGCGTGGTCTCGCCTCGCGGTATGGGCTCTCGCGGCGCGACACCCCCGCCATCTGGTTGACCGTCCGGGTCATCGCCGACTACGACAACCACTCTATCCTTCTCAAGAACAGTTCGAGTGGAAGAGCCAGTCTCGCGAGCCAGGGTGGCCCTCAGGTCGTTGTAAATGGGCTCAGCCTCCTCAGGGAATGCCTTTGACCGCTTAGAACCGGGCTCGGCAGAATCAACGTGAGGGGCTTTGGCATTGACCGCCGTCAGGGCGGCCACGCGAGCTGCAGAGGCTTGGCGAGCCCGTTCTATGCGCTCTTGGATCTCCTTGGGAAGTGGCATCCTGGCAGGGTTGGAGCAAAGGGAATGACAAGAGTCAGGCAGAGGGGCAGGTGCACATATATATAGCCACAGGTGGACCTCACCCGAAGATTCCCTCCAACTCGCCAACCCGCGCTCGCCGCACACTTGGGGTTGGATGTTTCTTTCCGAGCTTTGACAAGCTTAAAAAGAGCGGGGATTGTGTACAACCCCGTGTCCGGCGAGCAAGGTTACCAGGGACTAAGCAGAATGGGTTGAGGACAATAGGCGAGCTCGGCAGTGGAGGGGGCGAGCTCGAGCTCGTCATCCGTCGACCAGAGATCGACGTTCGGCGACCCCGAGCTCGGCATTCGCCGAGCGAGCTACAACTCGCGTCCTAACAGTGGGGCTCGACAGCAGTAGGCGAGCAGAACATGCCGAGGTGGTCAGAGCTCCCAGCTCGCCTGGAAGTATGAGGTACTTTTTACTGTTTTGCCCCCGCTGGTCTGCCCATAGCCCATCAAAACAGCGGAGTTTGACTGTTGGCAGACCCGTCCAGGGGTTTTCTGGTAACTTCAGGTCAGTTCTTTTGGTTATTGGCAGTCCAGATCTCAAAAACTATAAATAGGGCCCAAGGGGTACCCCAGAAAGCAGGGTTTTTTCCAGTACTCTCCTGCTCCAATCTTCAAGTGCTTTCTGAGGGTACCTTAGCTCGGCTTCTGGCTAAGGAGGGGAAGCGCTCTGAGACCTTCCGGGTTTGTGGTGGGACCTCCCTGCCGAGCCCTTGGGTCTGCGTCACCTTGTCTTCTTTGTTGTTTTGCTTGCAGGAGTGAAGTAGGCGCGAGACCACCCCTTCCCCAAGGGCGAACTCCACAGGAGATCGAGGAATCGGTTTCAACAGTGACACTATCAACCACTGAAGCCGAATACATGGCTCTCAGCACACCAAGTTGTGAATGCTTATGGAACCATCAAATGTTGAAAGAACTAAGAGGAAAAGAAGAAGAATCGGCTACGAAAATTCGGTGCGACAACACTTCAACCATTTTCTTAGCACAAAATCCGATTACACACAAAAGAAGTAAACATATCGACTTACGATTCCATTTCATTCGAAATCAAGTCGAAAATGGTGTAATCGAAATCGAATATTGCCCTACCGACATGCAGTTAGCAGATCTACTAACCAAACCTTTGGATCGACATCGATTCACCGCCTTGCGCAAGAAGATCGGCATAGGATCGATCTTAGCTTATGGGAGGGATGATGATCTAAGCCAAGCCAAATCCAAAGCCATCTGCATCAACACGTCTAAGTAATAAAGATAGAAGAACGACCCAACGCCATCAATGCAAAGCTGCAGAAGATAAAATAATGCAAAGTGCCAGCTGTTAGTAAGATGAGTCATATAAGTCTCCATTACTTATCGTAACATACAAAAAAGTCCACTGTTGTTATCTTGTAAATATTGACTGTGTCAACTGCAGTTTTGCTTATATATAGTCTTGTACTTCAAATATAAATGTATGACTTTTGAAATAAAACATAAGTAAAATCTATTTGCTTGTGTGTGAATTTTGTTACTCCTCAGATCTATAAAACATCACTTACAGCTAACAATTGAATGCTTTGGAGGAAAGGGGGACAAGGTCCCAAGTGTAGTTGGCCCAAAGTGCAGTCATTTCCTTATCCATTGTCACTTGCCACTTAGAATGTCAAAGAGCTTCCTGTACCGAGGAGGGAATGAAAATAGAGGACAAGGAGGTCGCAAACCTGCAAACATCGTAGGAGAGACGGTGCAAGGAAACATAATTCAAGAGAGGATGCACGGTGGAGGGCGTGGTCGAATCAGTATTCTGCGGAGTATTAGTAGTCTGCGGAGTATCAGTAGTAGACGGGGGCCGTCGCAAGGCACCAGATCGAGGAGAGCGCCGAGAGAAGACACGAAGAGGAGGAACTGAGGCAGGCGATGGTGTCAGTAGTAAAGGTGGTAAAGGAGAGTCGGTAGGAACAAGAGGATGTGAGAGATCAGGAAGATGCATAGACGTGGGGATGGATGGAAAGATTAGTGTTCCAAAAAAAGTAACATTAGTAGACGTGATCAGCTTCCAAATGGAGGGAGAGTAACAAACATACCCTTTCTGGTTGCGCGGATACACAACAAACATGTAGGGAGTGGCACGAGGTGCCAGCATGTCAGCAAGAGGACCCGGGTGATGGATGAAGCATGCACAGACGAAGATTCGTGAGGTCAGAGGGAGGGGAGTTTGGTCAGAAAATAATAGATAGAAGGGGACGAGGGCATATGATTGATGAGATAACACGCAATACAGACAACGAAATTCCAATATGTAGTGGGGACCTGCATCTAGAATATTAGAGACCACTCCATTTATAGAAGATGGTGATTCTTCCGCTCAACAACGTCATTTTGTTGCGGCATATACGAGCAGAAGGTTTGATGGATGATGCCCAATGAGGTGCATGTTTCTTGAAAGGCATGTCCGGTGTATTCACGTGCATTATCAGAGAGAAGGATTTTGATAGAGCGGAGAAACTGTGTTTGAGTTTCGACAACAAAAGAGCGAAAAACAAACAGTCGTTCAGAGCGATCGCGCAATATATATAGCCAAATCATGTGGGAAAAATCATCAATGAATGTGAGAAAATAACGATAATCAGAGATACTAGATGTTTTGTAGGATCCCAAAATATTAGAATGTACTAAATTAAAAGGAGCAGTGCTCCGAGTACAATGAGGAGGAAAAACAGATCGACGTTGTTTTCTATAGATACAAAATTCACAATCAAAAGAAGAAGAACAGAAATCGAGAAGGGCCTTCTGGAGCATCAGGAGAGGAGCATGATCAAGATGTTGATGTCAATCAATAGAGATGGCGGAGGAGAGAGTGGAGGCGGAGAGATCCAAGATGTACAACCCATTTGATAGTCTTCATTTACCAATGATATTTAGCGTCGGTCGATCCTGCACAACAAAGCAAGAGGAGAAAGTGATTAAGCAGTCATGATATTTTGGTGGATGATGCCAAATGAGGTGCATGTTTCCTGAAAGGCATGTCCGGTGTATTCATGTACATTATCAGTGCGAAGAATTTTGATAGAGCGGAGAAACTATGTTAGAGTTTCAGCAACAAAAGAGCGAAAAACTGACAGTAGTTCAGAGCGATCGCGCAATATATATAACCAAATCATGTGGGAAAAATCATCAATGGATGCGAGAAAATAACGATAATCAGAAATACTAGATGTTTTGTAGGGTCCCAAAATATTAGAATGTACTAAATTAAAAGGAGCAGTGCTCTGAGTACAATGAAAAGGAAAAATAGATTGATGTTGTTTTCCATAGATACAAGATTCACACTCAAAAGAAGAAAAATAGAAATCGGGAAGGGCCTTCTGGAGGATCAGGAGAGGAGCATGATCAAGATGTCAATGTCAATCAATAGAGCTGGCAGAGGGGAGAGTGGAGGCGGAGAGTTTGATAGCCTCCATTTACCAATGATATTGTAACATCCCAAAATATTGACGTCGCGTTAAATTAAATTTCAGGGTACGAACGCGAACATAATTAATCGAGTCGATGACTTGTGGAGATAATAATCTATTCTTAATTAATTTATTATGTATGGTAACTAGAGAATGAAGCGCCAGCTTCAAATGTTTAATAATTTGAAGTGGTCGCGACGATTTATTTTGCATGCGCGTTTTACATTAAAAGAAAAATCAGTCCTTATGGTCTTTTTCAATTAATAATAACAAAATTAGTAAGTGAACCAATTATTTTCTCCCCTTGCCGATTCACGATTATAGCAACCGCCCGAAAATTTTATCACGCACCCCCTATAATATCATGTAATCCCCCATGTTGAGCGGTAGTTTCACATAGCTTTTTGCCTGTTCTGCACGGCGATTCCTGAAAACCGCGCACGTCGACACCAGTGAAGCCTCGTCAACCCCTTCTTCATTGGATTTAGGCGTCGGTCACTCCTCTTTCCACAACAAACTTTGGTGGCCCTCCCTCCTCCTTTCCCAGCAGTTCCGTTTTCAACCGTAGCCGGAGGAGGAAATCCCTTAATTCGTTGATTTTGGTTCCAGTGAGTTTGTTCCCCGTTACTTCTCATTTCCTAGTGGAAATTGTTATAGTTGGAAGACAACTTTGATTTTCCACAGTTTTCCTTGCCCTAATTTTAGAAATTGAAGGACTAGGTCTTTCCCAATCAGAAATCAACCTCAGATTTTGGGATTTTACAGCTGATAATCCAAGACAACGCTTCGTTTACATTGTTCTCTCCCTACTAGTCAATTTTCACCATTTAGAGTAATCTCCACTGAAACCTTAAAAGGGGAGAAGTGGTTAATTTGGGTTTTCAATTGAAATTTAGATTTTGGGAAGAAACGCTGGACTTAAGGATTTGTGAATTATGTCACTTCCCCGCGTGTACCAGCGTTGAAATACTGTTGTAAGAAACTTGACTTCTTTTAATCTAACAGTTCAGATAATTTTTAATTAACGTATTAACTATGTTGGTATATGCACTTAGAAATTACAAGTTCATATATTCAAAACCAAGTCAAATAGGTAGGTATACGCTTAAGCTAAATTAGCAGATTCAGTGTCATGAAAATCTTAAGCCCAGTGTATTTAACTAGAACTAATTCATTGAACGCTAGTCTAAATTTATTCAGAAATGTAACGAAGAAGGTTCACCCTCGTGTTTCCGGAGGAGGCGCACCACCGTGTTCTCAGGGTCAGTAGTCCACCACTCGAACTTCAAGCTCAGGGTCAATGACCCTTGTTACAGATATGAAACTCCTCAGATAGGAGTCTGTGTTCCACTTGAGGGACACCCAGTTCAGGGCACCATCAGGTTTGTCACTTATACTGCAGTTTCTAGTTGTGCACAGTCTTCCTTAGTGACATGAGTTAATACGAAATTAATGAAACTGGTTGAAACCTACAACGGATATAACTCCAAAACTTCAGAAATCAATGATTAATACAGTTAAGAAAATGAGTGTGTCAGATCACACAATAGGTCGATTCTATGTCAGACCATGATCTCAGGTGTCATGTATAACGTTAGAAAAGTTATGCAAATTTTATATTCAAGTAATATACACTTATAATATTTTTTAAAGTGTTGCTGAAGCGAGTAGTTTTTTCTTATTCTCCAGTGGGCCTGACTCATTTGGAACTTGTTTTTTCAGGGGGCTCAGATCAGGGGATCCGCTTAGGATAGGCGGCACATTCTTCACAGTCGTTAGTTTTGTTCAGTTGTACCACATTGTTGTTGTACTTGTTTTTATTTGCAGACATTATGTATATATTGTACTTCACCCCTATTTTGATGTTTCAGGTTATTTCAGACGGACGATATATCAGTTTCATAGTATTATTTTTTGTTCTAGTTGGCTCTGTGAATTCAGCTTTGTGAGGTACACTTTTATCTATAGAATTTTCTTACTATACTTTCGTGTAAGTTTCCTTTCAGGACTTTTAATTTAGCTATTTTATACCAGTTTATATACCGTTATTTAGTTTACTTTTTAACGCGGGCCCGGCCGGACTGCTGATTTCCTGTTAAACTAGGTTGCGGTATTTCAGATATTTAGCGTTTGCTGATCCAGTAAACCAAAGGAAGAGGAGAAAGTGATTAAGTGGTCATGATCTTGTGTGAGACAGCAAACAAAAAGCAGATTGAAGTGAGAGCTAAGAACATGAAGAACAAAATAAAGCAATAGAGAGGGGGTTATCAACACATCAGCAAAACTGGTAACAGGAGTAATGTCTCTATTAGCCACCATAATGAACTTCAGACGCAGAGAGTCCAAGTATTGAGAGGGCCTCTGTGGAGTGATAATCTAAGATGGATTATGGGAGAGGCATAAGATACCTTCAATGCAGACGAAAGCAACGACATTAGAAGGCCAGGAGATTAGCCCTCAAAGAAGCAGGAGTTCCTCTAGTAAGGTGTCAATTTCGGAACGGGAAGTGGAAGAGCCATCAATAGCAAAAGATGCATGTGGCAGAGGAAAACCATATTTCTTAGAGCGCGTTGCCTCAGTATGGCTATCCTAACCACAATAAGTATAGAGGCGGGAGGTTTGTCCCATAGAGTGATTTCGACCATCGCGCTCACCACCCTAGAAACCAAAGTGGCCGCCCCGAGCAAGAGAGGGAGGAGGTCTGGGGTCAGAACCGTGATTTAGGAGAACTAGAGGAGAAAACTGTATAAGAGCAGGTGGCGGGGTCATCTTGAGCAACATAGAGCAAACATCAGACAACGTGAGGATAATAGGAGATGAGAGGATGTGTGCCCAGACATTGTGGAGATGATGAATCTGAGTCATCATTAAGGCAATACCGACAGCTTCCTTGTGAGCCAGTTGAGCGATAAAATCCAGTGTTGGGGGCTGATGTTGAATTCAAGCCTCAACAAGAGTCTTAGATATGGTAACATAGGACGTGAGGTCCCAATCCATGTCTAGGTCGAGAAGTTGAAAGGCCATAAAGATAAAAAATAAGTGTTGAAGGTTGTCCTTGGCAGAGTAGAGAGAGTGGAGCTTATCTCACATTGCTTTGGCAGTCTCATGATACATAACCATCCGATAGGATTCACTGTCCATGAGTTCAAGATCCAAGATTAAACATGACCATTATCTTGAAGCCATTGCTCGGTAGGCTCGGCAAGGGAGACACAGGTGAGATAATGAAGGAAACCTTTGGTTTGAAAAACATGGCTCACCAAGTGCACTCACTCCACAAAGTTCTTCTTGCTGACGAGCGACATAGTAGTAATTCATAGTTCATCCCGAGCATCAGGGCAAGGAGCCGGAGCTAGAGCAGGAATAGTTGAGAAATAGGGAGCAGCATTTGTGCACATCGTCTCAAGAGATTGTAGACCGACAAAAGCAGGTGGTGCAGTCACAGGAAGAGTGATCGCTCAAACCAGAGGAAAGGGTCCGCCGAACAACAACCAAGAAGGGGTGACACACATAGAGATCGACGGGCACCCAGGGAGGACAGTAAGGGGCCAGGAAAACAATAAAGAAGAAAACTCGGGAGGTCGCACAACAAACAGGGCGCGCACGAGTAGAGCCAGGCGCGGACAGAGGTCAGCGCAAACACTAAGAAGGGGTCAGAACAATGAGTAGACAGGGCCGTGTGCGGACAGATATATAGTTGGGTGAATACCAGGAAGCTGTCAGCAAGAGGAAGCCGGTCGCGGTCAACAAGAAGAGCTCGCACGAGAACTTGGGCACTCAAACACACGGGTCCCAGCGAGCGGCAGAAGACATCTATAAACCCAAGAAGAGGACAGGAAGACGACTTGGGAGAAAGGCAAGCATCGCAGGCGATCACAAGCGAGAGAGACCGCACTAGCGGGAAGGGCGGACACAAGCAAGCACCGGAGGTCACAGGTCGCGAACACGGTGTTTTAATACCATGTTACAAATGAAATGCCCTTCCCACTATTCCAAAAGCAAGTAAAATATACTCCTTATATAGAGGTATAGAGGAGTAGAGGGAGAGTACAAGATATGAGACTAAAGGGTCCTAAGAGATGAATGAGCTCATTGGGCCATAGTACATACATAGGAAAAATATGATAAAAATAAGAAAGTATCGTAAGGATTATTCAGCACTAGACTAGGTAGGGGCGTTACATGGCGTTGAGGTGTTAATAACGATTAGGGCGAGATGACTGAGATGTTGAGAACTATTATAGCTTGAGAGGAAATGGCGCTAATCAAGAACAGTGGGAACACGTATTTTCCCTAAGACGACTACAGACAACGGGATGATGACAAGTAAAAGGTTTTGATCAAGTTAGAGTAAATGATCTAAAATTCGTAGAGATGAATGAAGGATTTCAAGATCTGTAAGAATGACTCGAGAGCTAGAGATCACTGAGATGGATACAAATTATGAAGACAACATTGACTAGAGGGTTTTGACATAGTTGAAGACGGAAAAAATGACTGCAATTCACAGAGAAAGGGATCTTGATAAATTCAAAGGTGATGTGGAAGGATCACTACTCAACTGAGAAAATATTGTGACTCAAGATCTTTATGGAGGAGAACACCAATGCCCGAAGACGGCTCGAAGGAGATGAAGAGCATGGAGAAATCCTTAGACAGATGATAATATGAGATTAAGACATTCCTTAATACCATCTAGAAAATGTTGGAGCTATCGCATTTAAGTTAATTTTGTTTTTCTGTCTATGTATTAGCGAACTTAAGTATGTGTGATTTTAGTTCCACATGGGTTATTCATGTTTTGTGAGTTTTTGTAATCCTTTAAATACCCTTTTAAGAGAAGAATAAACTGGTACATTTTATTTCTCTCTCATTATTTCAACATAGTATCAGAACAAGTTTATTTTGGGCATTATTATAGGGAAATCATGTTTGGTTATTAACAAACCTTCATTTTTGCCAACGACAATTAACAAACACTTTTGTTATTAGCAGACAATGCAAAAAAATATTCTAAGCAATTCTACCAAAAAGACTCATTAAAATTGATCCTTTTTGACATTCTTTGCAACAAAATATTACAAAACTCCAAATAAGATAGATGATTTAATGAGCTTTTCCACCATCTTGAATGAATTAATGAGCTTTTTCACCTTATTGAAGTGAAAGTCCATCATCTCTCCAAAATAATGCTATATTATACCAAAATAAAATATTAGAAACATTGTGAACATGTCGCAATTAAAGTTAAAAAGTGTGAATATGAAATTAAGACTTATTTGTTTAGTCTCTAACAGTGTAAATATGAAGCGTAAGAACTTTCCCAAGAACTTGCAAGAGGATGATAAAATCTTTAGATGTTTTTATACTTTCTTTTGATCCCCTCAATCTCAATATCTATCACAATTCTTTTTTTTTTCTTCTTTTGTTTGGATTTTGAACTCAAAGTCGATGTCTTGTATACTCGACTGTTTCTAATGATCATGTATTAACCATAAAGGATAAGCTTTATTTTGTGTGATATGGAAAATCAACTCATGAACACATGGTAATCCTAATGTGTATCGAGTAACATGTGTGCATTCTTCTTCATGAGTGTACTCATCGCGGTAATATTTTTTCTTCTTCATTTAAAATAAACAATGCATGCAATGAAACACGACCAGCTAGATCAGAATATAATAGACTATTAAACTTTGTTTAACTGTATTGTACTATGACCGAATGTTTTTTAATCTCGATATGTTGTAAATCAATCATTTGATTGAAAGCCCTCCAAACAAAGGTCAATTTGTCAATAAAAACTTCAAGAAACTTTTTCAACTGACTATGTCCACTCTCCACGTGATTTCTAGTTGAGTTCCCTAAGTGTAAGTAGGTACTTGCCAATCCATGTCGATACAAAGTACTCTATATGATTCCACCCATATAGAGATAACATATGCCAAAAATCAAAAGAAAAATTCACTAGAATCCGAGACACAAATACAACTAATGGAAATAAAACCAAAAGAATATAAGAATGGGGGCAGCAAAGACGTTCACCATTAACTCTTGGTAGCGAGGAAGAAACATTGTTATGTTGTCCGTGAAGAACCAAAATAATTTTTCGTGTCATAAGAAGACTCGGCTACTAAAAACTTCCCACTTTTCAGGAAAAAAGGAGAAAGCAAAAAACGAAATGAAGAACACATACCTTGCACAGGAAGAAGCGCCGAAAATGTAGCACGAGGTTCCTTCTCTTCCAAAGCAGCGAAGGTCCAACCTAAAATCTTGGCGAAACTCTTCGCAGAGTAGAAAAATTGTGAGGGCAACCTAAAATCGTGCAGGAAAATCTATTTCTTCTCTATTCCGAGGAAGTAGAGAGCGTCGTTCAAGCAAGAGAAGCGGTGAGAACCGTTCGTGCAGGGGGGATAGGGTTTGTCGTGGTTTGCCAGTAAAACATACCCCTCCTTATAAAAAGCGTTAATTTCAGTTGAACCGAGTTTTTTTCCAGCTGCTTATAGCCAAAAAGGTTTACCTATAACAACCCCCTTTTTATTTTACTCCCTGATATTTCTCTTTCAGTCCCGTGTACCTTGGGCATCTACGTATATCGTGAAAATGCCCATTCGTTGTTCTTGAGGCCCTTACGATTGAGGAATCCTTCAGATCAACGACGATCTTTTGCAACATCCACGACATCAACCACAACGACGACAACTTTTCCTCTTCGGCAGCTTCACTGCTTTCGCTCTCGCCGCTTTTTTGTCACAGATCTCACCTTCAGTAATCCGCAATCTCAGTACAGCAAAACACCAGTCATAGATACCCCATCTCTGCCTTTTGTGGATCTTCCTCTGCGAACCAGCCTTGATCACTCCGCTACTTTAGATCTCGACGATGACCACTCTGCTGTTCCAGATCTCGCCGACTCTCATCTCGTCAAATCCCTTGAGCTCGCAAACATCGACTCCGCCGATCTACGATCTAGCACATGCAGATGACAGTTCCCGCAACATCTTCTGGCCTCGACGATTTCATCTCCTTCACGATCTCACTACTCTAGTTCATATCCACATTGCTCGCTACATCGACGACAAAAATCTCCCTTCCAGATCGATTCTCTCGATGTGGAACCATCGCTTGTTGCTCCAGATCCATCCTGCTGCTTGTTAATCAAATTGATCTTGTCCCGACTGATCAATTTTGTCCCCCAGATAAGATCTTGTTGACTCAAACCGCTAACTCTTTTATTTTTGTGGACTATAGTAGTTGTCTCTCTTGTTTCGGTCGACTCTAGTCGTTGCCTGTCTTTCATATCAACTTCAAATAGTAGCCTTCTTTCCACCTCGGTGGGCATCCAGTTCCAGGCTTCCAGCCATGATTTCCCTTTCCAGGGTGCTACCCTCTTGCAGATGATGGAGCTTCTTGATGGTTTACTCGTCTTTAAGTATCTTTTACAGTCTTTAGTATTGTCGTGTCGACCAAATGTTAGTTTTTTGTGTGTTTCTTTATACCTAATGCACGTGTATCCCGCGTGAGGAGTGTTACAGACTAAGGCGACTCTGACCCCAACTACGGTTGGCCCACGCATGGTGGAATTCTTTGAATGGACGCCCCCCCCCCCACGGCAATGTTGGATTTCATCACCGAGGTGGTATTTCCCAACTCAAACTCAGTTCCACGCATCCTACTAGGCTTTTGTCTGTGTCTTTAAAGTAGCTCATTGCATCTCCCAGATTTCCTCATTTTGATAAGTGCATGTGTTTTGATACAAACTTTTATGTGTAGTTCTCGTTGTTTGTTTAAATGTACATACTCGGCCCAACATCTTTCGTGGTATTGACTGATTGAATCGTGTGTGTATTGCTCGTGTGTTTTATGTGTGCATGTCGTCGCATCCCGAACCACCACTGATGTCCATCCTTTACCATCTCTACCTCAATTACCTTTATCAACATATGACATTTTCAAGTTGTGGGTTTACCCTCCAGCTTGATGGGGAGTGTTGGAGTTATCACATTTAAGTTAATTTTGATTTTAGTCTATGCATTAATGACCATAGGTATGTGTGTATGAGTTTAATCTCACAAGGTCTATTCATGTTTTGTGAGTCTTTGTAATCTGTTAAATTCCCCTTTAAGTGAAGAATAAACTGACATTTTTTATTTCTCTCCCATTATTTCAATAAAAAATAATAATAAGACATCTATTGTTGATGTCCCATAAGGGTATTATATAGAGTGCAAGTATAAGAGGTATAATAAAGCTAGTGCTATATAAATTATGAACTATGCTGGAACTGAATAAAGTGAAATAGATATCCTAATAGATTGCGAGATAAAATGTTCTTTAAAGAAAATCAATCATGTATCTTCCAATAACATCAAAAAATTCAATTTTATTGTTCTTAAAATTTAGACATGATATTTAGCGTTATAAAGTACCAAAGAAGCGCCGAACAATTCTTTTACTGCTACTCCATCCGATAGAAGTTGTTGGTCAACAAGCTTAGTTATCTCTTGAAGCACAGATTTACATTCAGGGCCAGCTGAATCACCAATCTGGTAGAAAGATGAAAGAGACTTATGATCCACACAATATGACATGCAATTTGAAATCTTGAGATATAATTACATGATAAAAAAAGAAAAAGAACATCGAGGCAGTGAGCATTCATGTACCTGCTTATCAAATTCAGTGAAATTGTAGACAGAAAGAACCACGCCTGAACTTGCAAGACTCCCACATGTTAAATGAGGGAACTTCAAACGGAACCAAGCACTAAGTGCCCCAGGGTATGAAACACCAAAAACAAACCAGGGGCCGTCGACATTTGAGCGGTTGTATTTCGAGTTTAGTGATTCCTTTAAAAATGTTCAATTAAACAAAATTGTAGCATCAGGTTCTAGCGCAATACAATGGATGGCATGATTGCTGTGAGTTTTCAAGGAAATCCATATACTTCAATATGTAATCATCATGTTGAATAATAGAAAAGGAATATTTGATACTTAATATTCTTCCACATAGGGGTAAATATATAGGTGATTACAAAGACACTTAAACACGGACTCATGATGAGGGACCAAGGTTGTAGATGTCGGATATCGGGGACACGTCGGTTTAGGTTTTTCATGCCGATTTTAATGTCAGGGGATATATCAGAGATTTTCATATATCAGGTTTTAATATTTAATTATTCATAAATTTAATCATTTTTAATTTATATATATATTTATATATTAATAATTTGATATTTATTGAACTCCTAAATTTATCAAACTAATATAAACATTTTGTGTTACACAAGTAATAACAGTATAACGCGTCAATAAAACAAGAGCATGTCGAGAAGTTGTCGATAACAATGGAAGATAATGAATTTTTAGTTCATAATTCAAAGACAATGCATAATTGATGTTGATGACGGACTTGAGCAAGGAAGAAAGCCATAGAAAGGGGAAAAACAACTTAAACAATGAAATAATTATGATTTATACTACTACAACAACACTCAAGCCTTTATCCCACTATAGTGGGGTCGGCTATATAAATCCTCTGTCGTCATTGTGCCCTATCTTTTGTCATAATCTCACTAATGCCTAAGTACATATCTTTCAGTATAGTTTCATTCCAAGTCTTTATTGGTCTACCCCTCCCTCGTTTAACATGCTTAGTGACTAGACTCTCACAACGTCTAACAGGTGCCTCTAATGGTCTCTTTTGTACGTGTCCAAACCATCTTAGTCAAGCTTCTTGCATCTCCTCTGCAATTGGTGATACTCTTGCCTTATCTCTGATACATTCATTCCTAATTTTATCTAGTCTCATGTGTCCACACATCCACCTAAGCATTCTCAGCTCCGCAACTCCCATTTTTTGCTCATGTACACAATTCACTAACCAACACTCAGAACCATAGAGCATCGATGGTCTAATTGCAGTATGGTACAACTTGCCCTTATGTTTTAATGGTACTTTATGATCACATAAGATCCCTGACGCGTCTCTCCACTTCAACCAACTCCCTTGGATTCTCTATGTTACATCTTTATCAATACCTCTGTCTTTTTGAACTATTGATCTAAGATATTTAAAACACTCACTACAGGAAATACCTTGATCACCCAACTTAATAAAAAAGTCATTCATCCTTCTTGCACTGCTAAATTTAAGCTCTATATAATCCGTCTTTGCCTTGCTCAACCAAAAACCATTCTTTTCTAAAGTGTCACACCAAGATTCAAGTTGTGTTTACACCCTCGGGCGTCTCATCGACCAAAACGATATCATCCACAAACAATAAACACCAAAGTATTACTTGTTGGATATGTCTGGTCAGCTCATCTAAGATAAGGATAAAGAGATAAGGGCTTAAAGTTGAACCTTGATGCAAGCCAATAGTGATAGGGAATTCCTGTGTTAGTCCTTCAGATGTCCTTACCCTTGTCACTGAATTTGTATACATATCTTCGATTATGTCAATATATGATACATTTACACCTTTCTTTTCTAAGACTCACCATAAGATCTCTCTTGGAACTCTATCATAAGCTTGTTTTCTTTCTCGGTAGTTGTCAATGAGCCTCCTCCTCAAGAGATGTATAACTTCCATAGACGACCGCCCTGGCATGAATCTAAATTGATTCTCTGACGCATCAATTAGATTCTTTTGTAATTAACACAATTTTGTATATCTTCTTTTTTATACAAATGTATCAAATACTTTTTCTTCATTGGTCTGATATACTCTTTGACATACTTCGATGGGTATATCATCTGACTCAACCGTCTTTTCTATTTTTCAATTTCTTTAGAACATCATTTACCTCTAATAATTGAATTATGATAAAAAGTTATGTTCATATACTTGGTTGATTTACTTAACTTTTTCAAGTTCAATTCAATAGCTTTTGTTTTGTTATAGAGTTGATAGAAGTATCTTTTTCATCGTTCTTTAATATCCACATCATCTGTCAAAACTATATCTATTTTATCGTTTATGCATTTTACTTGGTTTAAATCTCTTGTCTTCCTTTCTCTAGCTTGAGCAAGTTTATATATGTCACGCTCTTCATCTTTGTTATCTAGTCGCTTAAAAAATTATTCATAAGCTTGACTTATTGTTTTACTTACTACATGTTTAGCTTCTTTTCATGCAAATTTATACATGACTAAGTTTTCATCATTCCTACAAGCGTGGAGTGATTTATAGCTTACACTATTTGCCCTCATTTTGTCTTGCACTTTCTCTTTCCACCACCAAAATTCTTAATTTGGGGACGCATGACTTTTTGATACTCCAAATGCGTTCTTTCCACTTATCCTTAAATGCGAAGACATAACTTCTCAGTAGACACTAGAATCAACATAAAGGTCATCAATTAGTTGTTCCATAACTGTTGTTTTGAAAGCAACCTGCTTTCCCATCATGATATATCAGCTGATATATCCTCAAATATATTGGTCAATAGCAGACATACCGGAGGATATATTCCAAAATAATATTTTGCAAAAAAATATCGAATACGTGTCGTTTTGTCCATGAAACATTTATATTGGCCGACATGTCAGTCATGCGGGGGATATCCACAATATTGTGTGAGACTCAACCCAACACACTCCTGGATGACTCTAATACATATAAAAACACTTAATGTGTAAACTCCAACAATCCCCCTCAAGCTAGAGGGGAAATCTACTGCTTGAAAACATCATAAAAAGAAAGGTAATGATGATAAGCTATGTGAGACAAAACAACATACGAGTCACCGGGGGAAATCCAAACCGGGGAATCAAGTCGGGGACATAGTCACGATACATAGACCCACACATGACGCAGGTCCTACACAATACGTGGACTCGCTGGAAAGAAATCAACAGACTGGTGACTGGGGATACTCCCACACGATATACCCCGTTGGATAGATATCAACAGATGGGTGACCGGAGATACTCCCACACAATACAACCCGCTGGATAGAAAGGTAAACCATCAAAAAACCATACCACACCTCCCTAACAATGTGGGGAGACACAAACAACACAAGATAAAAGTCTGGAGGGTCGTGTGAGACTAAGGCAAAAATTGGGAAAAATCAAATGAGTCGCCCTCGTCACAAACACTCCCCCTCACGTTAAACACACGTAAATATAAGCATAACAAGACCATGAGCAAAAACGAACAACAAGACAATAAAAAATACATAAAACAACCAAAAATAACACAACTTCAACTTCGGCAAGAGATCAGCGCCCCAGAAGGGGTATCAGCGGTTGTAAGTGTCGGGAATCCTTAGATAAACGAGGGCAGCGGATGAATCTGTTGGGATCGCAAGAAGACGGCAGTAATGGCAGCGGAAACATTGTTGTAATCGCAGGGCATAACAACTTCACTAGATCGGCGAGAACAAAGTTGTTAACTGGAACGGGGACAGTGAGTGTCTGGCAGGATCGACGACTAGAGCAGCAGGCGGGCACGCCGAAGGAAGGGGCGGAGGGATCAGAAGAAGGCGCCGTCGAGGATACAAAGGAGCCAGGCAGAAACGGTGACAATAGGCGAGAGGATGTCGGCTGTATTGTTGGATCAGTGGGAACACAGAAGACCACATGGAACGGCACGGAATCGACGGGATCGACGAGATCTTTGTCGAAAATGAACAAAACCAGCAGGAGACAATGATTGTTATAACAGCAGCACAAATTTGCTTCTTGACGTTCTCGTCGACTAAGATCAGCGACGAACTCGGACAAAATTTGCTGAAAAGATCGAAGACGTCAACAGAGATGGGAAACCAGCCTGGATAGAGAGAGAAAATCCATCTTCGTCGATCAGCAAACGGAATCGAGAAGCCCATTCATTGGATCAAAAGAGACGGGAGCAACAACATGCAAGATCGTTGAGGACGAAGGCTCGACGGGATCATGAGAAGCACAAACAGAGATCGTCGATATCTAATGAATATTAGAAAAGGAATATTTGATACTTATTATTCTTCTATATATAGGTGATTACAAAGACATTTAAACGCATACTCATGATGTGGGACAAAACCCAACAAACTCCTAGAGGGCTCTAATACATATAAAAAACACTTAATACGTAAACTTCAACACATCATTCTATTATAAATGTATGCATGAAGGTGTTCAGTATGTGGCTAAATAATGTGTGCTTGAAAAATCAGATATCTAAGGATTATGCATCCTTGTTAATTAGCAACACCTAACTGTTCAAATTATTTCTTACATGCATATCTATGATCTCCAAACCTTTTAGGAAAATTGAATTTGATATAAAATCCATATTTGTCAATATAAAAATTAATTTAAATTTTACAAGACAAAAAATACAAACTACATATCTAATGAGAAATGTTTTAATGAAGCAGTGTCATCTTGGACCTGATAATACTGGCGAAAAACAGCTAAGTCAAACAAAGCTTGCTTTGAAGACAGATATCTTAGATTTTCAGTTGTTGCAAGCTCGAAGGGGGAACTCTTCCCATAATAACGATGCTCAAGGGAAACTAAGGCGGCGCCAAATTTTTTCGCTAATACCTGAAAAAAAAACATAAATGAATAGTTCAATGTTCAACTCTAAAGAGATCAGATTTTGTTTATGAAAGAACAAAATAACTGTCAAACTATCAAAAAATGAACATTAAGTTCCTCTGCTCAGAAAAATTTCTAACCAGAGGGAATTCATTAAAACAAAACTATCATACAAAGATTTAATGAATCCCTCAATGGTACTAATTTTCTCTTTAGCAGCTTGTGAAACTAGACTTCTAGATGCGTGGTGATGGGAATAGACGACCTGCAGTGGAGCATGAGTTTTGGGCCCATTTGGCGTCGATTGGCCAAATGTAATATTTGGCGCCTCCGGAACAACGATCTAACTCCACCGATGCGTCCGGATTTTTGTTTGCTTATGCTTTCATTTATCATATTGTTGTTTTAAATTATTATTTAGTGTAATCGGGTATGTTACATTAACCCCTAATCACATTCGTTTATCTAAGAGTGCTCTAGAGTAATTACATTATAAATAAGAGTAAGAGGGCAGTTGTCATTGTATTGCAGATTTTGGAGAAAACATTATGTTGTAGTATATGAGTTTTATAATAATATGTAGGTCTATTCATATTTATGTATTGGATCCAATGTTTAGCCCCACATCGGCTACTGGTGTTGTACGTCTCCTTGTAATGCTTTATATGCCCCCTATGAGGATGAATAATATGCATCAATTTTATTTCTCTTCTCTATTATATTTTCCATACATGGTATCAGAGCTAGATTAATTTTTCCTCGCTTCTGGAACCCTAATCTCTTCCTGTAAGTTGCCCCCTCTCTTCTTGTTCTTGTCGACCGGTCCTATAGCGGTACTGTCGAGTAATTGTTCTCCCGCTCTCGTCGACAAAATCAATTTTTGATTCTGACGACGGGAGCGGCATTGGGCCCCATTCACGTCGTCTGCACTTTGCGCCTTCGGCGACATTTGCGTCGGCGTCGTGACTTTGGCCCCTCGCGTCCGATGGATGATTGTTGCTGCTTGGCTAATCTCCTGCTACTTACGTTGCGTTTTTGTCACTATTCTCCATGGATATCTTCGTCCTGCTTTGTTCACGTCGACAACCTCTCTGTTGGCGATCTCGTCGACGGCTCCTGGTCGATGATCCCGTGATGCTTCTCTGCAACGCATGTTCCTCGGCTTCTCATCCCGTAGAGCCCGTCTATTCTCATCGACGAAGAAAGAGATCTTCCATTCCGGCAACGTGTTTTCTTCCTTCATCGGATCTGGCAGTCATTTCTTCTTCTCATCGATCTGTGCGAGCCACCAGTTGTTGGTCTTGCTGCTCCAATCGTCTGGCTTGTTGTGTCCTCTTCCCGCTTGGTGGTTCCTCTCGCGTTGCCTCTGGTGTGCTCAACGTGCATATCCATCATCCTTTCGTTGCTACCTCTAATGATCTTGGCGGCCTCCATGGATCATGTTGCTCACTTCTCTCGTCGATGATGGTGATGATGGAGTGGTTGGT
The DNA here is from genome assembly GCA_039583875.1 of Platanthera guangdongensis. Lineage (NCBI taxonomy): Eukaryota > Viridiplantae > Streptophyta > Magnoliopsida > Asparagales > Orchidaceae > Platanthera > Platanthera guangdongensis. The sequence continues at coordinate 17,684,671 of CM077152.1, forward strand.
TTGTTTTTAGTGGTTTTTTATTTGTGTCTTAGTTTTATCGTGTTGTATGCCTTCATGTACGTGCTTTCCACGCGAGGGGGAGTGATTGGGACGAAAATGACTCATGTGATCTTTTTTGACCTTTAGTCTTTGTTCCACATGGTCACTAGTCTTAAGTCGTATGTTGTTATGCGTCCTCCTATATTTTTTCATTGATCGTGTGTTGGGACACGACTAATGTTGGTGTTCTAATATCAGTGGGTTGTGTCCCGTGCGACTGTGTCGCGTGGGACTGTCCTTTGTGCGGATTAACCCTAGTAGATTATCCCTGGTTGCCCGTTTGATGATTTTCTCCGCATCTTTTGTTCTCTTTTGCATGTGTTTGTTGGTGTTTTTGGTTGACTTGATTACAGTGAGTCCATATTGTGTGTGGGTCATGCGTTGTGTGTGGGTCTGTGTTGTGTGTGGCCATGTCCCCAGCTTGATACCATGATTTGGATTTTTCGCAGTGACTCGTTTAATGTTTTGTCTACATCGCCTACCTTTGTTGCTTTTATTTGAAGTTTCCAAGCTGAAATTTTCCCCTCCATCTTGAGGGGGCGCGTTGGAGTTTATTGGTTTTATAGTAATACGTCGGTCTATTAATATTTATGTATTAGATTCATTGTTTAATTTGATGTTATATGTCTCCTTGTAATGCTTTATATACCCCCTATGAGAATGTATAATATGCATCAATTTTATTTTCCTTCTCTATTATTTCTTCCTAAAATCCAGAGATCCTCTCATGATGACGACTTTGTGAAGTCCTAGGTGACGACTCATAGGTAAGCCTTGTATCTTTTGTTTCCTCCCCTCGACCATCGCCCAATGCCCTTCTCAAGCCTTCATTGAATACCTCATATTTCCCCGGGAATCCTACGCTACAGCCCATTGAAAACTCTTTGTTTTTCTCCCAGGGAACACACACATTAGCCCAAAATCCTTAGATTTCCCTCCCAGGGAACCAACAAATAAGCCCAAAATCCTTCAGTTTTCCCTCCCAGAGAATCCACACAGCAGCCACTGAAACCCTTCAATTTCCCCTAAGAAGTCCACGCCACACCCACAATGTTCTCCCAGAAAATTCACGCATCAACCTCCAACCAGACACCATCCGACTACTCCTTTTCCCTCCCTCTGCAGGAACCTTCCATCACCTTCCAGAAAACCTCACTTGGGCTTCCAATCTATCCCATCCAAGCCACACGAGATAGCCCCTCCTGTAGCACTCCTACTTCAGATCCCTCCCTCCCTCCCTCTAACCACCACCTACCATATACACCCCATAGAGTCATTCCGTCATCATTGCCACTCTGGAACAACACAACTAAATCTCCTCTCGGATTTACCACGCCCACGGCTACTCCCCTTAGTGAGTATATTATTGTGGGGTGACTCTTTGTTCTTCAATATTAATATATATGGTTATGTGATTTCATGCTTAATTGGATCTCATGATTAGTAGTCATTTTTCTGGGATATCTTGTGATTTGCAGGAGTTAGTCACCGCGTTTTCTTGCATGGTTGCTTGCTTACATAAATAATTTTACATCATAGGAAAATGATTGGAAATTTATAACATTTCTTTAAGCTATTGTAGAATTGTCAAGACACAAACTTGAATCATCACAATACAAAGAGAATGAAGGACACCTTCAACATGGACACCTTCAACATGGACAATATATATCAGTCGTTAATTTGAGTTGATAATCTATTATAAGATTTTATCTAATTATGTTTATATCGTTGTTCTGTAAAATTAAAATTGTCTATTTTTGGATGTTTCTAATGAAAAACTACTTAAAATTTTAGGTGACAAACTTTTTAAGCATAAACACAACTAATGTATGAATATAACATTAAAATTGTTCTAAAACTTCCATAATTATTTTTGTGGAAATACACCAGAAAAGAGAAATTAAAAGATACAGCGAGGGAGATCAAAACTCAAACAGTATTCTGTTTGGCGATCAGAGAGGTCTCGACATAATCCAGAACTTGTTGAGTAAAGCCACGAGCCACAAGACGAGCCTTCAGACATTGAATTGTCCCATCTGGACCATGTATGATGGCAAATACTCACTTACAACCCACACAGGTCTGTCCAGGAGGAAGAGAGACAAGATCCCAAGTTTGGTTTGCCCAAAGAGCAGACAATTCTTCATATATGGATGTCCGCACCCCAAATGTTGGAGAGCCTCATGCACAAAGTTAGGGGTGAAAATAGAAGATAAAAATATTGCAAATTTCTTGAGTTCCGGAAAGAGGCAGTTTAAGGAGACATAATTCGTCATTGGGTGAGCAGTAGAGATGGTTGTCGGATCTGCAGACCGCAAAATAGCATCAGTAGAGGGCACCTCTCATAGAGCAACAAACATAGGAGTACGATGAGTATACACACGAATCAGAGGTGGTTTTGGTGGTAACTGTGAGATTAGCATGAGAAGGAGAGGTGGAAGGTTAGAAGCAACAGGGACAGTAGGCCATGGAAGTAAAAGCGAGAGTGGAGGGTCACTGGGGTTAGAATGATAGGGCTGGTCTTTGAGAAAGGTGACATCAGCTAAAGTAACAACCTTGCGATCATTGGGAGAAAACCATACATAGCCCTTCTGAGTGCGAGAGTACCCAACGAACATATATTTTGTGGCACGTAGAGCAAGCTTGTCAGTGGACGGGTCAAGATTATAAACATAGCAAACACAACCAAAGACACGAGGTGTGACGGGAAAGGGGTGTGGAGGGAAATAGAAGGTTAAAGGGAGCCACAAAGTTGAGAATAGAGGAGGGCATGTGGTTAATAAGGTAGCAGGTTGTAGAAACCAAGAAATTCCAATAAAATTTGGGAACATTCATTTGAAACATAAGAGAACATGTGACCTCAAGAAGGTGACGATTTTTTCGTTCTGCAATACCATTTTTTGGGGGGTATATGCATAAGAGGTTTGATGGATGATCCCAAACTCAACACATAAGTCTGTAAACGCATGACTTGGGTATTCACAGGCATTGTCGATTCGAAGAATTTTAATGATAGTAGAATACACGAAATACACGAGTTAGTTCAGAGCGATCATGAAGTAAATACAATCATGTCATACACGAGTAATCATCTATAAAGATAATGAAGTAACGATAACAAGTAGGGTCCACAAATATTTGAATGGACTAGATCGAAGGGAGCATCGTTCAGAGTATAATAAGGTGAAAAAGTAGCACGATGTTGTTTATCGTAGATGCAAGACTAGCATGTGAAGTCATTGAGGGACAAATCTGGCAGAGCTTTCTGGAGGATGCGGAGAGGTTCATGCCCACGACGACGATACCACTCGACAGAGCTAATAGAGGAGAGAATTGTGGCGGGGAGGGTCCAGAATGTAGAGCTCATTCGACAGTTGCGCTTTACCAATTATATTATGTATCTTTCGATCCTGCGCAACAAAAGAAGTGGAAGAAAATATTACATAGCAATCAAGGTCTTAAGTGAGACAACTAATAAAGAGAAGATTGAAAGAAGAGTCCGGAACATGAAAAATCGAGCGAAGAGTGATGGAGGGAGTCAGGTTGACGTCGGCAGATCCAGAGACTGGGTTGGTGTCCCCATTAGCAATAGTGATGAACTTGGGATGCTCAGAGTCCAAGTATTGTGAAAGTTTCTTCGGGGTAACATGGTGTGTTGCTCCGGAATCCCTAATCCAAGATGAACTATGGGCTAGACAGGAGATACCGCCATCTGAAATAGACACAACAGAGATGGAGGAACGATCGATCATTTCTTGAAGTTGCCGAAGTTAGGTGCGCAGGGCATCAATGTCAGTTTGGATGTTATTTGGAGCTTGAACTGCAATAGAGGCATGTGGTGCGGGTGGTAGATCGTGCAAACAATAACAAGTGGCATGGAGATGACCAACCTTGCTACAGTAGGTATACTTAAGAGGAGCGTGATTGTGTCGACCATTACCCCGAGAACAGATGCGACCTCCACGAGAGGATAGAGGAGAAAAGTGAGATGGAGGTGACCACTAAGTCGAAAGAAACAGAGTAGCATGATCAGCCATTGGAGAAGATCCCACCAAAGTAGTTGCCAATAGAGGAGTTGGGAAAAGACAAATCTCGCGATCAAAAGCGGCGAGCAGAATCGAGTGACCTGTCGATCAGAATCGGCGACCTGGCGAGCAGGGAAACAAGTGGTCAGACGCGCGTGGGAAAGAGGTCGCGCGGGAAAGAGTTCACGCAAGCTCGGCAGGCAGAACATCATTGGAAAACATGTGAGGACCTGTGGGCGGGCGGCAAGCAAGAAAGGACATGCAAGAAGAAGAACCTGCGGGCAGGTAAGCAGGAAAGGAACTGCGGGAAGCAGAACCTACAACCAAGCTGGAAAGGACCTTCTACAGCAAGCAGGGAAGGACCTGTGGGAAGAACCTGCAGGCGGGATGCAGCGGCAAGCTGGAGAAGACCCTGTGATCACGCGGCAAGTTGGATAAACATTGCGGTCAAGCGACAAGTGATCAAACCCTATGGGAAGCATCTCTGACGAACAGACGACCAAGCAGCAAGATGGAGAAGAAGAATAATGCGCTGACGACGGCAGGACCACTGTGATCACAAGAGCACGCGGGAAGGGCCTTCGCGAAAAGCCAACGCTAGTCAGGTCAGCGAGCAGAAGGAAAACTGGCGAACAAGAGAGGCACGCGGTAGCAGGAAGACCGTCTGCAAACAAGAGATGCACGCGGCAAAGAGCTCACAGGAATAGCGAGCAGAAAATGGGAGAGCTGCGACAAGCCTAGCGAGATTGCATAAAGGGCAGACAGGTGGGCACCAGAGAAACTGTTATAAAAGCAGATGGGGGAACAAAGGGAGGAGCAGGGGACGCAGAGGGGAAGATGAGGTTAGAAAAAATCTAACCGCCTAGATGAAGATGAACGAGAGCAAGCACTCCCAAAGAAAAATTTTAAGGAAACCTGGCTCTGATACCATGTGTAAATACACCAGAAAAGAGAAAAAATAAAAGATAATTTTATCAATTTCTCAATTGTATTATTATACATTCAAGTATTTGTACATTTATATAGGAAGAGAGAGAGTAGTAAAAATCTCAATCTAAGATGTGGGATAAAATCCAAAGGAGGAAGTAGGTTCTAGATGAGCCTTATATTGGGCCTTTACACATATTTCCCTCAACAATTTTTAATAACTTTATACTAATGTTATTGAATATTTTAACCTGGAGTTGATTCCATTTGCCATAGGCTTACAGAATCATTGAGCTTCACCCAAGAAGCCTTGGGATCCTCAGCTCATAAGTCACCATTCTCTCTTATGTGTGGCATAGAACTTCCAGAGGGGGACGAAAGAGAGCGCTAAAGAACACTTTATAAATAGAGACTTTGGTAGCAAACTTGGTTATTACAAATGAGATGAATCCTGCTTTTATAGCCTTAACAGAAAAAGGATGACACCAGAATACTCTATGCATATGGTCTTCCTAGAACTTTCTACAAACTTCTTAAATCTATTTGAAAGATTCACGAAGTATCTATACCCTTCTAGAAAGCCCCCCTCAACCATAATAAGCCCATGACAATCTCTACAATCTTCTAGAATATTCTCCACATCTCTAGGTACCGAGCTCCAAGTGGCCAAGATATCACATATGCACAATATTGGGACATCCATCTGCGACATTCTACCTTATGGTCCTTATCTAATCTAGTGACACCCTAGTCTCATCATGGGCACAAAAGGCTTCGATGTGCCTTTAGAATTATCATAGAGCTTCTGTTGATTCCCAACTAGACTGGCTTTCGGGAAATCCCTTGCACCAAATCAGAAACTCCTGCTTTGGAGTGCAATATCATTTCCTTAAGACCCGACTAGCCAAAATGTCTGTTGTGTCTCGATCGTACGAAGCTTTTGCTCCCAATGGCCCTCAACAACAACCCTTTGTCGAGTCCTTTTGCTTTCTTGCTTTCATAGAAGGCATTTTGTAATCTCACGTGAAACATTAAGGGAATTTTGAGTCTCGGAGGGAACACAAGTTCATTGACCATCTTTCCCACTCATTTTATCACCTGAAATGGTCCTTCATAGTGCCCCGAGTAGCCCATGGTGGACATCTTTGTGGCAAAAACTCACATAAAAGATTACCCACACCAAATCTCCTACTTACACCAAGATTGCAACAAGAAGGAAGAATGATGGCATAGCACTTAGAGATGCCACAGGGAGCTTAGAGAAATTTTCTTATATACAAGGAGTTATAGGCACTGCGCCAAGCAGTGGAGCATATTTTTAGCAAGTTGGATACATGAATTAGATGACATTTTTTCAGTAATTCAACTTGATGATAGGTTACAAGAAGGGCATCAACAACAAGATGGTGGATATGATGTCTCATTCTCCACTATATTTTGGGGCAACTGTTTTGTAGGATGAACCAATGGTGTGTAAGGACCTATTCTTACAAGGGATCTTAGAAGATTTAGACTCCTACATAGGAGGACTACTACGCATTTATGATGTTAACCACATCCACTTAATGCAAGAGGCTTACTCCTCCAAAGTGTTTAGTGAGACTTTGAAATCAAAAAAATTTATTGAACTTGTTGTGCTACTGATGCGACCCAAACTGGGCACTGGGTTGCTCGCAGGGCTATCTCACCAGGATCCATAGCCAACCCGAGCCGCCGCATCAGGTCCGCGGACCATACACCCCAACCCTTCTCCCAAGGGGCCACAGGCTGCTCACAGGGCCCACGGCCCAGGATCCATAGCGGCGCCCATAAGGCGGGTTGTTGAGGCGAGGGCTCGATCCCTACACCTCCTAGATAAGATACGCTTCCGCGTAACTCTTGTCACCAACTGAGCCGCCTTACGGGCTCAGTTGGTGATGAGAGTTCTGCGGAAGGGTATCTTATCTAGGAGGTGGAGGGATCGAGCCCTCGCCTCAACAACCCGCCTTACGGGCGCAGCTATGGATCCTGGGTTGTGGGCCCTGTGAGCAGCCTATGGCCCCTAGGGAGAAGGGTTGGGGTGTATGGTCCGTGGACCTGATGCGGCGGCTGGGGCTGGCTATGGATCTTGGGTGACATAGCCCTGCGAGCAGCCCAGTGCCCAGTTTGGGTCTCATCAGCTACATTTACTGGTCATTGATACAACATGTGAGTAGGTCCATGCTGTGCAACACCTCAGAGTCATCCATCAAGAAGCTAGAAATTTATATGACTACTAATCCCAAAATGACCATAGAGCATATCATTATGGACTTAGGAGTCTTATTGGAGTCATAAAACAATTAGCTCTTTCGGGTTTTTGACTTCAAAGGTGGGCATTTTAATATTATGCTAGACCACTACCAAAGAGAAAGCGAGTCTATTATTCTTCCAACATGTTTGAGCACACTTAGGATTACCCTGCTCCCTGGTGTCTGATGGAGATACACTAATGAATTTCTTAATCATTTTTGAAAGGCTCCGTGGGTCACGGATATATGATTAAAGAGGATCACCTACTTTAACCCTCAAAAAGACGGGCAAATGTTGGTAGTAACAGGACCATGGTGCAGCTAAGCAAGGGAAGACATTGATTTCTGAGGGTATCAAGAAGATCCACTTACAAATCGATAAGCAACCGTAATGGACCTAAAGAAGTATAAGAAGTGGCATAATCACCTCAAAGAAGATGTCACGAAGCTAAATATGATCTGAAATGGTCCATTTTGGATAATGGAGAAGATTGTGGACAATGCATGCCAGGTAGACCTCTCCTCATGCAATAACAAGTACTCAATTATCAATGAAGAGAACCTAAAGTTGTTTGAGAGTTTGATGCTAGATGGAGAACCTAAGGAAAACCAGTACTAGATGGTCTCATGATGAAGCGCAAAGTACCACTTGAGGGGGACCTACAATAAATAGAAAAGGGGAAAAGACATTTCCCCAATCCAGAGTAATAAATTTGCAGCAACAAAAACCCTTGAAAAGATTAAGTCGTGATTCAGAGATCAGATTGTGGGTTAATCATAGCCACCAATGGAGGACAGTCACAAATGTTACCAATTGTTGTGATTTCAGGTCAAGACTACTACGATTGGAGATGAGAAGATAAGGAGTCCACGAGAAATTTGATGGCAAACCTAGCACCAGATGATCGAGACATGACTAGGAAAATTGCGGCTATCTGATCCACCCTTGAAGTGGTCAGCCAATTCGGAATGGGGATTTTCTACATATTTTTAGCATTTTTTAATTCATGTGCATGAAAAAGGAAAACTATATGGAATATTCCCTTGTATTTACAATTTTACACCTCTGCAAGAACATTTAATGTTCCATAATCTTAATCAAAATTCATCCCTCAAGCTCAGAAATTGAGTCTCTCTTCTCTTTCTCCCTCTCACTCTCAAGGTTTTCCATCACTCGAGATAATCCATCAAAGTTTAGGAACCTCTAGAGATTTGTCATCCTCTCTCCTCTTAGATAGCTGCCTCCTTCAGTCACTACCACTGCTACTACCACCACAGTAGTCAGCCACAGCTGAAACTTTTTTAGCTAATTTTGATTGCCAACAGACTGCCTCTGCCCACGCCTATGAAACCCTAACGAACATCAAATAAACTTCTGATGAACTTCAGCTGAGTCCAAAAGGGGTCATGATCATCCTATGCCATGATCATCCTATGTCATGATCATCTTGAGTTACGTCCTAGAAGCAGCAATTTTAGGGCAAGCTAGTATAGGTCACTGATGGCGTGTCTACTGAGTTTAGTAGGCAATTTCACCTGCTCCTAAAGAGGTATTTATTTTAATTCTAGATTATAATAATTAAGGAATAATAAAAGACCGGTGGCAGTTGAACATTTTTTAAGCTAACCAGCTCACTCCACCTTCCAAACAGAAGAAGGGATTAAACGAGCACACAAAATCACAACTTGCAAAATTCAATGCTAATGTAGCTTGCAACATAAAAGTATATCAGTAGCCACCACTCATCATCAGATCTCTGCTAGAGAAGCCTTCTTGATAACAAAAAGAAATGAGAATTGTTGGCCATAAATTAAACACGATAACCCCTGGGCAAGAATCGATGTGCAATTCACAATGTGAAAGGCTCGATGATAAAATGTAGAAAAAATATTCAATCTTCAACAGAAAAGCTCAAAAGATAAGCGAAGACATTTGTCAGACAGAATTTGGCATTAGACTTGCAAAGTAAGCAAATGACAACACCCATGACTCCGCATTTTTTGGCACAATTTCAGTATGGGGGACCAAAAGATTGTCACCAACACAACCAAGTAAGATAAAACATGACTTGACAAATAACAAGTTCTGAAAAGTATTCACTATTTGAGCTCACCTTCAAGATCCCATATTAAAAAGAGGGCATTGTAGAAGTGGTGAGAACAAGGAGACTCCCTTCTCACCACTCTCTCTAAAGTTATTCCTCCCAATCAATGATAGTCACCTTCTTTGTAATCATATGCTTAGCTATGAAAATAAATATAATCAAAAGGGATTTTTGCTGTTCAGTCCTCTTTTTCATTACTATGGGTTTTTGGTCCCCTCTGTGTTCACTCTCCCTGTTGGTTTCCTAGTACTGGGTTGGACCTTTATGGATAAATCAAGATTAACCATCTGATGTGCCGATTCAAGGACATATTGCATCACTACCATAGCAAATTTAAAGGAAAAACGAGACTATTCTTCATGCATATCAGTTAAATATCATATAGAAGATATCCAGAATTAGACACATTACACTTACAGATGTATAGTCATTTGTAATTCCAGGACAAGTAGATTCACCACAAATTTTCAAAAATATAGGCCCATTTGAAACTTCAAAGTAATCTAGAAACTCATAATACCTCTGCTTAAATTGGCGATGATCCTGCAAAATCCAATAAACATGTGCTCAAAGCGTTATTAAAACAGCAAAAACAATCATATGTGGGAGAAAAGGCAGTAACAATATTCCATAAAGTGCAATTGAAAAAGATGATGCGCATTAAATCATCCTATGTCGGTCCCAAGCCCGGATGAAAATTGGGGAGCATTGTGTTAGGTAGACGGACAGCGTAAAATCTAGTCACCCTTATGAATATGGATTATTTGAGAAATTGTGCAAAAGCTATGTTGTTCCCCCTAAGAAACGCGTCGTATGGTCTAAATGCGGTGTCTTGGCAAGAAACGCTACATCTTCATGACTTGGTGGTGTGTTAAATATGCAAGAGACCTCGTCGTATGGTCCGAATAAGGCGTCTTGACAAGGACCATTACACCTCTAATAGAACTTGGGTATAGAGTTTGTTAGAAGACATAAGGAAAAATGATGTAAAGACCCATTTATAGACCTATTTCCTCCTTCTTCTTTAGTCTCACATCTATTGTATAGGATTCTTTCTTCTTCTCTTCTCCTATATATTTGTATTCTCACTTGTATTTAATCAATGAAGAAGGATCTATAAGATTGGCCCATTGATTTCTACATGGTATCAGAGGCACTCGGTCTCTCCCTGCGGTTAGTTCTCTGCTAACCGCCCGACCTTACTCTGCTTGAGCTAGGCGCAGTATCGTTTTTTTCTAACCGGGCGGTCTTTCCTTCTCTTATCCGCGCGGCTCAATTTCTCTACCCGCCTCTCTCTCTTCCCCTCCTATCCCGTGGCCTCCACCTTCTTTCTCTCTACTCTCTCTCCTTTATAGGAGTTCTCTCTCTAATGAGGCCCTCTCCCACTTCCTCTCTACCCGCGCGGTTTCCTACCTACCCGCGCGGCTTGTTTCTCTTCTCGCCGCAAGCTCCCCTCTTTGCACGCGGCCTCTCCCTGTTTTCTTCTTCTTCTCCCGCGCGGCTTCCTCTACCCGCGGCAACTCCTTCTACCCACGGCGACCTCCTACTCGCGGTTAGTCGCTGCGACTTCTTCTAACCGCGCGGCTTCCTCTCTTCCCGCGGCTTCCGTATCCGCGACGATTTCCGCACTTGGTCGTGGCATTTTCCCCTGCCGCTGGTGTATTCACTTTGACCGTGCAGACTTCTTGTGTCTGGCTTAGCATCGTGGTCGTTTAATCGCAACGGTCTCCCTAACCGCTCCAGGCTTAGCATTCAGGTCGCAGCTTCTTGCCGCTGGTGGTTTATCACCCAAACCGTGCGGCTTGCCTGTTATCTGATTCTGGTGTTCCCGTGCGGTTTCCCCGTCTATCCGCTGTTTGACCTCTCGGCGGCCTAGTCCTCTGCCCGCCTAGTCCTCTCACTGCTGCTCTTGTTGTTGTGACTACCCGCTGCGACCACTTTTGAAATCACGCGGGCATGTCGTGCAAGAGCTCTCCCTGCTCTCCTGTTTGCGGGTTCTTCTTCGCCAAGTCTCGGCGACCTCTTCTCTTCGCTCGCCTTCTCTGCTCCTATTAACCGCTCTGCCTTCACTTGGGTGCGGCCTGTTTCTACAAACCACACTGTTCGCTTCCCGGGGCTTCTGTCTTTGTTCGTGGCGGCCTTCTCTTCTTGTCACCACATTTCTCTACCCGCGGCGGGCTCTGCCCCTTGGTCGCGGGCTCTTATCCGTTGGTGTCTTGACACCGAGACTGGGCGACCTCCCTGTTTCGCCTCGCTTTCTGCTGGTTCTAACCGCCGGTTCTGTCCGCTGGTTCTGACCGCCGGTTTCTGTGACTCGTCACTGATCTGAATTATGGCTTCTGCCTCCCCCACTGCTGCTGAGATAGTTGAGTTACGTGCTCAACTCCATCGGCTTCAAGAGGTAGTTCGTCCCTCCTCTGGCTCCGTGACCTCGATCTTCCCGAAAGGTATATCGTGTCTCTCACACAGCTCTCACTGGATTGTGGACTTTGGTGCTACACACCATCTCTCTCCGCAGCAACCGCCAAAATATTTGGATACTGCTAACCTCAAGCACATCATTGTGGCCAATGGTGACACGCTCCCGGTTTCTGGTGCTGCTAATATGTCCCTCACTCCTTCTGTTTCCTTATCATCGGTTCTTCATGTTCCGGGCTCTCATTTTAACCTTCTTTCTATTAGTCGTTTTACGCAAGAACTTGATTGTTGTGTTACTTTCTCACGCTCTTCCTTTGTGGTGCAAAATCGACTGACACAGACTATCCTTGGTAGAGGGCGACTGTCTAATGGGCTATATCTTCTCGACGTTCCTTCCACTGCTCTCACCTCTGTCTCCACCAATGATTGACATCGACGTCTTGGGCATGCCCCTCTCCCAATTCTCAAGAAAGCTCTTATTACTGTCTCTCTCCAAGAGTTCTTTTGTGAATCATGTATCTTCGGTAAACAACACCGTGTCTCCTTTTCTCTTTCATGCACTCGGAGCGATTCTCCTTTCTCCCTCGTGCATTCTGATATTTGGGCACCTTATAAGTTTCCTATTGTCTTGGGGCATTAGTACTTTGTTATCTTTATAGATGATTACTCGCGTGTTACCTGATTGTACTTACTTCGTGATCGTACCGAACTCACGACTACGTTCCGTGCGTTTCTTACAGAAACGCGCACTCAGTTTTCTACCTATGTCAAAACTCTTCATACGGACAATGCTCGCGAATATACTGGTCGCACCCTCTCCAACCTTTGCGCTGAGTTCGGTATTATACATCATACTTCGTGTGCTTATACGCCTCAACAGAATGGCGTAGCGGAACGGAAAAATCGTCACCTCCTTGATGTGGCTAGATCTCTCATGATCCAAATACAGGTTCCTCCACTCTGCTGGAACTTTGCTGTCTATACTGTTTGTCATCTCATCAATCGCATGCCTTCGTCTGTCATCAACTTTGTGGTGCCCATTACTCTCCTTTACCTATCCATAACTCTCTTCTCGCTCATACCTCGTGTGTTTGGGTGTACCTGTTATGTCCACTACCTTGGTCCTTTCATTGACAAACTAGCCCCTCGTGCTACCAAAGCTATGTTTGTTGGGTACTCCCGCACTCAGAAGGGGTACGTTTGTTTTTCTCCTAACACTGGTAAGGTGGTTGTGTCTGCTGATGACTGATGTTTCCTTTCAAGAAGACCAACCATATCACTTCACCCTTCTGAGCCCCTTCTTCCTCCTCCACTACCTCGCCCCATCATACCTGTCACATCTCCACTTCTGCCACTTCTCCCTACCTCTCTGCAACACCAGTCCACATGTCCTCTCATCCCGGTTTCCCCAACACCACCGGTCCTCTCCAAACCTCCTGTCATTCAAGTATACACTCGTCGTCGTCCTCGTCCAGACGCCCTGCGGTAGCTTCCCTCTATCGGCGTAATCTCGCGGCCTGTTGATCCGGCCTCCTCCTCGACAACACATCCCATTGCCAACTATGTCTCTCTACATCGACTCTCTCCACCTCTCCTTACCTTTGCTCTCTCTCCTCTATTTTTATACCTAACTCCGTGCAAGAAACTCTCCAGCATCCGGCATGGCGTGCCGCCATGGATGAAGAAATGACTGCTCTGTGGGGTAACCATACTTGGGATCTTGTGTCTCCTCCTGACCACAGTTGTGTTAGCTGCAAATGGATCTTTACAGTCAAACATGTCGCGGATGGGACAGTTGATCGTTTAAAGGCTCGGTTTGTGGCACGGGAATTTACTCAACAGTACGGGCTTGATTATGAGGAAATGTTCTCCCCAGTCGCAAAATTAAATACAGTTCGGGTCCTGCTCTCTTTAACTATTCATCGCTACTGGCCTCTCCACCAGCTGGATGTCAAGAATGCCTTTTTGAATGGTGATTTTCTTGAAACTGTCTATATGCAAACAACCGCCCGGGTTTGAGACCACGGGGGAGTCCCGTGTTTGTTTACTTCGAAAATCCATTTATGGTCTCAAACAGTCTCCACGGGCGTAGTTTGGCAAATTCAGCAAGGCTGTTTGTGAGGTTGGCTTCAAGCAAAGCTCGGCAGATTTCTCTCTCTTCACTCGTCACCAATCAACGGGGACTACAATACTTCTTGTCTATATGGACGATATTCTGATTACTGGTGATGACTCCGCTGGGATACAACAGGTTAAACAACATTTAAACTCTATCTTTCAAATCAAAGATCTGAGAAATTTTCGATATTTTCTTGTACTAGAGGTAGCACGGCGACCTGATGGTCTTGTCTTATCCCAGCGTAAGTATTGCATTGGCATTCTGCAAGATGCTGGTCTATCAGGTTGCAAACCAGCGGAAACCCCAATGGAAGTCAACCATAAGTTGTGTGCTCCGGGATCTGAGGCTGACTCTCTACTTTCAAATCCAGAATACTATCGTCGTCTTGTGAGAAAACTGATATACCTAACCGTTACGCGACCAGATATATCATTTGCGGTAGGAGTGGTTAGTCGGTTCATGCATACCCCACGGGTTTCCCACCTTCAGGCAGTGGAACGGATTCTCAGATATCTGAAGACTGCTCCTGGGCAAGGACTTGTGTATAAGTCATCTTCCTTCCTTTCTCTTATTGCATACTCTGATGCGGACTACGCGGGCTCGTTGGATGATCGACATTCAATTACTAGTTTTTGCACTTTGGAGGAAATTTTATCACATGGCGGAGTAAGAAGCAGACGGTGGTTGCCCGCTCATCTGCTGAAGCCGAGTATTGTGTAATGGTTGTCGTGACATCTGAACTAACCTGGCTAGAAATTCTTCTAATGGATTTGGGAGTCAAATTGTCCTCACCATCGACGTTGCTTTGTGACAGTTAAGCTGCAATACATATTGCGAAGAATCCTGTGTTCCATGAGCGGACTAAACATATTGAGGTTGATTGTCACTTTGTTCGGGAAAAAGTTCAATCAAAGGTGTTAAAGCTTCATCATGTTCCTGCGTCTGAGCAAGTTGCTGACATCCTTACCAAGGTTTCACCTCGAAAATTGTATTATCAGTTCTTGTCCAAGCTTGGTGCCTACGACTTGTACGCTCCAGCTTGCGAGGGATTGTTAGAAGACATAAGGAAAAATGATGTAAAGGCCCATTTATAGGCCTATTTCCTCCTTCTTTAGTCACACATCTATTGTATAGGATTCTTTCTTTTTCTCTTCTCTTATATATTTGTATTCTCACATGTATTTAATCAATGAAGAAGGAACTATAAGGTTGGCCCATTGATTTCTACAGTGTTAAATAGGCAAAAGCCCTCACTAATTAAAAGCCCTAGGAAAGTAGTTCGTAGAATTTGTGACCAACTTAGGTTTGAAAATTGGAATATAGGTAAATTAACGAAAAAAAGTGATAAAAGTAGTAGATACGATGATTATGGAATATAGGTACTTCATTGTAGAGACTACATGAGTGGGTTAAAAAGCTAAATTTTTATACAGTCTAGGTTTTAAATTATGGCACTGTTATGAGGCGTGACAACGCCAGTTATCTTAATTTTATATTGTGTTAATTTAAATAGTATTTTTTCCATATGTCGTAAGCTCAAATGGGGGGTGCGTTGGAACCTACTTACATGGCTGATTAAGCCTTGTTTGGCATGCAAGCAAATTAGAACCAAAATTCTCTCTTATTTTCCTTCTCTCTCGCTAACCCACAGGAAAGAAACATGCGTGCCCTAGCCGCAACCCCCGAATCCCGCAGTTCGGATCGCAGCCGGTCCTCCACGCCGCCATAGCTCCTCTGCAAGTCACGAGGTCGAAGAGGGGGGATCACATCAAACTGGTATCAAAGCCAACCGTCGGCCTCTCCATCTCCCGCGATTCTTCCGCTCGGGTACACCCTCCCAGTCCCGCCGTGCAAACACAACGGCCAAGCAACCTAGTCAGGCCTTCTTCTGGCGATTCCTCCGCTCCGGCAAGCCCTCTCAGCCCTTTGTCTACAGATCTGCGGCCCAACACCCACGTCGGCCCTTCGTCAGCTTCCGTATGCCTTCCTATCCCCGCGGCCACTACCCAGCGGGCCCACTCCCCTACCGGCCTGCTTCCAACACCACTGACTATCCGCCCAGCCCTAACCCCAATGGCTGATGGTGCTCCGTCGCTAGCCCAGGTCATGGAACTCTTCCAAACCATGCTTTGCTCGCGACTCATAACTCCAAAATGGATGCCCTCAATGCACGTTTGCATGCCCTATAGGGGGTGCCTTCTCCTCCTCCTCTGCATACAGTCGATCACCCTTCGGCAAGCCGGGTGGACTTCGTCGCTCCAACAGGCGCGGACTACCCCGCCTATGCACGAACTATTTGGAAGGATTTTTCCTATTTACGAGGGCCGTGAAGATCCTCTTCCTTGGCTTACCCGTTGTGATATTTTCTTCGCCAACCAACGCACGACAGATGGCGAACGTGTCAGCATCGCCTCCTTCCACTTACTTGGGCCGGCGCAATTGTGGTTCACACAACTTATGCGGGAACACCTCAACCTTTCGTGGGTGGAATTTAGTGTGGTTTGGTGCTGCTCTACAAAGAAATCCACTCGGATACCTTGCAAACCTCAAACAAGACGGCTCCATCGACACCTACTTAGAACAATTCTAGATTTTGTTATTTAGGGCAACGTCCGTCTTACCGGAGCAGCAAGTTCCCCTCTTCACCGTCGGTCTTCATGAGCGGTTACGTTGAGATGACGAATTCCTACTGTCGCGTGATCTTAACAGGGCTATAAACCTCGTCGTGGCTTATGAACAGCGACTGCTATTAGATCGTCCGCCCTTGGGACATCGAGACTACCTGGGAGCCAACTCTTTAGCCTGTTTACCGGATAAGGCTCCAATCCGGGAAGAGCCAGCACGGCCTACGGTCCGCTGTCGTTTGCCTGCCTCGAAATGGCTGAGCACCGCGAGAAAGGCTTGTGCTACAATTTTGACAAACATTTCACGTCGGGACATCAATGCAAATGCCTATTTTGGATCGAAGTGGATGATCCTTCCAATGATGACGCAGAGAGCGGAGAAGAAACTAGAATATCCTTCGATCCAGCTTAAGGACAAACTATCTTTGAACGAGGGCGGTGATGTTATGAGGCGTGACGACGCCAGTTATCTTAAATTTACGTATGTTAATTTTAACAGTATTTTGACCATATGTCGTAAGCCCAAATGGGGGCGCGTTGGAACCTACTTATTTAGACATTTCGGCCTTGTTTGGAATGCAAGCAAATTAGAACCAAAGTTCTCTCTCTCTTATTTTCCTTTTCTCTCTCTTTAACCCACGGAAAGAAACATGTGTGCCCTAGCCGCAACCCCCTACTCCTGTAGTTTGGATCGCAGTCGGTCCTCCTCGTCGCCAGAGCACCTTCGCCAATCACGGGGTCAAAGAGGGGGGACTCACATCAGGTACACAAAAAAAAATAAAACAAAGAATGGAGTAGATATTATTGTGGATACCACTTTGAGAGATGGAGTTATTGGGGTACGTAGAAAAGATGATAGAATCGTAACTCTTAAATTGGTGATTGTGAAGGAAACTATTAATATGATCAGTGCATATACGTCTCACGTAGGATTAAGTGATGTTATTAAAGTGCAATTTTGAGAAGACTTGGATGCTTTAGTAAGAGAAATCCCACAAAAAGAGAAGATTTTCATAGAATGTGATTTAAATGAATATATAGGGAAGGAAAATATAGATTATATAATTGTTCATAAAGATTTGGGTATGGAGAAAGAAATGAAGAATGAAAAACTATTTTAGACTTTGTTATATCAAATGAGCTAATTATGACAAATACGATTTTCATGAAGAGAGAAGAACATTTAATTACATTTAAAAGCGGAACAAATAAGTCATCAATTGATTATTTTATGACTCGCAAAATAGATAAATGATTGTAAGAATTGAAAATACATACGAGGAGAAATTTTAACAACACAACACAGACTAGTAGTATTGGATATACAAATTAAATATAATAAATTTAAGACAAAGATAAAAGTGTTGCCAAAAATTTGGTGGTGCAACTTAAAGACGGAAAAATAAGTTACTTTCAAGAAAACAATCATGGAACAACTAATTGATAACCCTTATGTCGAGTCTAGTTTCTCATGTGAAGTTTCGTCTTCACATTTAAAGATAAGTGAAAAGAACATACTTGAAGTGTCAAAAGATTGTCCGCCTCCAAATAAATAATCTTGGTGGTGGAAAGAGCAAGTGAAAGATAAAGTGAGGACAAAGAGGATCATCTACAAAATACTCTACGCTTGTAGGAATGATGAAAACTTGACAAAGTAGTCGCCAAAAAAGAAGCTAAACATGCAGTAAATCAAGCTTATAAAGAATTTTATAAATGATTGAATATCAAAGATGAAGAGTGTGATATATATAAAATTGCACGAGCTAGAGAGAGAAATATAAGGAATTTAAGCCAAGTTAAATGCATAAAGAATGAAACAAATTTGGTTTTGACGGACGAAATGACTATTAAAGAGCAGTGAAAATGATATTTTTATCAATTCTATAATAAATCAAAAGACAATAAACTGAGCTCGGAAAAAATAAATAAATCGAAGGAGAATACTAACATAACATTTTATTGTAAAATTCAAGCATCGGAAGTCCATGATGCTCTAAAGAAGATGTAAAATAGAAAGACAATTGAGTCAGACGATATACATTAAAGTATGGGAATACCTAAAGAAGGAATTTTGTATTTTACATGTTTCTTCAATAAGATACTGAAAACAAAAAAACTGTTTGATCAATAAAGAGAAAGTATGTTGGTACCTTTATATAATAACAAAAAAGATATACAAAATTGTGTCAATTATAGAAGAATTAATATGATAAGTCATATCATGAAACTATGGGAATGAATAATAGAAAGAAGAGTTAGACGGGAGACCGGTATCTCGGAGAACCAATTTGAATTCATGTCAAAGCGGTGGACCATGGAAGTTATACATCTCTTGAGTAGACTCATTGACAACTATCAAAAAAGAAAACAAGATTTGCATATGTTGTTTATCGACCTTGAGAATGCTTATAATAGGGTTCCAAGAGAGGTCTTATGCAGAGTCTTAGAAAAGAAATGCGTAAATGTATCATGCATTGACATAATCAAAGATATATATATATATATAAATTCAGTGACGAGGGTAAGGACATATAGAGGATTAACACAAGTGTCGTAAGAGAGGAAGAAAATGATTTATTAGGAGCTCTAATCCCCTCTATATATGGAGGCGGATTGGGTTCACCAATACAACATTACATGACACAAAAAAGTTGAACATAATAACACATATTGTAACACTCCCCCTTAAGTTGGTCGTGAGATGTTGATCATGCCCAACTTGAGAACAATTCTTCCAAAAGTACTCATGCTCAGTCCATTCGTGAGAATATCAGCCAGCTTCTATCAGAGGGAACAAAAGAAGTACAAACGACCCCCTTTTCAATGTTCTCTTTGATAAAATGACGATCCACTTCAATATGTTTAGTTCGATCGTGTTGGACTGAGTTATGAGCAATGTTGATGGCAGTCTTATTATCGCAATACAGTCGAATGGGCTCCTCTTTTGAGAGACCCAGGTCACTTAGCAAAGAGCATAACCAAAGACCTTCACAAACGCTATGGGTCATAGCCTGAAACTCTGCTTTATCGCTAGATCTCGCCACAACATGTTTTTTACTTTTCCACGTAACAAGATTCCCACCAACAAGAGAACAGTACCCTGAGGTAGATTGTCGACGTTGATTGAACCGGCTCAATCAGCATCGGTGTAGACTTCAATTTTTAGAGTTGAATTTGGGGAAAACAAGATCTCGCTCCCAGGTGAGGACTTGAGGTACCTGAGTATCCTGTGGGCGGCATCTGCGTGACGAGTCTTCAGAGCGTGCATAAACTGGCTGACAACACTTACAGCGTAAGCAATATCAGGACGGGTATGGGCTAGATAGATCAGCCTCCCTACCAATCTTTGAAATTCAGGAACATTATCAATCTCCTTTCCATCATCACGACCCATCATGTAGTTCTCTTCTGTAGAGAAAGCTCAAAACTTGTATGTATTGATTATGTAAATACAAGAAGAGAATACAAATATATAGGAGAAAGAGAGAGAGAATAAATCCTATACAAGATGTGGGACTAAAAGAGAAGAGAGCAATAATGGGCCCAAAAGATGGGCACAATACATGGGTTATTCTAACACTACCCCGCAAGCTGTAGCGTACAAATCGTATGCACCAAGCTTGGACAAGCATTGGTAGAAGAGTGCCTTGGGAAGAGCCTTTATGAGAACATTCGCAACTTGTTCCGTCCCTGGGACATGCTTTAGATCGAGCTTCTTCATTTGAACTTTTTCTCGAATGAAGTGACAATCGACTTCAATGTGCTTCGTTCTTTCGTGGAAGATTGGGTTCTTGGCGATATGTATAGCCGCTTGGCTGTCACAAAGGAGAAGAGTCGGAGACGGTAATTTTACACCCAGATCAGTGAGAAGACTCTCAGGCCACGTCAGTTCTGATACAACAGATGTCATTGCCCGGTATTCTGCCTCAACTGATGATCGAGCAACGACCGCTTGTTTTTGCTTCGCCACGTAACCAAATGTCCTCCAAAGTATGTGCAAAAATCACTAGTAGATCGTCGTTCATCAAGAGAACCAGCATAATCAGCATCTGAGTATGCCACCAAAGTTGGAGCAGAAGAAGAGGTCTGGTAAACAAGTCCTTGACCAGGAGCTATTTTTAGGTACCTGAGAATACGTTCAACAGCCTGAAGATGAGATTTTCAAGGAGAGTGCATGTACCGACTGACAAAACCAACAACAAAGGAAATATCTGGTCTGCTAACCGTGAGATAGATCAATTTCCTAACGAGTCGTCGATAATATTCAGGATTCTGGAGAAGTAGATCCGAGTCAGATGCCTGTGCGCACAACTTGTGGTTTACATCCATAGGGGTATCACTTGGCTTACACCCTGAAAGACCAGCATCATGAAGAAGATCAAGACAGTACTTCCGTTGAGATAGAATAAGCCCATCCGGTCGTCTGGCAACCTCAAGACCCAACAAATATCGTAGAGGTCTCAGGTCCTTTGTCTGAAAGACCGAGTTTAGATGTACTTTGACGGCATGTATCCCTTGTGAGTCATCTCCTGTAATGATGATGTCATCAACGTATACTAACAGAAGGATTGTCCCTGTTGGTCGGTGACGAGTAAACAGCGAGAAGTCTGCCGAGCTGCGAGTAAAACCAATATCACGAAGGACCTTACTGAATTTTTCAAACTAAGCCCGTGGAGATTGTTTGAGACCATACAGAGCCTTTAGAAGGCGGCAGACCTGAGACTCCCTCGTGGTCTCAAATCTGGGTGGTTGTTGCATGTAAACCGTCTCCTGAAGATCCCTATTTAAGAAGGCATTCTTGACATCCAGTTGAAATAGGGGTCAGTGGAGATGAACAGCGACAGAGATGAGGACGCGAGCGGTATTGAGCTTGGCGACCGGAGAGAAAGTTTCCTCATAGTCGAGCCCTTATTGCTGGGTGAAGCCACGAGCCACAAGACGAGCCTTCAGACGGTCAATTGTCTCATCAGCAGCATGTTTGATGACAAAGACCCACTTGCACCCAACCGGTTTCTGACCCGGAGGAAGGGGCACGAAGGTCCATGTCTGGTTAGCCCAAAGAGCAGACATTTCTTCCTCTATGGCTGCCCGCCAGCCGGAATGTTGAAGCGCCTCCTGCACAGAGTTAGGAACAGCAATCGAAGAGAGAGAAGTAGTAAATGTGCGCAGAAGGGGAGAGAGGCGATCAAGAGAGACGCAGTTGGCCAGAGGATGAGCAGTGGAAGGTGGTACCTGATCAGAAGGACGCGGAGTATCTGTGGTAGAGGTCGGCTGCAGAGGGGCAACGGAACTGGGAGGGCGACGAGTGTAGACACGAATAACGGGTGGTTTGGGGGTAGCAGGAGCCGGTGCAGGGAAAGCTGGCGAAGGTGGCGTAGTAGAGGGAATAACGGGGCATGAGATGGATGGCGGGAGAGGAGTTGGTGGTAGATCAGCGGGTAAAGGAGCAAGAAAAACGGTTGTTCTTCCCGGAAGGTAACGTCAGCAGAAACGGAGATCTTGCGAGTAGCGGGAGAGTAACAGACATAGCCCTTCTAGGTGCGCGAATAGCCAACAAAGATGTGTTTAGCCGCCCTGGGATCCAACTTATCCGAGGAGGGGCCCAGACGGTGGACGTAGCAGGTGCTGTCAAAGACACAAGGCGGGAGAGGAAAAGCCGGAGTGGAGGGAAACAATATGCTAAACGGAGTAGCATAATTGAGGACAGAGGAAGCAGGGGCGGATTTAAAGAGGGGCCAAAGGGACACTGGCACCCCCATTTTTTTATAAAAAAATGGGAATAGACTGCGGTTTATATATTAACCGCAGTCTATTCCATGAACCACGCAAAATAGACTGCGGTTAATATATAAACCGCAGTCTATTCCATGAACCGCAGGAATAGACTGCGGTTTATATATTAACCGCAGTCTATTCTGCGTGGTTCATGGAATAGACTGCGGTTAATATATAAACAGCAGTCTATTCCATGAACATAGAGAATGAACATTCATAAATAGACTGCGCTTCGCTGAAAATCGAATTCCAGCCCTAAAATAGAACATCCCGATCGCGACTCTCGCAGCCGCCTCATCTCCTTTTGGAGCGGCAACTCGCGGATAGCTCTCGCGCTCCGCTCTCTCTGCATCTCCTCCTCCTCCTCCTCCTCCTCCAATCTCGATTTCTGCACTTGCTACACTGAGAAGCATCGTCCAACGACAACAGGTACTGGTTTTCTTGCTGTGTTTTTCTCCAAAAATTTTCTGGATTGTAAATTTCGTTTGGATTGCTTGGCGTTGCTGTTAAGATTAGCTAGTTCATCTCCTTTACCCTCCTCGCTGAAGAAATCAATGTGATCTCTAACTTTCCCAGGAGCCATGTTGTTGGTATCTTTACCCTCCAGAAAATTATCTTATTATTTGTTTGCTTGTTTGAAAATTGACATTGTTTAGGTCATTGTTTTATTATTTGTTTGACTGTTCGAGAATTGAGATTGTTTAGCCTCTAGGTCATTGTCTCATTATCTGTTTGAAATTGAAATCCCTCTCTTGTTATGTTACTTATGAAATTATGTATGATTTTATTTTCATTGAAGTGCTTCTTCATATACTGTTACAGATTGTGGCCAACATTCGTGAGGACTGAGTACGTGAGTCACGTGATAAGTGATAACAAAAGAAGGAGAAATACGTTCTTCTCTGGCTACAGATTGTGGCCAAGGTTTTGCTTTTATATAACCTATCACAATTTATTTTCATGTATTTTTATTTTTAGGGTTGTTTTGAGGTATTAGTCAGGTAGTGACTAAGCAAAACACATAGTCTCTGTGTTGAATGTTTATCCCTAGGGATACTCCGTAGTATTGGCCGGTAGAGGGTCAAGCGGAGTAGATAGATATTTAAATACTTTGCATTTAATTAATATGGTTTTTGTTAATATTTTGTTTTTTCTGGCATTCATATAAAAATAGAATTGAACAATATTGTGATATGGAGATTCAAAAAAAGAAGTCCAGTCTCATATCATCTATGTTTCAAAAGAAATTAAAATCTCAAGAGACTTCAAGATCTAAACCACAAAGTCAAAATGAAGAGTTATCCCTGAGTGCTTCTGAAGCTATCGAGAATGCGTCGCATTTGCCATCTCCTGATGCTCAAGACGTTGTAATGGGCGCTTTATATGATGTGGAGATGCTTCCACAGGATCCGGGAATGAGAAAAAATATATCAGTCTATCCTTTAAATGAGCAAGATGCAGTGAGAAAGGCTTATATACTAAGAGCTCCATGCCAACCAAAATTACATCCATTTCCTCAAAGAAAGATAGGTGACCGAGAACGTAGTTTTGTAGTTACATGGTATAATATGTTTGAGTGGCTAGAATATAGTGTTGAAAAGGACTCTACGTTTTGTTTAGTTTGTTACTTATTCAAGAATGAAACCGCAAGTACTGCTGCCAGGGGAGATGCTTTTGTCAGTGGAGGAGGATATAGGTCATGGAATAAACCTGACGGATTTACAAAACATGTTGGCAAGATTAATAGTTCTCATCATTTAGCACTCCAGAAATTTGAAGGTTTAAAAAACCCTCAAAAGTCTATCATTGTTTCTCTTAATAAACAATCAGATAAAACAAAGTTTGAAAACAAATCACGATTACAAGCTTCTTTAAAATGCTTGAGATTTCTCTTGCGATAGGGATTATCCCTACGTGGGCATGATGAGAGTCACCATTCACTTAATAGGGGAAATTTTCTCGAGCTTTTGCAGTGGCTTGCCGATATAGATGAAGAAGTTGGTAAGTATGTGCTGAAAAATGCCCCGGGAAACAATCAACTGACTGCGCCTTCAATTCAGAAAGATATCATTAATGCTTGTGCCAAAGAAACTACAAAAATTATAATGCAAGAGCTTGGAGATGACTAGTACTCAATTTTAGCTGATGAATCTAGTGACGTGTCACACAGAGAACAATTGGCACTTTGTTTGCGTTATGTTGATGGGAACGGAAGATTAATAGAGCGTTTTCTCGGCATTGTGCATGTTCACGATACTACTGTCATGTCTCTTAAAACTGCAATTGAATCATTGTTAATTGACCATTCCTTGAATTTGTCTAAAATCCGTGGTCAAGGATATGATGGTTCAAGTAATATGAGTGGTGAGATAAATGGACTCAAGAGTCTAATTTTGAAAGAAAATCCATCAGCTTATTACATTCAATGTTTTGCTCATCAGCTTCAGTTAACCGTAGTTGCAGTTGCTAAAATAAATGATGATTGTCAATGGTTTTTTGAAGCAATTTCGACGCTATTAAATGTGGTTGGAGTTTCTTGCAAGCGAAATGAGATGCTTAGAGAAAGTCAAGTGCAAAAGGTTGCCCAGGCACTAGAAGATGGTGAACTACAAACAGGGTCGGGTTTAAATCAAACACTTTCTTTGGGTCGGCCGGGGGATACTCGTTGGGGCTCACATCACAAGACATTAATCCATATTATTTCTTTATATCCTGATATGGTTGCTACACTTTTGAAGATTGGTAAGAGTAAGGCAAATGATCGGGTGAAGGCACAAGGTGTACTGTTTGCATTAGAGTCGTTTGACTTTGTTTTGATGATTCATGTGATGACAACTATATTTGGTTATACACATGAATTAAATCTTGGTTTGCAAAGAAAAGATCAGGATATTATTAATGCTATGTCTTTCGTAAGTTTGACGAAAAGACAATTGCAAAATTTGCGTGATGATAGTTGAGACACTCTGTTCAACAAGGTCTTACTTTTTTGTGATAAATTTAGTATTCATATTCCTAAAATGGATGATCTGTATGTTCCGCGCGGAAGATCAAGACGATTTGTTGAATACTACACATATTTGCATCATTATCGGGTGTCAATTTTCTTAAAGGTGGTTGATTTACAATTGCATGAGCTTAATAACAGGTTTGATAAGGTGAGTATGGAGTTGCTCCATTTTATGGCTTGTTTGAATCTCATTAACTCCTTTGGCTGTTTTGACAAGCAAAAAATACTCAGACTTGCAGAGTTTTATCCTAGTGATTTTTCAAGTTTGGAGTTGTTTAATCTTGAATTTCAGCTAGACAATTTCATTGTGGATATGAAAAACGACGAGAGGTTTTTTGACTTGAACGACCTTGGTCATCTCTTTATGAAACTTGTTGAAACCGGGAAACATATTGCTTATCAACAATTATACAAGCTATTGAAGTTCGTACTAATTCTTCCTGTGGCCACTGCAAGTGTTGAAAGAGTTTTTTCAGGCATGAATTATGTCAAGAACAGATTACGCAATAGTTTGGGCGATCAGACATGGAATGACTGTTTGGTTACATTCATTGAAAGAGACGCATTTTTGAAAGTTTCAGATGATGATGTTATTGATCGTTTTCAAAAAATGAAGACTCGTGGCGGACAACTGTAATTTCTTCTGGTATTTGGTAATTTTCAATTAAGACATTTATATGTAATGGACCAATGGTGTATGACTTTATAATATCAGAAATTTTTCATTTTCTATATTATGCTATTAATTTTTTTTTGTGCACCCCCTTTTCTAAATTCCTGGATCCGCCACTGAGAGGAAGGGAGGCGGTTGATGAGAAAGCAGGCAGTCGAAACCGCAAAGTTCCAATACGGCTTGGGAACATGCATTTGAAGCATGAGGGAGCGGGCGACATCGAGTAAGTGGCGGTTCTTCCTTTCGACAACACCATTTTGCTGGGGTGTGTAAGCACATGAGGTTTGATGTAGAATCTCGTATTCAGAACACAAAGCGGTAAATTCGTGGCTGGTGTACCGACGAGCATTGTCGGTGCGGAGGATTTTGAGTGTGGTGTGGAATTGTGTACGGGTCTCGAGGACAAATGCCCGAAAAACCCGGGGAAGCTCGGAGCGTTCACGGAGTAAGTATAGTCACGTAGTTCGAGAGTGATCATCAATAAATGTGATAAAATAGCGAAAACCAGAGATACTGAGAATCTTAAAAGGACCTCATACATCAGAATGTACTAAATCAAAGAGAGCAGCGCTCCGAGTACAATGCGAAGGAAAAGAAGAACGTGGTTGTTTGCCGAGGATACATGAGTCACACTGAAAGGGAGAAAAAGGGATATCTGGAAGAGCCCGCTGGAGGACCGGCAGAGGGGCATGCCCAAGTCGACGATGTCATACAGTGGAAGAGACGGAAGACAGAATGGTGGGAGATTCATCGAGAAGGTAGAGCCCGTTCTGCAGTTGGCCTTTACCAATGGTAGTCCGCGTCCGCCGATCCTGTATAACAAAGGAAGAGTAAGTGAATATAACGGAACAATCAAGATCACTTGTAAGATGTCCAACAGATAGTAAATTAAATGGTGAACTCGAAACATGAAGAGCCGAGCGAAGGAAGATGGACTGGTTGAGAGAAAGATCTGCCGAGCCGGAGACGGGAACCAGCGCCCCATTGGTCACAGTGATAGACTTCGGACAAGGAGAATCCGAGTACTGGGCAGGCCGTCGCGAAGTAATGTGATGAGTGGCACCAGAGTCCACAATCCATCCCAGGCTGGTGGAGAGACAAGCAGTACCTGTGTTGGAGACGGAGGCGACGGAGGCAGATGGTGGGTTGAGCAGGCCCTGGAGATGCTGGAGCTGAAGACGGACGGTCTCAAGATCAGGAGGACTGGCGTCAGTAACAACAGAAGTCGTCGGACGAGGAGGATAACCAATTTTTTTGTAGCAAGTCGCCTCAAGATGACCATCTTTCCCGCAGAAGGAACACTTTGGCCGTCCCCGGCCACCACGGCCACGGCCCCGAGAGCCCGAACGTCCCCCCCCCCCCCCCCCCGCCCCGCCCGAGCAGAAGGAGGAGAGGATGGTAGGAGCGGAGGGGCCTGCTGAAGAAGAGTCGGGGGAGAAGGAGCAGGAGTATCTGGAGGAGATGAGACACGGAGAATCATGGAGCATACATCAGAGAAAGATGGTGTGGTGGGAGCAGCCAGGACCTGAGCACGAAGGCTCTGAAGGTGAGATGGAAGACAGGCCATGATGATGGCAATGCAAGCGGCTTCCTTCTGAGCGCGCTGAGCAGCATGATCATTGGTGGGCGGCATATGATGGATCCAGGCTTCAGCAAGAGTTTTAGCCCGAGCGAAAAACGAGGTCATATCCGAAGCCCCGCCAGTGTCGAGAGCAAAGAGGTCAGTAAGTATGTCGTAGAGATGTTGAAGGCTGTCGTGGCATGAGTATAAAGAATGCAGCTCATCCCACATAGCCTTGGCGGTGTCGTGGTAGATAGCCATCTGATAAGGCTCACAATCCAATGAATTCAGGATCCAAGTCTGAATGCGGCCATCATTGCGGAGCCAATCATCGGTAAGAGGAGACGGAGGTGTCTGAGTAAGGTGAGGCAGAAGACCCTTGTCCTGAAGAACCCGTCGAACTGAGTGTACTCAAGGAATAAAGTTTTTCTTACCAGAAAGAGAGATGGTAGTGATCCCTAGCTCGTCACGGA
The DNA here is from genome assembly GCA_039583875.1 of Platanthera guangdongensis. NCBI lineage: Eukaryota > Viridiplantae > Streptophyta > Magnoliopsida > Asparagales > Orchidaceae > Platanthera > Platanthera guangdongensis. Next base: position 17,712,693 of record CM077152.1, read on the forward strand.
CTTCAGCAGAGTAAACCGAGCGGTCAATAGGCGGACTGGTCGCCGAGCTAGTAGAGTTTCCTGAAAAAGCCATAGAGGCAGACCGCAGAACCAGACCACCTAGGAAGACCGCCGCGAAAAGAGCAGGAGGTCGCACGACAAGGCCACGGCGGGAAGGACTGGAGACCGCGACCAAGAAATGTGGAAAAGGCACTTGTCCGCACGGTCACGGTGGTCACCAACGATTAGTCAGATCACGACCAAAATGCGGAAAGAAAAGAGTCTGCACAGTCTAGGTGAACACAGCAACGGTCAGAGCACAGGAAGCAGTCCGTAGCGGACAGGAGCACAAGAAGCAGTCTGCAGCGGACATGAGCAGTCCGCAAGAAGAGAGAGAAAGTCCAGCGGACAAGAGCAGTCCGCAAGAGAGGAGAACCCGCGCGACTAGAGCATAGACCGCCCGGTCAAGATGTGAAAACACCAGCGGCAGGAGGAGGTCGCGACCAAAGGCGAAGCGGACTAGGAAAAGAAGTCCGCAGTAGACAGAGACAAGCCGCGCGGACAGAGAAGAGCAGGAGGAGACCGCGACCAAAATGCGGGAGAGGAACAGCCCGCACGGTCTGGCGGATCACAGCAGCGGTCTGAGGAGAAGGAAACCATGAGTAGAAAGACTCATGCGGATAGAGAAGGCAGGTTGCGGCGAGCTGGAACGGTCGCGGATAGGACAAGGCAAACCGCGGATAGACAGCAGCAGAGAACAGAACAGCGAACTGAAGGCAGGCCGCGGCGAGCAGGAGCAGTCCGCCAGCGACCAAGAACCGTCTGCGAGCAGGGAGCCCGCAGCGGACAGCTGAGAACAAGGGAGAAGGTGGCCCCACGGATCAGGAAGAGAAATGGCTATAAGAAGCCAAGGGGGTGGAACCACGGGAGAAAGAGAGCAACTGGAGGCAGAGGAAAAGAAGCGGACAGAGACGGGCAAGCCGCAGAATGGAAGCGGACAGAGACAAACAGGTCGCGGGAGACAGGTCGCGGGAGACAGGTCGCGGGAGGTCAACAAAGGCGGACAGAAAAAAAAAGAGGCCGCGAGAGGCCGATTTTGGCTCTGATACCATGTAGAGAAAGCTCAAAACTTGTATGTATTGATTGAGTATGTAAATACAAGGAGAAAATACAAATATATAGGAGGAAGAGAGAGAGAATAAATCTTATACAAGATGTGCGACTAAAAGAGAAGAGAGCAATAATGGGCCCAATACATGGGTTATTCTAACAGCTTCAATCGGAGTATCCGCTGGTCTACAGCCACTCATTCTGATCTTCTCAAGCAGGTCCAGAGTATACTTCCTTTGTGAGATGAAAATTTTGTGTTTGGACCTTGCCACGTCAATACTCAGGAAATATGTTAGTGCAACCAAGTCCTTTACCTCGAACTCAGAAGCCAGTTTTTGTTTTAGGAGCTTGATCTCTTCCACATCGTTGCCTGTTATAACAATATCATCAACATAAACAATGAGGGTTATGAGTTTACCGATTTGATGTTTGATAAACAATGTATGATCGGAGTTGCCCTGGTGAAACCCAAATGACAACATGGCTCTATGAAATCTCCCGAACCAAGCTCTTGCAGAGTATTTCAGTCCATATAGAGCATTCTTTAACTTGCAGACATTTCCTGTTGAACCTTTAGGAGTAAGACCTGGTGAAAGAGACATATAAACTTCCTCATCAAGGTCCCCGTGGAGGAAGACGTTTTTCACATCAAGTTGTCAAAGGTCTTATCTCTTGTAGGCAGCACAGGATAAAAGGACTCTAATAGTGTTCATCTTTGCTACAGAGGTGAACGTCTCCTGATAGTCAATCATAAGGATTTGGGTATACCCTCTTACCACTAGTCTTGTTTTACACCTTGAAACAACACCTTAAGGATTTTGTTTAACTGAGAATACCCATTTGCATCTAACCGGTTTTTTCTCATGGCGAAGATACACCAAATCTCATGTGTTGTTCTTTTCAAGAGCAGTCATTTCCTCAAGCATAGCCTCTCTCCACACGGGAATCTCCAGAGCATCCTGCCAAGATACTGGAACGAACATGGCAGCTAGGGAAGACACAAAGGTTTTATGGGAAGTAGAGAATTTGTCATAAGAAACATAATTTGAATAAAGATGTTGAGTACATGATCGAATATCTTTCTTGAGAGCAATGGGAGGTTCAGAAGGCCCTGAGACAGGAGTCGGTGTTTGATCTGGTTACACAGTCAGATCAAGTGCGTTGGGGGGGCCTCTGTTTTCGCCTCGTGTACACCTGAAAACTAGGAGTGGTAGGACGAGGAACAAGAGGATCACTTACTTCCAACAATATAAGCTCCCCTGAAGTAGGGACAAGGTGGAGGAACTGGCAGTGGTACAGAAGAAGGAGAAGGAGGAGAGGGCACAAAAGGGGTATCACCCAGGGCAGGATAATAGGCCTCAAATTCACGGAACGTGACATCCATGGTGATAAAGACCTTCGTCGTAGGAGGATGAAAACATTTGTAGCCCTTTTGTGTAGGAGAGTAGTTGATAAAAACACACCGTAGTGCACGAGGATCAAGTTTAGTTGGAGGAGGGTAATGGATGTGAACGAAGCAGACACAGCCGAACACCTTAGGAGGAAGTTGAGAAGAAGTGACTCGAAGAGTGTCCAGGGGTGTGGCATTGCCAAGAATGCGAGATGGCATGTGATAAATGAGATACGTCGCAGTAAGGACAGTATCACCCCAGTAGAATTTTGGAAGATGCATTGTAGATAAAAGACAGCGAGTCACCTCCAATAAGTGATGATTCTTACTCCTTGCAACACCATTTTGAACAGAAGAGTAAGCACACGAGGATTGATGAATAATGTCATGGTCAGCCAAGTATTGAGCAAACTGTGAGTTTAGATATTCGCGGTCATTGTCACTGCGAAGAATCTGAATGTTGGTTTGAAACTGAGTGCGGATCATGTTATGAAAATTTTTGAAGGTAGTAAAAACGTCACTTCTATTTCGCAGTAAATACAATCATGTAGTGTGAGAAAAATAATTAATAAATGTGACAAACCAAACACAGCAAAAAATAGAAGATACAGGACACGGTCCCCAAACATCAGAGTGAATCACAGAAAAAAGGATAGAGCTAGGCAACGAAATACGCTTAAATGTAGTTTGACAGTATTTGTTAGCAATACAGACATCACATACAAAGGAATGAAAAATAGCAGTAGGCATAACAGGAAACAACAACTTCATAACAGGAATAAACGGGTGGCCTAAGCAAAAATGCTAGGAATATAAATCGAATGTGTTGGAGTGAAGAGTCAAAGAAGGTGACATTGGGTCAAAGTCAAGCACATATAGACCATTGACCAAGCTATCAGAGCCAATCACCGTCCACGTCTTCAGGTCCTGAAAAACACAAGAGGAAGGATGAAACGTCACAGAACAGTTCATAGAATTCGTCAAATGGCTAATAGAGAGTAAATTACGTGTGAAATTTGAGACATGTAGAACAGATGATTAGGTGAGGGAGGAATAAGAGATTGAGTCCTTCCCAGCAATAGAGGAAAGGGACCCATCAGCAATGCTTACCTTATCACGACCAGTGAGAGGAGTATAGGATACGAAACCTGAGGCGGAGACAGTCATATGGTCAATGGATCCGGAATCGATGATCCACTGAGGGGAAGTAGCAGAGTGAACACCTGGAGTCCCTGTGTGGGTATACGAGGTCAAGGAAACAGACTCCGTGGAAAATCCTTGCATCATGCGGCGAAGGGCAAAAACTTCATCAGCCGAAAAAACTCCAGGGATCAGCTCCAGACAGAGCAGGAGAAACATATATAGCAGCATCAACGAGATGGGCAGAGCGAGGAGTAGTATGTCGACCAGAGAAGCGCCCGAAGTCCCGACCACCACGAGGAGCACCACCCCTCGATGGAGGAAAGTCATTGAGTCTGAAGCAGGTATCTCTGGTATGACAAGTCTTCCCACAATAAACACGGAAAAGATGGTCTTTATCACTACCCTCCAGCTTAAAATCACGGGTAGGACGAGCACCCAGCAGAGAAGGGGTACTAGCAACAAGGGCAGAACTCTCAGGAGCTGGATCGGGAAGTAGAGTCCGGCGACGATCAAACTCTTGTTGGACGATGCAATAAACCTCCAGAATAGATGGTAACGGCAAACGCCCCAAAATTTGAACACTAATTTGATCAAAATCCCGATGAAGAACATGAAGGAACTCAAAGATGCAGTTGTGATCCTCCCTAGCCCAAACCACAGCCTCATCCACCGGACTAACAAAGGTGAGGGAATCAAAATGATCATATTCCTGATATAACTGAGTAAACTCCGGAAAATAAACACATGGAGGACGATCACCCTGACGACATAAGGATATCTTTCATCCCAACTAGAAGATTTGGGAAGTATTACCCTTGCAAGGATAAGTAGCCTCTGCACGCCGCCAAATATCAACAGCAGTATCCAGAAATAAGTAGTTGCAAGCGATGGACTCCTGCATAGAATTCGTTAGTCAAGACATGACTAAAGAACTTTTTGAATCTCATTAAGGCTAATCCGGGGAAGTCATTTCTGGTTCCTTAGATTGCCCAGTGACAACCAAAAAAACGGTAGCTCTTAAAAGCAAGGGTGATAGAGTGAGACCATTAGAGATAGTTAGAAACATCTAGTTAGAGAGTAGTAATTTGCGGAGTATTGTGGTCATGACTCCCACGAAGAACCGGCGTGTTGGAGGCAGTGGAGTCACTGAGAGAAGACATAGTGGCTCAAGAATATAAATCTAGAGACCACACTCCACGTAGGGCTGCAAAGAACTGCTGATTACGCCAAACACATACAAGTGTAGGAGAGGAGAGGAATAGAAATTCATTCCATACAATGGTGGAGAGAACAAGCAGAGCCGGAAGGAGGCAAAAACGTCACGACATAACCGGCGCCGGAAGAAGCGGAAGGGGCGGGAGGACCCGACGAAGAACGGGAGACGAAAGGATGCGGGAAGACCCGAAAGAAGGGCAGCCGGAAGAGGGAGAGCAGGCGGAAGCGGAATCGGGAGGCAGGAAGAGCAGGCGGAAGCGGGATCGGATGCGGGTGACGCCTAGGTCACCAGAGAAGAACCTGACTCTGATACCATGTCGTAAGCGAAGAAGAAATTGATTTATTAGAAGGATCCCTAATCCCCTCTATATATGGGGTTCACCAATACAACATTACATGACACATAAAAAAAGCTGAGCGGTGAGTGCCGCGGGCGAGTACTGAATGCATGGAGCGATGAGTATTGAATGCAGGGAGTGATGAGTATTGTGGGCGAGTGTCGTTGACAAGTATTGAATGCAGAGAATGGAGAGTACTGCATGTGGGCGAGCGCCGCAGGCGAGTACATAATGCAGAGAGCAGCGAGTACTAGTGGTATGCAGGTGTCGCGAGTACAAAGAGAGGTAAGGGAGTACACCCTCAATTGTCCGACCTATAAAAGGTGGGGCATAGGTTATTGTTTTGTTTGGTAGTTGAGTGTAGGTGTTGGGCGAGTACCCAAGGAGGGGTGCTGCGAGTACCCAAGGAGGGGTGCTACGAGAACCCAAGGTGGGGTGCTGCTAGAACCCAAGGAGGGATGATGCGAGTACCTAATTTTATAGAATAGAACTCGAACCTTGCTCTGATTAGAGCTGTCACGATTCCGGTTCTACTAAAACCATGAATCAAAGCACTAAGATAACAGTTCTTTAAATTAGAACCAAAACCTTATTTGTTTTGACCGGTTCCGGTTCTGATTCCGGTTCCAGCTTAAATTTTGGAACCGTCGTGTCAACGGTTCCTGTTCCGGTTTAACAAGAACCAAAACCAAACTTGCCACTAACGGTTCGGTCTGGTTCCATGCGGTTCGGTCCGGTTCCAAATTAAAGCGGGTTGCAAATAATAAAACTCAAAACAACATCGAAATATAATTAATTATGTTGTGCACTTCTCGACGGTCTTTTCCACGATCGGTGAGATAGTATCTATCGCCTTCCTACGTGTAGACTTGCCTCGACTTCTAATTGGATTGCACACATCTCGTCGGCATGTTCAACTGTAACAATCAGATACAATTAATTATCTTTCATTATTACTAATAAATAATAGTTGTATATCTTCTATATTTTTAAATAAAATATTTCAAAAAAGATGTAAGTAAAATTGAAAATATATTATATAACTGTATAAAAAACAAAAGTGCAATGCAAAAATTGACTTCAAACCGCACCAATGTCAAACCAAATCACACGGTTTTTAAGAGGTGAAGTTATGTTCTGTCCAAAATCGACACATTTTAGTGCGATTGCGGTTTGCGTTCAAAATACACCAGCTTCACTCGTGATAGTAAGTATAAATATTATAGATAAATTATAAAATAATAACAATATAATAATAATAATAATAAACAGGTTGCGGTTTGGTTCTACTTCGGTCTGGTTCGGATCGGGTCTAAAAATTTTGAAACTGCTTGAGACTTGTATGTTGTGGTTCCGGTTCCGGTTCCGGTTCCGATTCCGGTCTACATAATAAAATATAAAATCACACCCAGACCAATGTTGTTCACAGTTCCAAAATTCAAACCGGAACTCGAATAATTTGCAAACGGTTTGGTTTGATTTTTTGCAGTTCTTGTTCGATTTGCAGTTTTCGATTTTAAGTGACAGCTCTAGCTCTGATATCACGTTAGAATGATAAAGAACAAAAATATTCCAACTTTATTCATTCCTTAAAAGTGTATAAATAGGCAAAAGATGAAAACTATATACAATTTGAAGATGTGTTTCTTAGGTGGGCGTTAACGAATAACAACCTAACCCATATATTCATGATCGTCACCACCGTGCCAAACGGAGCCAAAAGAAGACTAATGAGGTTTTATGATGGACCCGCATACCACCAGTACTCGCTGCTCCCTGCATTATGTATTGGTGGTATGCATGTTCATTGGTTAATTGGTGATGAGAAGTGAAAAAACTTCATAGTTAAGCGTGATCGGGTTGAAGTAGTCACGAGATGGGTGACCTCCTGGGAAGTCCCTGTGGGGTGCGCTTACCTTTTGAGTTTCGCTCATTTAAGCGAGGATGTGGCCTACAACAACCCGCCTGTGGGCATGGAGATGGGATGGGTCGGTTGGGCTGCAACCCTCTAAGGGAGTTAAAGAAAGGCAGCCTGGATACCTTGTGAGGTGGGTTGAACCGTCGCACGTCCCTTTTAACAAAAACTAGTTTTTGTTAAAATGGGGCCGACTCACTCAAGTGAGTATCTTGGGCCACCCCCAGCCGGATTGTAGTCCACTGGCCCCAACCAGCTCTCCACAACCACCCGCGGCCTAGCCCATTCCGGGCACCCATGACCCAACTTAATACAGTTGTGGCGGGTTGTTGAGGTCACCAAGGAGTTGCCATCTGGCCTTGATCTCGTGACCTCCTTTGTAAGAGGGTCCTGGGTGACGCCTTGGTGACCTCAAGGCCGGATGACAATGCCTTGGTGACCTCAACAACCCGCCACAGTCGTATTAAGTCGGGTCCTGGGTGCCTGGAATAGGCTACGCCGCGGGCGGTTGTGGAGAGCGAGTCAGGGTCGGTGGACTGCAGTCCGGCTGGGGGTGGCCCGGGATACTCACATGAGTGGATCGACCCCCTTTTAACAAAATCCGATTTTTGTTAGAAAGGGTGTGCAACGGTTCAACCTACCTCGCAAGGTATCTGAGTTGCCTTCCTTAAACTTTCTTAGAGGGTTGCAACCAAATCGACCCAACCCATCGGATCATCGTGAATGCACTCCAACGGTGCTTTGCATCTGATATGTGATTTGTCAAATGGAACACGATGAGCCTTACCATATTGACATCTCGCACAGACATGACTGTCACCGTAGGATGACAGACTAGACAAACTTTTCACAAGGCCCTTCACTGTCATAGTCTTCAACTTGTCCATCCCAACATGTCCCAGTCTTCAATGCCAGATAGCAGCACTATCATTTGTCATTATCTGATCAATATAGGAGTTTGTCGATAACACGAACAAGTCCTTCACCCTTCTCTCAACATGAGTGACATTAGCCTTCACCGCTGACACATTTTGGAGAAACTTCATTTTTGTCGGGCCGAACAGAACGTGATACCCAACATCCACAACGTTGGTCACCGAGAAGAGGTTCTTATTCATTCCCGACACGTAATAAACACTCCTCAAGGTGAGTGAACTCTCATCACTACCTAAAGAAACCGCACCCTCCTTCTCGTATGCATGAACAGTATCGTCAACAGTAATAATAACGTCATTATCTGAGTACGCTTGTAGAGAAGAGTACATTGACTCGTCCCCGGTGAGATGATGACCACACCCCGAGTCCAGGATCCAGTCCTCCTGATAGTTGATGGTGGACAAAGCACGAACACCCGTGCCCGTCATGAAAGCTTTCCCCCAACAACCTTCCTCGGCTCTGGATTTAACTTCGTCCTTTCCTGCAGCGTACACTGGCTGAAGATTGGCTCTAACGACTGTCCCCTGTTATTAAGTCCTCTTGCGAAACCTCCTTCCATTGCTATAACATTGGCTACTTGAAAACTTCCAGAAGCACAAATAAAGTTCTATGGCCGATCAACCTTCTCCCCCTTGAACTGGAAAGTGGAAACCATACCGAGTAACCCTCAGAGATCCCTCCTCCCCCCTTGAAGTGGGAAGTGGAAACCAACCCTCGTAACCCTCACAACCGTACAAGCGGTCCCTTTGATAATGACTTCATGAAGATGTCTGTGACATTGTCCTCGCTCCGCACATGCTCAACAATCAGAGATCCCTCCAGCACCTTCTCCTGAATGAAGTGATGCTTGATCTCGATGTGCTTGGTCCGCACGTGACAAACTGTATTGTTAACCAGTTTGAGAGCATTCTCATTGTCACCGCGTAGCAAAGTAAGATCTCGCACCTCCTCATGTAATTTTGAAATATAGAGGAGTGTGACCTGTAATTATGCAAACTCCCAGGGAGGTCCCATTATAATTGGGTGTTGTTATATATAGATCATGTTTGCTACATACAAACCATATTAATTCAAAACCGATTATATGTAGACCAACTTGTTATATGCAGACCAATGTAAATTTTTTTAAAAAAATTCAAATTTAATTTTCTTATAAGCAATCAACTACTATTATATTAAGAGAACATTAGAACACATTATATTAGCAAACATTACAAAAAAACCTAATTTAAGACATAAAAGTTCTAATTCCTCCAAAATATCTTGTCGTTCGTCATCTTCGCCAAGTGAAACGAACTTGCAATCAATAAATAAATTTTAGATATCGAATTGAATCAAACTCTTTATTATATAATATGCAGAAATCCCGGCCCATTTTGAGAAGAAATGTACAAAAATCCTGACCCAACATCGACTAATGCTGACGATTTATCACAGGACATTGGCCATCGGTGGCCGCCGCCGGCCACTGAGACGGGATCGGGAGAGTTGTTCTTATCGCGCGGGAGCGCGGATTCGGGAACCGACTAGGGCAGTAATCGACAAAAAAAGAGGAAAGCGATTTTTTTTTGGGGGGGAGGGAGGTATTAATTTGGTTTGTATATAGTAGGAAAATAATAATAATAATAATAATAAAATTATGTATGTATATATCCAAACATGATCTATATATAACAATGTCCTTATAATTTCACTTAACAAATTAGCCTTCTACCATGTGGACTCTATTTTTTTTAAGTCCTAATCAAGTGGACTCGATTTTTTTTAAGTCCTAACCAAGTGGACTCTATTTTTTTTAAGTCCTAACCAAGTGGACTCTATTTATATATTCATATATTCCTATATATAAAGCTACACTTGGCATTGTTGGGTTTGGGAGAGCGTAAATCCGATCTGAGCACCTGCAAATTAATTTAGCGAGAACATCTGCGCGATCGTTTTGGCGGATACAAATACACAAGTAAAATAAATAAAGACAGCGCACAAGAAATTTTTAACGGGAAAACCCAGTTGGGTGAAAACCACGGGACAATCTGAGTTCAACCCATAAAACCTCCACTAGAACGTGTATAAAACACATGCACAAAATTTACAGGCTTTCCCTTCTCGATCCACAAAGAATCTTCACCACGCCGCTACACAAATTATTATTAACAAAATGCAAGATACCAACGGGAGCAAATGACAGACTTAAGAAATCCTCTCCGGCGAGACTCCTCGAATTCTTGCTAATTTCGGTGAATCCGATTTGTGTAACGATACCACGTCAACGTCGTTTGAACGACGTCTGAACTTCTCAAGCAGCGGCAGTGGCGGCCATCCAACAACGGCGACGACGACGGCGTTTCAACAACAACGCCGAAATCCACAACTTTCATGTTGAACACTTTTCCTAAAAATGTCATATAGAATGCCTATTTTCAAAATGCGCGCGGAACCCGGATTTAACTAAATCTGGGTTCCGCGTTTTTACATCAACCCATATATATATATATATATATATATATATATATGTTGACATGAAGCCGTAGAACCAAGCAAGCACCGTGAGAAGAGCAAGCTCCAGAGAAAGGTGAGGTTACAGCTCTGCCATCGTCGTCGTCGTTGTTGAAGCGCTGTCGTGTTGTTGAAGCGCCACCGCGTTGTTGAAGCGCCACCGCGTTGTTGAAGCGCCACCGCGTTGTTGAAGCGCCACCGTCGCCGCGTTGTTGAAACGCCGCCGTCGCTGCCGTTGTTGGGAGGCCCCCACCGCTGCTTGAGAAGTTCGGACGTCGTTCAAACGACGTCGACGTGGTCTCGCTATACAAATCGGATTCACCGAAATCTGCAAAAAATCAAGGAGGCTGGCCGGAGAGGATTTCTTGCATTGGTATCTTGCATTATGTTAATTATAATTTGTGTAGCGGCGTGGTGAAGATCGTTTGTGGATCGAGAAGGGAAAACCTATTAATTTTTTGCGTGTTTTTATACACGTTTTAGTGGAGGCTTTCCGGGCTGGACTTCGATCGTTCCATGGTTTTCACGTTAAAAATTGCTTGCGTGTTGTCTCTATTTATTTTACTGTGTATTTGTATCCGCTAAAACGATCGTGCAGGTGATCTCGCTAAATTATTTTGCAGGTACTCAAGTCGGATTTGTGAGCTCTCAAATTCAACAGGCATTTGATAAATGACAGATAAACATAATAACACATTGTAACAACAAGAACTCCCTATCATTGTTGGCTTACATTAAGGATCATCTTTAAGCCTCTATCTCTTTACCCGCCGGCCCTCAATGATCATGAGAACAACGTATGTCGTTCCGCTTCAGGCCAGCATAAAGAGGATCATCATTAAAGACACATGTTAGGAGTTGTGAGAGTTTTTTTTGTTAAAATTATATGTTAGTTGCAAAGAACTATATTGTTATACGATCATCAGAATTGAACATGTCATAAAGAAACATAAAACCATAAAGATGCTACTTAGTAATAAGTAATTATTTCATAGAAAAAATAAAAGAGAGTGGGTTGATAATTATCCCATGAACGTATGGAAAAATACGTGACCATATAGAGCATTAGTAATCATCAATATCTTTTTGCCGATATTTGAATCTTTGTTCTCCCTTCAATCTAATTAAGTGTTGTTTGAGTTGTTAATAGCATTGACTCCATCTCCAACGTTCCATAAACACGGAGGTAGAGTAACCTTTCTAGCATCATCAATAAAGCTTAAACCTAATCAATCACCACCAATGCTCTTATTCCAAGTATTGAAGGCAAATTGCATGAACTGTCATTTTCCATTCATTCTTGTTAAGTATCGTATGAATGATCATTTTCCATACATTGACCACCATGAATATGCAACTTTGAGGTCGAACGGAAAAAAGCTTAAAGAAAATATGGCAATCTTCGTTAGCGGTACTAGTTATTCGATTATTGTTGCATCACGTGGTATCAGAGCTTAATCGCTTGGGTAACCTATCTCCAGTTATGATCAAGCTTCTTTGTCAACAAGTCTTCCTCCTCGTGTCCTCCATTTTCTTTCTGACGTAGTTCAATTTTGAAAAAAATAAACTTTTTTCTGTGCTTCTTCTTCGACATTTGGTATCAAATTGTAAAAGAGTAAATCCTTCGACTCAACATTGCAGAATAATGCCTGTGTTAGCTTCCCATAATCACAACTCTTCCTGACTTTGAAAACATCTAAACCACAGATCCCTTCTGCAATTGTTCCCCCACATCCCTGCAAGACTTCAATCATATCTGCAGAGCTACTTCAACACGGATATCACTCTTTCAATGATGATCCAATGAGCTTCTTCGACGAAAATATGAAAAGACTCTGACGAGATCATTAGAATTTTGTCACAGATCCACCGGGCATCTTCAACCATTCATTCGATGCATATTTCATTATGTATCTGCAGAGCTCGACAATGAGGGAGCGCGAGCGCGCGTCTGCCCGGGGGTGCGCGCGTGCGCCCGCCAGGTGGTTCAGCGCGCACGCCCCCCCCCCCCCCCGGGATGCCGCGAGCGCGCAAGCCTGGTCGCGCTACACGCGCGCCAGACTGGTCACGCTACAAGCATGCCCACCCGGGCGGGTCGCGTGCGTGCATGGTGCCCTTGGTTTGGTCTGTCGTGCTTGAGCCTTTCATGCTTGGGCCTTTCGTGCTTTCGCGTGCTCAGTCTTGCACAACCACTTGGGTTCATTTGGCTTGACTCGAAAAGTCTTAGGGGGAACCCAACAGGTGTATTGCCATGCTTGAGAATGCAAGTGTTGTTGCAAAAATAGCAGAAGAAGACCTCTTGACTTGTGGGTGGGGAAATTATCGAGCAAGCTTCATAAGTTCACAATACGGGTCAGTACTGGGGAAGTAACCTATGACCACCCTGACAGTAACCTATAAACCAACAGCTCTAAGGCTCAACTTCCTCAACTGCCGACCAAAGTAGAATCTCTTCATGATTTCCATGTCACATGCAAGAGAAATCACATGGACCCAAATGTTAGCATTGCGCTGGGTATGGTCACAATCCAGTATATATCCCATCAGACTAGCATTGTTTTAGTTGAAGGTTAAGTTTTGGATGATAATTGAACCCAACGAGAGTGTTAGAATTGATAAAAGCCTTTGTATTCACACATAAAAGGACTCTTGGGGTCTACAAATAGGAAAAGAGGGGAAGGAGAAAACACCACAGGCGGTGTGGGACTAAACCTAGAAACAATAAAGAATATTAATTATTTACATTAACATCTCCCCTCAAACTCAAGGTGGATCATGAACCGAGAGTTTGCTAATAAGATATCGGAATCTTTCAGATGTGAGGGACTTGGTGAGGAAGTTCGCAACTTGTTCTCCAGAGGGAATGAACGGTAGAGAGATGGTGTTGGCGAGGAACTCTTGGCGAGTGAAGTGACAATCAATTTCGATGTGTTTCGTCCGTTCATGAAACACCGGGTTGGAGGCAATTTGTATAGCACTTCGATTATCACAGAATAAGGGAGTGGGTCTGGATATCGATATACCAAGATCACAGAGAAGACGGCGAAGCCAAACGATCTCAGCAGTAATGGAAGCAATGCCACGATACTCGGCTTCAGTGCTAGAGCGCACAATAAAGTCATGTTTCTTGCTACGCCAGAATATAAGAGAATCACCCCGGAAGATACAGAAGCCAGTAGTGGAGCGACGAGTTGTAACATCCCCCGCCCAGTCAGCATCTGAGAATGCTCGAACGGTGAGTGTAGAAGTGGCAGAGAGGAATAGCGACCTGGTGATGGAGGTGCGCAAGTAGCGAAGAATCCGGAGGACTGCAGCGTAGTGAACCAAGCGAAGAGCTTGGACAAATTGACTGACAAAGCTAACAGCATAGGCAATGTCAGGCTTAATCATAGTAAGATAGACAAGCATCCCGACGAGGCGTCGATAGCGGGTGACATTTGGAAGAGGTTCGTCGTCAGTGGGGAGGAATTTCAGATTGAGCTCGATCGGAGTATCAACTCTCCGGGTGTCAATGAGAGCGGCAACAGAGAGGATGTCTGAGATGTACTTCTGTTGGGAAACCAGTATGCCACGTTTGGATCAGGAGATTTCCAGCCAGAGAAAATATCGGAGTTGCCTCATGTCCTTCATTTTGAACTGACTGCGGAGGTGCTGTTGAAGAGAGGCAATGGTGGCATGGTCATTGTCAGTGATAATCATATCATCCACATAGAGAAGGAGGATGACACAACCCTGAGGAGAAGTGTGAGTGAACAAGGCATGACAGTTTGTCTCTCAATGAACCCGGCCTTGAGAACAGCTGTGCGGAAGCGCTCAAACCAGGCAAGGGGGGCCTGTTTGAGACCATAGAGAGTCCAACAGAGATGACAGACGTGGCTCGTGGGAACAGAGAGACCTGGTGGAGGAGCCATATACACCACCTCTGCAAGGTCACCATGAAGAAAGGCATTAGTGACGTCCATCTGATGTAACGGCCAATCTCGGGCAGCAGCAACTGCAAGTAGAGTCCGCACGGTTTTCATTCGGGCAACTGGTGCAAAAGTTTCATCATAGTCAATGTCATGCTCCTGTGAGAACCCACTGGCAACTAAACGGGCTTTGTGTCGCTCAATGGACCCGTCTGGTCGGGTCTTAATCTTAAATATTCATTTGCAGCTGACAGGAGTGACGCCAGGAGGACAGGGGACGAGGTCCCAGGTATGGGTTTTGTGGAAAGCCTGAAGTTCAATTGTCATGGCTTGCTGTCATTCGGGATGTGCAACTGCTTCTCGGTATGACTGGGGTTCCTGGTGGGAGTGGAGAGCGATGAGAAAGGCCTGAAAGACAGAGGAATAGGAGGTAGCCGTGTTGAGTGCAAATGGGTTATACCTGGCAGGGTTGTGGTCGTAGCGAGCGGGTGGGTGTCGAAGGCGAGCAGGGTTACGTCGAGGAGCAGGATCCACGTGCGGAGAGGTGGCCGGAGCGTCAGATGGTGATGTATCAGAAGGAGCAGGAGTGGGAGAGGGAGCTGTTGTGGAAGTAGAATTTGTGGTCGGAGGGTTATCTGGTAGTAGTGTAGGAGGATCAATGTGAGTCCTGGGACGAGTGGGTATAGGAGGAAGCAGAGGAAGAGTGAGAGGTGGAGCAGCAGCGGTTGGTGTGGGAAGTGTTATTGGGTTTGGTGTTGAGGAAGAGAAGAACATTTCATGTTCAAGGAAGGAAACATGGCGAGAGATGCGGATGCGAGAGTCACTGGATCGTAGCAACAATATCCTTTGTGGTGGGGGCTGAGGCCCAAGTCAACACAACGAGCCGAGCGAGCAGAGAGTTTGGTGCGCTCAGGGGCAAGGAGAAGAACAAAGCAGGTGCACCCAAATGTACAGAGAGGTGCATATGTTGGTGGACAGGAGTACAATCATTCATAAGGAGTTACTTGAGAGATGGTCGAGGAGGGAGTGATGTTGATAATGTGAACAGCGGTGAGGACAGCTTCGGGTCAGAGGGAATGGGGAGCAGAGGCGGAGATGAGAAGGGCACGAGCAGTTTCAATAATGTGGCGATGTTTTCGTTCTGCGACCCCATTTTGTTCGTGGGTGTATGGGCAGGACTGTTGTTGGAGGGTGTCATGAGATTTGGTGAGGTCGCGCATGGTGGGGGAGAGAAACTCCTGAGCATAGTCTGAATGACAAATTTTAATGCAACGCCCGAACTGAGTGGGAATCATTGTGGTGAACGTGTGATACACAGTGGGTATTTCGGAGCGATGTCGAAGAAGATAAACCCAAACGCAGCGAGAGAAGTCATCGGTAAAGCTAACATAGTAGAGATATCATGAGAAAGAAGCAATCGGGGCCGGACTCCAAACGTCGGAATGAACTAAATCAAAGGGGGCTGTCGTTTGAGAAGTACTGCTGGAAAAAGGTAGAGGAAGGTGCTTTGCCAAACGACAGTCTGTACAGACAGAAAGGGGGGAAAGAGAGACACGACCCAAAGCTCCAGAACGGATAACACTTCGGAGTCGGCCACCAGACAAATGACCTAGCCGTCTGTGTCACAAATCGGCATCAGAGGTAACAGAAAGAGCAGAGGGTAATGAAGATGAAGATGGTGGAACATGAAGATACTCCAGCTGATACAGGCCTCCAGTCCTACGGCTCCGTCCAATCCTCTGAGCCGTCCGTGAATCCTGCACAACACAATCAGAGGAGGAGAATAAAACAGTTAGGCTCAGATCATAAAGAGAGCTAACAAAAATAAGGTTCATGTGTAGGAGAGGGGCATAATGGATGTTGGAGAGGGTAAGGTGACCAGAGGGAGCAGAGGTTGGGGTGATCGAGCCAGACTGCATAATGGGGACAAAACCCCCGTCAGCAGTGGTGACCTAAAGGTGAGTGGGATTTGAGGTACAGTTGGTGAGAGTGCTTGAATCGTGGGTAAGGTGGCAAAAGGCCCCAGAATCAAAGTACCAAGGCGCAGTTGGTTGAACCCGAACAGCAGTAGGACCATAAGCGGCTGACAGGCTGGTGGCTGCAGAGGAGCTGGCAGAGGTGGCGGGTTAGAGTAGTGGAGACTAAAGGAGTAGCTCCTCTAGGCATTGTAGCCGATCCCAGAGATCGCGGGTGCCCGTGAAGACGGGCGAACTGAAAAAGGATCCGAGTAGAGCGGACAAAATGGCAAAAACACTGATGCAGGGTGTAGGACTGGACAGAAACTTGGCGGGCTGGCGGCCTGCCGATCAAGTCGCAACAGCAAGTTGCAGCGGCAAGGGGCTGCCTGGGGGCTGGTGAGCTTGTGGTCTGACGGACTGGCGGGTTGCGACCTGGCGGGATGGCGGGCGAGCTGCGACAAGATGCGGCAAGGCGAGCTGCGGCAAGGTGCAGCGGGTTGGCGGCCTGGCGGGCTGCGGCAAGGTGCAGCAGCAAGGTGCGGCAGGGCAAGCTGCGGCAAGGGCTGGCGAGCTGCGGCAAGGTGTTGCGGTAAGGGGAGGCAGGGCGGATCGGCGGCTTGCTATTTACGAACTGCGGGATGGCGGCAAGGCGGAGTGGCAAGGGGTGGCAAGGCGGATCGGGGGCCTGTGAGTTGCGAACTGGCGGGATGAAGAGCAGAGCAGAGCGGGCTGGCGAACAGTCCAGTACAGAAGTGCGAGCAGAGCGGGCTGGCGGATTGAAGAACAAAGGGTTGTGAACTGCGAGCAGAGGGGTGCGGTCGCGGACAGGGAGTGGAGAGATCGCGCCAGCCAGGTGCAAACGCGAAGAAAAATTAAGAACCTGGCTCTGATACCATGTTAGAATTGACAAATGCCTTTGTATTCACACATAAAAGAAGGACCCTTGGGGTCTACATATAGAAAAAGAGGGGAAGGATAAAACACCACAGGCGGTGTGGGACTAAACCTAGAAACAATAAAGAATATTAATTATTTACAGTAACAGAGAGGATGTAAGTGATACATCTAGTACGAACAACTAGACAACACTCTAGATCTTGTACCCAATATATTATTGTGTACATTTCTGCAGTTATTTTTTTATCTTATGGTATATTATTGTTGCGCAGCCTTTATCTATGAGGATTTAATTTAATTGTACATTATCATTTCTCTTTTTTTTCTACCTTTAGATTGAATGAAAAAATTGACATAGGGCTTGTCTTCTCCGTAGACTCGGAACATTGGATTTTCCGGCTAACTTCGCCGTGGATTTGTCAAATCGGGGGTCCTTAGTTACTTTGCAGCACACTTTCCCGTTGTAAAATCGAACGTTAAAAACGACAGACCCAAGCACCAGACAACCCTGGAAGCCTTAAAATCCTACTCCTTGGAGAGAGAGAGAGAGAGAGAGAGGAGATCATTCACCGAGGGGGAGAAATGGTCGAGCGTCTGATCAAACCAGTGCACTTCTCGGGTTAGGTAAGCACTGGGGTCGCTGGGGAGGCGGAACCTTTTGGCAGTTGCGGCTAAGAGAGGAGACAGAAGGAGAAGATGAAGAAGAACAGTCGCCACGCTCATGTCTCCCGACTCCCGGCGCCGCAACAAGAACTGAGATTCTGCCTCCAATCTGAGCTCACACAATAAAAATGTTTGGAACGTACCTTAATGGGAAGGGCAAAATCGTGTGCATGTAATGTAGAATTTCATTTCGCAGGATAAGAGGGGAATTGGCAAAATGCACATTCGAAATATAGACTTTTGGCAAAATGCACCCAAAAGTTTAAAATTGGCAAAATACACCCCGAAAAGTGAGTTTTCTTGGCAATGTGCACCCTAGAGTGTACATTTTGACCATTTCATTTTTTGTCTAGTGAGGGTGCATATTGCCAAGAAAACCCACTTTGGAGGGTGCATTTAGCCAATTTTAAACTTTCGGAGTGCATTTTGCCAAAACCCTATATTTCCAAGGTGCATTTTGCAAATTGCCCGGATAAGAGCATTGGATGTCTGAAACATATCTACGAATGTGAAGGGCAAAATTGTCTGCAAGTTCCGTACAATTTCATTACTCAAGAGTCAAGATGAGAGCATTGGTTGGAGAACTTGGGCGTGGTCTTGCAGTCTCTCAATATAGGTCTGCAATATCTCCGCTCACGTCGATATCAAGCTTGTTCTTAAATTGTGGGAGCTAGGGCATGCTTTCGCCGACATTAAGCATGCTTTTGGCGACCCTTTGCCTCTTCATCCGGACGGACGGAAATTTGTTTGGGTCCGGGCCCGTCTCCAAATTTGAAGACGGGCCAGCTATGATGGCGACACGTCGTAATATGTGATTTTTAATAAAATGATATGACGTTAACTTTTATATCTAAAAAAACACTTTTATAAATGTTCTCGAGATCACCTATAATCTCTCAAATACCATTTATGATCTCAGAGATATCAAAAATTGATATCCTGGCAATCATATTATATGTATTTTGCGATCATATTTGTATGCATTGCAATCATATATTGTACGCAATGATAAAACAACAATCAAGTCTTTTTCCCGCTATAGTGGGGTCGGCTATATGAATCTTTTGTTGTCATTGTGTTCTATCTTGTGTCATAATCTCATTAATGTTTAAGTACATCAGGTCTTTTCTTACAGTTTCATTCCAAGTTTTTGTGTCTACCCCTCCCTCATATATTGTAAGGATATCACTTATAATTTTGTGATCATATTTTGTCCACATTGTGAGCATATTTTGTATAAACTAAAATGTCTCCCCTGTTTAACATGCCTAGTGACTGAACTCTCACAACACCTAGCAAATGTTTTTTTTACTAGTCTCCTTTGTACGTGCGCAAACCATCTTAGTCGTGTTTCTCACATCTTCTATACAATTGATGTCTCTTCTATCTTATCCCTGATACATTCATTCTTAGGCTTCATTTGGTAGAGCGGTTGCAGTTGTAAAAGAAGCTGTTGTAAATGCAGATTTATAAATGAAGCTGTTGGAAATTGGATGTTGCAAAAGGAGTCATGTTTGGCTAGTCTGCGTTTGCAGAGCTGTTCAAAACAGAGATCTGTTTGACAAAAATTGTGATGACGTTTCATAAATATTTTTATAATAAATTGTTGAATATAATATTTAATTTTATTAATATTATATAATTTTATAATTATATATATATATTAAATAAAATTGTTTAAACTTATAAACTATACACATATTTTTTTGTAATTTTATAAAAATTTTTGTAAAAACTTTCGTTGCTCCGCCGTGCCGCCGTCGTGCAGCCCTCCCGTGCCCCGCTGTGTCGTGTCGCCCTCCCGTGCCCCGTTGTGCCGCCCTCTCGTGCCCCATCGTGGAGGCGGAGATGGAGGCGGCTGGAGCTTGAAGGAGGAAGAGCCTGGAAGAGGCGGAGGCTGCTAGAGCTTGGAGAAGACAGAACTTGGAGGAGGCGGAGGTGGCCGAAGCTTAGAGGAGCGGATTTTGATGAAACACGCGATGAAAATGGCGAGGACTGGAGGTCCGGATAGCGGTTGCGGTTGGGGGGATTTCATTAAGGATGGAAACGCCGGCGGTTGAAACGGGAGGCGGAAAAACAAACGGGAAAAGGTGAAAGCTTCATCTAAACTAAAATGCACAATCATTCATTGGGCTCTTCGTTCATCCTCATCTACAAGTCCAATTTTAACAAGACGGTGGTTACATCAAAAGTCATTTATAACATTACTTAAGCAAACACCATCTGTAAATATGGATTAATAAGGTTATAACCACCGAAAATGGTTCATAATGTGCCATCAAAGTGTCAAATGTTTGACCAATAGCAAGAAACGACATTTAAATTTACTCAAGTTTGCCATTCAAAAAGTCAAAATCACAAAAAACACAGTAAGATTGAACTTGCGCCGAGAAAATTGGAGGCATCAAAGGTGGACATGTTGAGAAAATTGGAGGCATCAAAGGGGGGCATTTTGAGTAAACTCCATTCTGGCAAAAACCCCATGAGCAACGGTTGCATTGTTTTGAAGATGCAGTTCGCTGATAGGAAAAAAGACGAATATGTATGAACAACCTACGAGCGTCGTCATCCTCGAAGATTTAAAAGATCAAAGCAAAGAGGAAAATCAAATCAGATAATTACCATATATTATTATGATAAAAATGGCAAGACTAAACAACTTCCAAGCAGAACTACTTATTCTCAAATGAAGTACAGTATTTGTGGAAGACTGGAAGGCAGCAATCCTCAAGCAGCATCATGGCATATCAAATACAAACAAAAAGGGAGCAGCAAAGCCCATTCTCTCAGTGAACTGAAAATAGAGGTGTAGGGAGAGAGAGAGAGTGAAAAGGCACTTGTTGGCAGGTCGAAATTCCCTCTCATTCTTCCTTTCCATTTTGATGGGAGGCAACGTAGTTGCGGATAACGTCCATGGCGAGCTGGTGCGCGGTTTTGCTCTGCAGCTGGGCGAGTTCGTCCATGGCTTCGTACGTTTGGCGGTCGGCAAATATCTTGAGATTATGTTTTGGCGGGACTTTCAGGACACCGTCCCACTTGTCCACCATTTCTTGCAATCTATCAAAGCCCTATAAGACCAAAGGAAATAAACATTTTAACTTGTTATGATTCTTCTGAGGATGTTAGCAGTAAAATGGTGAAAATTCATAATCAAGTTAGATATATTTGCAAGTTTGATAGTTGATAGCGCGCTCATTGCATGTTCATGGCATATCTAGAGCTAGTTAGTAAATCTAAATTAAGAAAAGTAAAGTTAACAGACAATTGATGAAAAATCACGCGAGAAGTAATAAATGAGTCGCAAGCTAGCAGTTATTTTGGTGGAAAAATATGCAGCAGTTCTAGATTGTGTATTTGTTACAATGAGGATGATAGGACTAGCAGGGCAAGCACAGGAGAAAGCATCCAGGTCAAATTCACAATTCTCAAAAGAGAAAAATACCCCAAAACCTAGGCATTTGAATAGCAAATCCATAGTTTGAACAAGATTATATGTGTGCGTAAAATGAGAGAGAGAGAGAGGGGGCGGGCGGGAGAGAGAGTGGTGGGACTGTTGGGGGATTTTATATTTGATCAGATTGCTGAGCCCTTGTCTCACTTAAATTAGTATAGGTTTTGTGAATCACTGAAATATCATCAGATGTTGTGTGTTGGAAACAATTCTGCTAAAATTACAAGGATTGGTGAGAATGCTGATCCAAAACTAGAATTTTCAGCACAGATGCAAATATAGGGAAGGTAGCTACAAGTACCCAAGCGAGCACAAGTTTGTTATGCTTTTTCGTGGAGCAGCTGGAGGGAAGGAAGAAAACGAGAAGCCATTTCAATGGTTATGTTCTTCGTGCAGGCGAGCTTGGGGAGGAAGAACACGAGAAGTCTTAGCTGGCTCCATCTCTGAGAAGACATAAGAAGAGGAGTGTGTCGCCATGTATGTTTTCTCAATGCAGCCAGAAGGAGGGAGAAAGGAGAAGGGAATGGTGGAATTGAGTTTGATAGCGAAGTTAACTTTGTAAAACTTTCTACTCTCCTTATAATAAAGTAAAATCAATTGACCAACTCCCATAACACGAATATTGATCATCCTAATTAACTGAAACATGTAAATCTTTCCATCATTTATTTTTCATTATTTTTCTGTTTATTTTGATTAGAGCATGGTTGAATTGTGTTGGAGAATACATGAGAAGGATTTCTCATTTATTGTATTTAACACATATATTAGTAAGAGAAATAATAACAAATCATTTGTAAACTTTCTTTCTATCTCTACGTACATAATATAAGAAATACTTATCCCCTGGCCTCTTCGTGATTGAGCTCATGCTCTCGCCTTTCACCTCAGGAGGGCTCCCCTCCTGTAACCAGTCGGACCCCCTGTGCGCCTTCCTTCGCAGCAGCCGCTCGCAATGTCTATGCTCCTGCCGAGCCTCCTCTTTGAACCCTCCCCCTCGGCTTTATAGAAGAAATCTACCGCTCGTTGGGACTCACCGTCCTTCGATTAGATATTGCCACCGCTCGGCCTCCCTTTTAAGACCGCCCGGACCACCTGCAAGCGAGGTGTTATGTGCTCCTTGGGGGTTATCGTCAGAGGAGTTGGCAGCAGAGAGGTTGGTGGGGATATAAGGGGATTAAACCCTAGAACCGGGAGAAGGAGAAGAAGTTGAGGGAGGAGGGAGAGGAAACCCTGGAGGAAGAGAGCATAGAGAGAGACAAAGAAAATTAGAGAGAGAAGTAAAATACTTTAAATTCATTGTTTGATTTGATTACACGGTTCTAAGGGTTCTTATATAAGGCATGAATGGTGTAACCGTAAATTACATCAAATTATAAAGAAATGCGTAAAATACCCTAACTATGACTCGACTCATAAGACTCAATAAAAATACATAAAATAATAACAACTATATAACAAATGTTTGGACCCATAATACCAATAACTAGATAATCGATGGTTGGATGATAAGGCCCATAACACCAGGTCGCCTGGACCTCTCCACACTGTGGAATATGTTGGGTCTCCCCTAAACTGTTTGCGCGACCTCTAAACTAGTGCCCCCCCCCCCCCCCCCCCGACCCCCTGCAAGCAAGGTCACCTGGACCTCTCCACCTTGTGTGGACTCAGTGTGGTCTCCCCTGCAATGTTCGCCTAACCTCCTTATTCCAGCTGTTTAGAGTACCCACAGGGTTCGTGCGGACTCCCAAGCGCAACCGCCAGACCTCTTCTTTGTGGCTCGGTTGGACTCCGCTTTGCAGCCGCCCCGAGCCCTCTAAGGCGGACTCCTATTAGAGGTCGTACCCTTTACTGCTGTTGTCTGCCCAAACTCTTTATTGTTGCTTGGGGAGACTACTTTTTTGAGGTCGCGACTCCTGCTACAAGACCTCCTCCTCTTGAGACGATGGACACAAGTGTTTTTCCCGCTTTCTCGACCTTTCTTGCTCTTGCGTCTGCCCCTCTATCTGATGCTCAGTATGAACTCTGAATTACCACTATCTCACTCGTCGACAAGAAGAATTTTGTGCAGTGGGTGCGCTTGGTGCACCGTGTTCTTCAGACCAAGGGTCTTTTCACCATCTCTATTCTGGGAAGGACGATCTCCAACACTTATTTGATATCTTCATGGCTCTTCAACACCTTGACCCAGGAGCGGATGGGGACCTTGCGTCCTATGTTGCCTAATCCAAGACTCTTGATGAGGCTTGGATTCAACATCAGCCCCCAACGCTTGATTTTTGCCACTCAACGGGCACAAAAAGGTGTCGGTATTGCCTTGATGACGGCTCAAGACCCTCTTCATCTCCACAGTGTTCGTGCACATATCCTTTCCGCTACTCTTATTCCCTTAGTGTCTGGCATTTGTTTTATGATGTTAAAGGTGACGCCGCCACCTAGGCCTATCCAAAAAAACCGTTGGGCTTGGGTCAGGACCGGGTCTACCGGGCCCGTGCTTTTGTCACCCGGGCTCGGGCCCAGGCCTGGCTTTAGCCGAGCTCGGGCACCAGCTCCGACAGGGGGACCTGCCAAGGCCCCCAAGGCCGAGCCAGGCTGGGCTCAGGCAAGGCCCTGTTAATAAATTCGGCCCATAGGCAGGATTTCCAATTGGAAATCCAGCTTATGGGCAGGATTTAATAAAATTCTGATTTTATTAAAATCCTGCCTGTTCAGGAGGGATTTAATTAAAATCTCGTATATTAGTCGGGATTTAATTAAATCACGCCTAATTTATGCAGAATTTAATTAAAATCCCGCCTGAAGGGATTTAATTAAAATCTCGCCTGAAGGGATTTAATTAAAATCCCGCCTGAAGGGATTTAATTAAAATCCCGCCTGAAGGGATTTAATTAAAATCCCGCCTGAAGGGATTTAATTAAAATCCCGCCTGAACAGGCGGGGTTTTAATAAAATCCCTCCCGGACTCGGACTAGGCTCGATGCCCAGGCTTAGCCGGGCCAGGCCCGAGTCGGGCACCGGGGCAGGCTGCGAGCATAGCTGAGGGCCCTGTTGGGCCCCTAGAGCCCAGCCTGGGCCCAGGGCGGGCTAGCCCGGGCCAAGGCCTAGCCACGCTACTTTCGGGTCGGGTCGGTCCTTTTGAACACGTCTATTGTCACATGAACTTTCGGTGCCCTCTCCTCCAATTCTCCTACATCGCGGTTCTGACCACGGACCTCCTCCCTCTCCTACTCATGGCGATCATTCTGGTTATTGGGGTGATGGGTGAGATGGTCTCAATCGCTCCAAGGGCCAGGCCAGTCACTTCTGTAATAATTGTGGTCGGGACAATCATACTAAGGCGACGTGTTTTCAGAAACATGATTTTCCTCCACCGCAAGCTTACTCTCTCTCGCATGTCTCCCATGTTGTCGATGGTTCTTCCACCTCCCGCTCCGACATTGAAACCTTACATGAGGAACTACAGCTTCTTCGTGTGTTGATCTCCCGCACCTCTAGCTCTATTGTCTTCATCTTCAATGAAGGTATCTTATGGTTATCCCATAGTCCCTCTTGGATTGTGGACTCGGGTGCCACAAACCATATAACTCCACATAGGCCCTCTTGGTACTTGGACTCTCCGTGTCCAAAATTTATTACGGTGGATAATGGCAACACCACTCAAGTTATCGGTTTTGGCGATGTGTTGCTAATCCCTCTTTATCCCTTCACTTGTTCTTCATGTTCTTGGATCTCACTTCAATCTGCTTTCTGCTATTCGTCTCACTCAAGGTCATAATTGTTTAATATGTTAGTCTGAGTAGTCTTACTTTATGCTTTGATTATAAACTAACATTTGTAGCAATGCATCAAAGCCTGTAAAATAGAAGTCAAAGTTTCAATATATATATATATATATATCTTATTATATAAAGCAATATAGGTATTTGGAGGCACACCATAAATCAAACAAGACTCATTGGATCATGAGAGAGAGCATGAGATGGGGAGAGAGAGTTGGGAGAGAGAGAGGAGGGAGGGAGAGAAAGAGAGAGAGGGAGAGAGAAAGGGAGAGAGAAAGGGAGAGAGATGGCAGAAGGGAGAGGAGAAAGGGGGCGGAGAGAGAGGGAGAGAGATGGGGAAGGGAGAGAAAGAAGAGGGAGAGAAAATTGGGTGAAATTAATGTTTTTACGACAAAATGTAATTTTTTTTATAAAATAAAAATTATAATATTGATTTATATTTTATAACGGTCATTTTGAGTACACATATGTATATATTACGGGCTATGTCCGTCTTGATGTGGGTGCATCGCTTTGATGCGGGCGCAGCCCGCAACGACACATCGAGTACGGGAGAAGCCCGTTCGGAGGCGGGCGAAGCCCGCCTGGATGCGGGCGAAGTCCGCCCGAGAGCATCGAGCACGGGCATAGCCCGTGCGAAGATGCTCGTATATATATATATTTATATCTTTATTATATAAGCAAAGACAAAAGTAGATATGGTGTAACTTTTTAATACAATATTACCCTCATAGAATCAACTATTCTTCTCATTTCTTTGGTCTTTTTAGTCATTTCATACATCTATATTATATCTTATATCTTTATTATATCTTTATTATATAACTCTGCCAAAACTACCGACTCCTGCAGGTTCTCGTCTCCCGCTGCCCTCACCCACGCGATACCACGCCGAAAGCTGGCTTTCTCCTCACCCACATGCTACCCTTACCTCCCGCAGTCGCATATTCACTCGACTGCCACCCGCACTCTGCCAAAACTGCCAACTCCTGCAGGTTCTCCTCTCCCGCTGCCCTCACCCACACGATACCCCGCCGAAAGCTGGCTTTCTCCTCACCTACACGCTACCCTTACCTCTCGCAGTCGCATATTTCCTCGACTGCCACCCGCCGTAAATGCGGGTATAACCCTACCTCTTCTACACAGAGCCCCGCCTAAACTCTTCTCCACATCACGACAGAGTTCCTCCTCCATCAACAGAGCTCCTCCTCTTGCTCCCGGTAAGTCGCATCTTCCCTCGATTGTTTGCTGTATTCTTTCCTCTTGGCTGATCTTTGTTCTAAACCGCAGAAACCGCGATCATTTTAGATTATTTTTATGGTGTTCTGTTTTGTTCGTTTTTGGTTTTGTTTGCTTCTCCGCGCTTCAGGATTGTTTGTTGCATTATTTCCTCTTGGATAATTTTTGTTCTAAACCGCAAAAACCGCTCCTACGGCTTATACTTCTTCCGATAAGCACAGTTGTCTCCTGTCTTGGGCCTCACTTCTCCGCGACAAAGGTATGACTTCGACACCTTCACATTCTCCTTCCTACACAATGCCAGTCTAATTAAAGCTTTCTCCTCGCTTTATGCTTTCTCCGCACTTTAAGCTTTCTCCTGACTGATTTTCTCATTGTTTCATTTCATTGTCCATTTTCATTTCTTCTAATTAAAGATTTCTCCATTTTCATTTCATTGTACATTTCTTCTAATTAAAGTTGAAGTTGCAAATTGAATCTCGCTGTGTTTATGCTGTTATTTATAGAATGCTATAGACAATTTAGAATAGTCTAGAAAGTAGTTTGGATGGGAAACTCTTCAGTTTTTGCAGGTTTGGGATAATCATTGGCTTTGTTTGGATGGGAAACTCATCTTTCTCTGGATTTTTATTTTCTGTTCATGGATAGTGTGAACATAGAACTACAGGAATTTAGTCCATGCCATAATTTCATATTTTTTGTGATTTGAGAGTTGTGTGCTTTTAGATTTTTTTTTGTTTCAGTTTTTTGTGCTTTAAGATTTTTTGCTTTGATTTCAGATTTTTTTTGAAATGCACGATTTTTGTGCTTTGATTAACATTTCATATTTTTTGTGATTTGAGAGTTGTGTGCTTTTAGATTTTTTTGGTTTCAGTTTTTTGTGCTTTAAGATTTTTTGCTTTGATTTCAGATTTTTTTGAAATGCATCATCACGATTTTTGTGCTTTGATTAACACTCAACACTACTATTTGCCTATATTTACTACCCTATTAAGATCACATCCAGGTGCTGTTTTAGCACTGGCTTGATAGGATGATAGGATCATTTGATGTAATAATTTTTACCACTGTTCGAGGATCAACCTTGATTTTGGCTTAAATTTTACCACTGTTCTGCCACACTAAATCCGACCGTGCACTGCTTTCAACAGTAAATAAGCACTCATGCTTATTAAAATTTTTTGCTCTTAAAGTGTGGTTAATTTCAGTGGTTAATTTCAGTTGTTCAGTGATTTCTTCATGCTCTTAAGGTGTGGTTATTTCCTTAATTTTAGTGGTTTCTTCGTGATTTCTCCTTATGTGTTTGGCTAAATAATACCCAATGCAAACATCATGCTCATGTGTTGAAAATCATGCTCATGCAAAAAGTCATTTGTCCAAAAAGTCATTTGCAGGTTTGGGATAATCATTGGCTTTGTTTGGTTGGGAAACTCATCTTTCTCTGGATTTTTATTTTCTGTTCATGGATAGTGTGAACATAGAACTACAGGAATTTAGTTCATGCCATAATTTCATATTTTTTGTGATTTGAGAGTTGTGTGCTTTTAGATTTTTTTTGTTTCAGTTTTTTGTGCTTTAAGATTTTTTGCTTTGATTTCAGATTTTTTTGAAATGCACGATTTTTGTGCTTTGATTAACATTTCATATTTTTTGTGATTTGAGAGTTGCGTGCTTTTAGATTTTTTTTTGTGCTTTAAGATTTTTTGCTTTGATTTCAGATTTTTTTGAAATGCATCATCACGATTTTTGTGCTTTGATTAACACTCAACACTACTATTTGCCTATATTTACTACCCTGTTAAAAGCACATCCAGGTGCTGTTTTAGCATTGGCTTGATAGGATGATAGGATCATTTGATGTAATAATTTTTACCACTGTTCGAGGATCAACCTTGATTTTGGCTTAAATTTTACCACTGTTCTGCCATACTAAATCCGACCGTGCACTGCTTTCAACAGTAAATAAGCACTCGTGCTTATTAAATTTTTTTGCTCTTAAAGTGTGGTTAATTTCAGTTGTTCAGTGATTTCTTCATGCTCTTAAGGTGTGGTTATTTCCTTAATTTTAGTGGTTTCTTCGTGATTTCTCCTTATGTGTTTGGCTAAATAATACCCAATGTTTGTCCAAAAAAAAATTAATGTTTGATCAAACATCATGCTCATGTGTTGAAAATCATGTTCATGCAAAAAGTCATTTGTCCAAAAAAAAATTAATGTTTGATCAAAACATCATGTGTCGAAATATACAAAACATCATGTGTTGAAAACATCATGTGTTGAAAATCATGTGTTGAAAATCATGCTCATCGAAACATCATGTGTTGATATTGAGTAGTAATATTACAATTTCCATAAAAGCAGTGCACTGAATGAATGAATTATGCAACTTCAGTTGTCAAGCTTTAGGCTCAGTTTAAAGCTTTTTATGAGCTTTAGGCTCAGTTTCTTCATGCTCTTAAGGTGTGGGTGACAAATATCATGTGTTTTCCTAAATAATACCCAATGCAAACATCATGCTCATGTATTTGATAAAAAAATAATGTGTTCAAAATCATGCTCATGCAAAAAATAATGTGTCGAAAAAAATTAAGGTTTGATCAAAGCATCATGTGTCGAAATCATGCTCATCAAAATATCATGTGTTGAAAATCATGCTCATCAAAACATCATGTGTTGATATTGAGTAGTAATATTACAATTTCTATATAAAGCTTTGGAATGAATGAATTATGCAAGTTCAGTTCTCAAGTTTTAGGCTCAGTTTAAAGCTTTTTATGAGCTTTAGGCTCAGTTACAACTTTAGTTCAGTAACCCACTTAAATTTGGGCTTTTTAAACTTCATGCTTATCAAAACTGAAGTTAGGCTTTTTAAACTCTATATTAATTTATCTACATAAACTTTGAAACAACAAATTGAAAGGATAAATTAATGTTCTTTTTTAAAATGTTTGAGGGGCATGCATGTTGGGATTTTGTTCTTGCGTTTACATTTATTAATGGTTTTCCTAACAATTAAAATTATGTTTGTTGTTATCTCCATTCACATGATTTGAAAACATTTTGTTGAGCTATGCACGTCAGGATTCTGTTCTTATGAACATCTTTAAATATTACTGTCTGCTGTAGTTTTTATATAAATTGCATTTTGATTATTAGGAGATATTAATTAAAAGTTGCATTCTTCATTAGCAACATTAATTCATGTATTTTAGATTGCAATGTCTGATTGAAGGATATTAATGAATCCCCCATAGAGAAAACTAGCTTCTTAATTACATGTTCTAACTACTATTTATTTCATTACATGTTCTAAGGGTTAGGTTTAAGTGTGTTTCTTTAGGAGGAGAAATGTTAAACTTGAAAGTGAGGTGTATGGACAACTTATACTTCCCACACTTCCATGACAACTTATTGAAAGGAAGGGTTCATTATATTAGCAACAGCTTCGTCAGGGATTGCAGCAAACCTGCTCCCAGGTGGGAGGACTGCACATTCAAAATTCAAAATACCCATCAGATTTGAAATAATGTCAACATGCAAATTTAAAGCAATACATCATTGTTCCCCAAACAGTAAGAGTTTATTAAACTCAGAAGTCATTGTGACCAATGTAACAATGTTGTCATGTCCATTCGTCCCTTACATCCGGATAGAACTAGAGATATAGACCGTGTCACCACAATGACTGTTCAATCTCAGTTTCTTGATGTAGAATGGACTTCCAGAAACTGGTGAGTTCAATATCATATATTGACTCAACCAAGCATGGTCATGCATTTCTCAGTTTCATTCCATCAAGGGGCTCATGGATGCAACTCCTGACATGAAGGACAAATTCCATCTATGCTCACACGCAAACACTCAAATGATTCGTAATATACTCAATAACCACCTTTATCATCCAACTTTCTCGAGACTGGACTTATGATGACATCAAAGTGCGCTCTTCCTTACTCGATAAATATTGTAACTTCAGGTAAAAGGACCACAAACATCATTGTCACTTGAGCCATACTTGTGACATGTTTCTATAACAATCCACAAAGTATTCTCATGGTGGGTCTGTCCAGTACAACTTGTTTATAACAAGTACCCATGTGATGTCTTGATATCACAATATCATGACCTGTGAGGACGGGTCATCAGTCAACGCATATGTTAGTCTTAAACGTATCATCATCACTCTTAGCTTTTAAGATGATACAACGACCAGGGATCTTTAAGAATGAAGCTTCTGAGATCATAGGTTCTCACATTCAAGTCACTACTTGACCTATGGAAGCAAACATTCTAAGGGCATTTATTTGATTAACTACTCTATCACAATAGAAATAATAATATAATAAAAGAACTTGTCAAAATATATAAATGAAATGTATACATTACTGTTATTCATCAAATGAAATATTATAGCCAACAAACATACAATCAACAAGACTCCTACTAGAGTTGATCATAGAGGTATCGTATACCCATAGATCTAACATGATCATCATGTTTTCTCTGTGCGAGAGGATTTATTAGTGGATCCGCAATGTTCTCCTCAGTCGGCACTCTGCTAATACTCGCATCTCCTTGATCGGCAATCTCTCGAATTAGATGGAACCGCCGAAGTATGTGCTTGGAGCGCTGATGAGATGTAGATTCCGAAACAAGTGCAATTACACTGTTGTTGTCACAGTAGAGATCTATGAGACGAACAATGCTAGGAACTACATCTAACTCGCCGATGAATTTTCTAATCCATACAGCCTCCTTCGCTGCATTTGCATCGGCGATATACTCGGCCTCAGTTGTAGAATCAGCAACTGTCTCCTGCTTGGAACTTTTCCAGCTAACAGCACCTCCATTAAGGCAAAATATGAAACCTAACTGAGACTTTGAGTCGTTCCTATCAGTCCATCCATGTAACCTTTTACAACGAGCTTTTCCTCTCCACCAAATACCAAGAACGTATCATTAGTCCTTCGCAAGTACTTCAGGATATTCTTAACGGCAATCCAGTGAATTTCACCGCGATCAGACAGATACTTGTTAGTCATGCTCAAAGCATAAGAGACATCGTGTCTATGATTGACCCAATTGTCGAAGCATATGGAATCAATTTCATGCGGTCCTTATCTTCACAAGACTTAGGACACTGGTCCTTAGAGAGACTCACACCATGAGACATGAGTAAGAATCCTTTTTTGCACTCAAGCATGTTGAACCGCTTCAACACCTTGTCGATGTATGTACTTTGGGTCAAACACAGCAACTTCTTCGACCTATCTTTATAGATCTTAATACTAATTATGTAAGTCGTTTCACTCAAGTCCTTCATAGAAAAACAGTCTTTTAGGCTGTTCTTAACAACTTGCAGAGTCGGGTTGTCATTCCCGATAAACAGTATGTCATACACATACAATAGCAGGAAGACAACAATGCTCTCACTAATCCTCTTGTAAACACACGGTTCATCTTCGTTTTTGATAAAACCAAACTCTTTGATCTTTTCATCAAAATGAAGATCCCAACTTCGAGAAGTCTGTTTTAATCCATAAATGGATCTCTACATCTTGCATATTTTAGTGGTTTCACCTGAATATACAAAACCCTCGGGTTGTGTCATGTACACTTCATCAAGGAGGTTTCCATTTAGGAAAGCCATTTTGACATCCATCTGTCAGATCTCGTAGTCATAATACGCAGCAATAGCAAACAGAATTCTGATGGACTTAATCATGCCAATAGGGGAAAAAGTCTCATCATAGTCAATACCATGAATTTGCTTGAAACCTTTAGCCACCAGTCGCCCTTTGAATGTTTGTACATTCTCATCCATGTCGGTCTTCTTCTTGAAGACCCACTTGCACCCTATGAGTCGTACCCCTTCAGGTGGTTCCACCAAGGTCCAAACTTGGTTTTCATACATGGAGTCCATTTCAGATTTCATGGCCTCAAGCCACTTCTCGGAGTCCGGTCCACTCATAGCATCTTAGTAGGTTACAGGATCATCACTATGATTCATAAGCAACGCATTACCTATTTGAGACACGAGAAATCCATATCTCTCAGGCTCAAACCTTGCTCTACCAGATCTACGTGGAACTTGTGTTTCCTGAGCAGGTTCTCTAGCTACAATAACTTGTAGTCCTGTCTCAGATTCCAATTCCGGTTCATTCACATTTTATGGTTCTTGAACTTCTTCAAGTTCTACCCTGACAGTCTTTCTAATTAAGAACTCGTTTTCAAGAAAGACGATAGTGCTCGCGACAAACACTTTGCCCTCGGACGGTAGGTAGAAATAGTACCATTTAGTTTCCTTAGAATACCCCACAAGATAACACTTATCTGATTTGGGTTCCAGTTTGTTAAGCATTTGAAGTCGTACGTATGCCTCATAGCCTCAAACCTTAATGAACGACATACTAGGACGCTTCTCAGTCCATATCTCATATGGTGTCTTTAGAACCGTTTTCTTTGGAGCACGATTTAGTGTAAAAACAGCAGTTTCTAGAGCAAAACCCCAAAAGAAAACAGGCAGATCTGTATGACTCATCATCGACCGTACCATGTCTAACAGAGTACGATTCCTCTGCTCAGACACACTATTATGATGCGGTGTTCTAGGTGGAGTGAGCTGTGATACAATACCACACTCTTTTAGATGATCACGGAACTCATGACTCAAGTATTCGTCACCTCGATCAGATCAGATTGATTTAACTTTCTTACCCAATTGGTTCTCTACTTCGTTCTTGAACTCTTTAAACTTTTCAAAGGTCTCGAATTTGCACTTCATAAGATACACGTATCTATATCTACTGAAATCATCAATAAATATAATAAAGTAGAAGTACTCACCTCTAGCCATAGAACTCATGAGTCCACATACATTACTATATACTATACCCAAGAGATCGTCAGCCCTCTCATTGAAGCAAGCAAAAGGGACCTTAGTCATCTTGCCTAACAAACAAGATTCGCATCTCCCAAATGATTCATAATCAAATGAATCCAATAGTTCAACTCTATGGAGCTTGGATATACGTTTCTCATTTATATGGCCTAAACGACAATGTCAAAGATACGTAGGGTTCGAGTCATTCGTTTTTAGTCTTTTAGTATTTTTTATATTATAGATTTGATGGTCTAACTTCAAAACATATAAATCATTAAATATTTATGGTATATCATAACAAACATCATTCTTAAATATAGAAGAACAATTATTCCTAATAATAAGAGAAAATTCAATCATGTCCAAACATGAATAGATATAATGTTTCTAGTTATGGAAGGAACAAAATAACAATTATCTAATTCAATTACAAGCTCATTGGGCAAAGCAAGACGATAAACACCCACGGCGACAGCAGCAGCTCTTGCTCTATTGCCGACATGTAGGTTCACCTATCCTTTACTCAGTATTCTTTTCCTTCTCAGTTCCTGCATATTTATACAAATGTGAGAATCACATCCGGTATCCAATACCCATGATGAAATAACAGAAAGGTTTATCTGTATAACATAAATACCTAAAGCGGAAGTCATACCTCACCTCATCTTTTGCAGACCCTCAATATATGAAAAACAGTTCCTTCTCTAATAACCAGCCTTGCCAAAGTGGTGACACTTTCCCTCTTTCCCTGAACCTTTCTTTTTCAGAGCAGAAGACTTGGGCTCCAAAGCAGACTTGGGTCATACATTTGTCTTCTTAAAGTCATTGGTCTTGGCCCTGTCTTTATGCATCATCAGTATGAGGCTAGCAGGCTTGGCCTTCTTCATCTTGATCTCAGCAGTTCGCAACATGTCTAGGAGCTCGGGCAGTATCTTGTCTATTTCATTCATGTTATAGTTCAAGACGAACTGCTCATAACTGTCTGACAACGACTGCATGATCAAGTCCGTGGCCAACTCTTGGCCCAGAGGGAACCCTAGTCTTTCAAGGTTCTCGATATACCCAATCATCTTGAGTATGTGAGTCCTTACTAGGTTCCGAGCTCCCATATTGCACTGGAACAATGCCTTAGTGACAACGAATCTCTCTTGACGAGCTTGCTCTTGAAACATTTTCTTAAAATGCTCGTCAATATCCTTGCAACCCATGTTTTTAGGTTGCTTTTGGAGCTCAGAGTTCATGGTCGTTGGCATGAGACATTCGACGTCTAAGGAGTCGTCAAGATACTTCTTATAAGCATCATTATCAGCATGGGATGCATTCCCGACAGGCTTTTCAGGGGTTACCT
The DNA here is from genome assembly GCA_039583875.1 of Platanthera guangdongensis. NCBI lineage: Eukaryota > Viridiplantae > Streptophyta > Magnoliopsida > Asparagales > Orchidaceae > Platanthera > Platanthera guangdongensis. Next base: position 17,747,341 of record CM077152.1, read on the forward strand.
CTTCCAAAACATAGAGCTTGCGCTCTTGCCTGAGAACAATTCTCAAGCTCATGTGTCAGTCCAAATAATTCGTCCCACTCAGCTTTTCCTTCTCAAGGATCGCTCGGAGGGATAGGGTGAAATGTGAACCACTTGCCATGGAAATTCTACAAGGATCAAGCAAAGCAAATTAGTACTACATTTCAAAATATAATTTATCTTTCAATTATGACTTTAATTAAAAAACTCTCACTATTTTTATCAAACCGATAACCCGCGATATCAATTCAAAGAGTTTAGCGAGTAATGGACAAGATCCATATTTCACTAACACTATGAGTCAGCTTTGACTTTTCTCTCACAATGCAGTTATTTAGGTAGACAACGATTGCCAATTGCATCACAATGCAACTCTTTTATGACTGGTGAATAATTCTTTATTCGCATCCATCATATGGTGCATGTCAACCTTATGTCTATGGCCACTCAACCTTTGAGATCACCCAGTTAAGTTTGACCCGATGTCGAAAGTGAGATATCACAATTATCCGCTCGCACCTTTACCAAGATAAATTAATGCGTCTTGCTTTAGCAAGCCCACACTTCATCGATCGAGGCAGAAAGAGTGTCATCCATCAGAAGACATCTGAATACTTAATATTGCTTAAAGGATTTTGATACTTGATTAACTCTTTAATCACGGTTAACACATAACCAATGTGCACATCCACAAACAACCAAAAAAACAGAAATCATAATTCAAATGCATCTCAGATGTGCACAAGAAGATCACCATCACTTGATGAACTGGGCTAAATCTGAACATCTAAAACACTTCTAAATCTTCAGATCTACATGCACTGGATATGAGCAACAAAAACTTCACTTACACAGTAGACAAGCTCATCACTTTATGAGTGAGATTCAAAATCTACCACATACTTGGTTTCACAGACCAACAAGAGTGACGGTTACTGCTAAGAAGTAGCAACAAAGAAATCACATGCGTTCTTGGTGGAATTCTAAGAATAGATTTAGGCGTTTTAGAACACTTCTAAAATTTCCAAATTTACACGTCATAGATTTAGCAACTTCTGAAACATTGAATATTGTTGGCAAACCTCCCTCTAATACCACTGTTGGGTTTTACTAGACGGCACAACATTTGTGCGCGCAGCGGAAAATAGAGAACAAGAAAACCCAAAGTGTTCGGATCTGACAATATTCATGAATCAAGAAGTGAAGCTTGTTGTAAATAAAATTACCTTTGAGGGATTGAGTCTATACTCAACCAAGATGCTCCAGAAAAATCTGTCAGACACTTAGCAGCTCGAGTCCTGAGCGCAGAAAGTATATCTGCGCCTCTACAGGAAATCCACACGATCGGGAGAACCCACAGCCACTTGTCGAACAAGCACTAGGTCGGAAGAGGACACTCAGCATCTCTACAGACTGCTAAATCTGTTAAAGTAGAGGCGGCGGCGACACTCGTCGGGATCGGGATCGGCGACAACGACGGCGAAAGGCGGAACTGCTTCCGTCGGGATTCTAGGGCTTCTGTATTTTCGCACAGTGCTGCTCGTGTGCTTGACAAAAACATTGCATCAAGTTGAAACCCTAAAACATCTTATTTATACCCAAGGAATAAACAGAACAGTTCCCGTCGCTATTGGCAGACCCAGACTTAGAATCCAGAAATTCGGCCAGACAATGCTTGTCTCGTCGAATCGTCGAGTATCTATAGCATGCACGACGAATCGTCGAGTATCAACACATACTCGACGAATCGTCGAGTATCTATAGGATACACGACGAACTCAACGTCATCCTCAGCCGAATCAACGCTCGACTCTGCGAATGCGTTGCGTGGACTCAATGCTCTCAACGCTCTCTGCATCATACTCGATGAATCGTCGAATGGCGTTGAGTGCACTCAACGCACTTAACGCAAAATGTCAAATTTGTCGAATGGCGTTGAGTGCACTGGCGTTGAGTGCACTCAACGCACTCAACGCACTCAACGCACTCAACGCCTAAGTGTTAGATTCGTCAAGTAAACCCTTTACTCAACGAAGGCGTTGAGTGAGCTCAACGCCTGAGACTCAGACTCGTCGAAACAACTCTTTGACTCAACGAATCGTCGAATATAGTCAATGCACTCAACGCTTAAGTGTCATACTCGTCGAATCAACACTTTGACTTGACGAATCGTTGAATATACTCAACACACTCAACGTCGTCATTCGACGAGTTAACGCTTAACTCGACGAAGGCATTGACTGGTCTCAACGCACTCGACGTTTTTAGCCTGATTGAGCTAAGTCTTTTCAACTCATCATATGAGCCAAACCTTACAAATCCAATCTCTCAATTTCTCCACAATCTTATGTGCGACCATGATAGGCTCATACTGAGTTGCCAGTGAGGCCACATGTTTGATCACTTCAAGATCATAATGGGAACACCAACATGTCTCTCCACTAGTCTGCGTTGGATAGTGGATTCAGGTGTCATTCATCACATCACCTCCATGGGGCCAAATCAGTACCTGGATTCTCCTCATCCTAAATGTATTACGGTGGCCAATGAGGACACTGTTCTGGTCTCCGGATCAGTTGATATCTCTCTCACTTCTTCTCTATCTCTACGTTCGGCTCTTAAGTTTCGGGCTCCCCGTTTAATTTACTTTCTGTTGGTTGTCTCACTGCTGATTTAAATTGTTCTGTAACATTTACATCTTATTCTTTTTTGATACAGGATCGACAGACGCGGAATGTCATTGGTAAGGGACGGCTGCAGAACGGGCTTTACCTTCTTGATGACTCTCCTACTATCCTCTTTTTCATCTCCTACGTCGATTGACATCGACGTCTTGGGCATGCCCCTTTAGCAGTCCTCCAGAATGCTCTACCAGATGTATCTCTTCCTCCTTTACAGTGCGAATCTTGTATTTTCGGCAAACAGCCTCGTACATCTTTTTCATCTCATTATACTCGGAGCTCTGCTCCTTTTATTTTAGTACACTCTGATATTTGAGGATCGTACAAAATCATTAGCATTTCTGGATATCGATATTTTTTAACTTTTATTGATGATTATTCTCGGATGACGTGGCTATATTTACTTCATTATCGCTCTGAGCTTCCACGTGTCTTTTGGGCATTCATCCTTGAGACCTGCACGCAATTCTCCACGAACATCAAAACTATTTGCACTGATAATGCTCGTGAATACACTAGCCACAAATTTACGAACCTTTGTTCTGAATTTTGGGTCATTCACCAAACATCGTGTGTTTATACCCCTCAACAAAACGGAGTCGCCAAACGTAAGAATCGACATCTACTCAATGTTGCGCGCTCTCTCATGCTTCACACGCAGGTTCCCAAAGCTTATTGGAACTTTGCGCTTTCGACGGCTTACTATCTGATTAATCGTCTTCCTTCCCTCATACTCCACAATGTCACTCCGTTCAGCCTCATGTTCTCCTTTACTCCGGCATTCTCTCGCATACCCCACATCTTTTGGTGTACTTGCTACGTTCACATTCTTGGTTCATCCATGGACAAGTTGGATCCTCGGGCGGCCAAACACATCTTTGTTGGCTATTTACGAACTCAGAAAGGCTACGTATGTTACTCTCCTGCTACCCGCAAGGTGAATGTTTATGCTGATGTTACCTTTAGGGAAGATCTTCCTTTCTTCTCTGCTCCTGATCCAACACCTCTACCACCACCCGTCCTACGACCTGACATTCCCATTACCACTCCACCACCAAACAATGCTGACCAGGCTCCCACAATTTCCAAGCCACCTCTTATACATGTTTACACTCGTCGTCATCCTGCCTCCATGGCCCCAATGCAGTCAGCTTTGACCTCTAACGCTCCGCATCCTGCTGATCCAGCGCCAGAATCCATCGCTCATCCCATGACAAATTATGTATCCTTACATCGTCTATCCCCACGACTTCAAACTTTTGACTCTTCATTATCCTCGATTTCTGTACCTAACTCTGTGCAGGAGGCTCGCCAACATCCTAGCTGGTGGGCGTCCATGGAAGAAGAAATGACTACTCTCTTGGCTAACCAAACCTGGAACCCGGTACCTCTACCTACCGGTCAGACACCTGTTGGGTGTAAATGGGTTTTTATCATCAAACAAGCTCCTGATGGGACAATTGATCGTCTGAAGGCCCGACTGGTGGCTCGTGGCTTCACCCAACAGCAATGTCTCGATTATGAGAAAACATTCTCTCCAGTAGCCAAGCTCAACACCGTTCGTGTCCTCCACTCTGTGGATGTGCATCGTCAATGGCCCTTACATCAACTGGATATCAAGAATGTCTTTCTGAACGACGACCTCCCGGAAACAGTCTACATGCAGCAACCTCCCAGGTTTGAGACCACGGGGGAGTCCCGAGTTTGTCATCTTAAGAAGTCCATCTATGGTCTCAAATAATCCCTCGGGCATGGTTCGACAGGTTCAGTAAGGCAGTTCGGGAAATCGACTTTACTCGAAGCTCAGCAGACTTCTCTTTGTTCACTCGTCATCGGGCAACAGGAACGGTTCTTCTGTTAGTATATGTTGATGATATCTTAATCACTGGAGACGATTCAAAGGGAATCCAAGCGGTCAAACAACACCTTAGCTCCGTCTTTCAAACAAAAGATCTGGGGCATCTTCGATACTTCCTTGATCTTGAGATCGTGAGACGTCCGGATGGGCTTGTCCTCTCCCAACAGAAGTACTGTCTGGATCTCCTTCAAGATGCTAGTTACTCTGGATGCAAGCTCACTACTACTCCAATGGATGCAAATCACAAGCTGTGTGCACATGCTTCTGATACAGATCTTTATCTCCAAAATTCGGAATACTATCGACAACTTGTTGGAAAATTGATCTATCTAATGGTCATAAGACCGAATATATCCTTTGTTGTTGGGGTGGTCAGCCGATTTATGCATGCCCCTCGAATATCTCACATTCAAGCCGTTGAGCGCATCCTAAGATACCTTAAAACAGCTCCGGGTCAAGGGTTGGTATACAAAACCTCATCCTCTACTCCAACGTTGGTTGCGTATTCTGATGCAGATTATGCTGGTTCCTTGGATGATCGGCGGTCAACCAGAGGTTTTTGTACCTATTTTGGAGGCCATCTTGTTACCTGGCGGAGTAAGAAACAAGTCGTGGTTGCTCGATCCTCAGCTGAAGCAGAATACCGATCGATGACATCAGTTGTCTCTGAACTTACATGGCTTGAAAGTCTCCTCGTCGATCTAGGAGTAAAACTTCCCTCACCTGTCATCATATTATGTGACAGCCAAGCAGCTATACACATAGCAAAAAATTCGGTTTTCCATGAAAAAACGAAACATATTGAAGTGGACTGTCACTTTATCCGGGAGAAAGTTCAAATGAAGAAGATATAATTGAAGCATGTTCCGGGTACTGAACAAATTGTTGATATCCTCACAAAGGCCCTACCAAGTATTATATTTAGTTAGTTCCTGTCCATGCTGGGTGCCTACGACTTGTACGCTCCAGCTTGAGGGGAGGTTTGGAAAAGCCCATGTAGAGAGGCCCATGTTGGAGCCCATTTATTTAGTTTTCTTCTTTTCTCCTCTTTAGTCTCACATCATGTATAGGGATCTCTTCTGTAACGTCCTGTTTCACCTTCCGTGGATCACAACACCACTAGGTCTTACACGGACCGTTACCGGGCAGCAGCCCAAGCACCTCAACCCTTTTCCAGCCCATGGCGGCTTGTTGGTGGCCACAGCCTCCCTTTGATGAGCGAACTCGACAGTTAAGTTGGATCGTACGGGGACTTCCCAGGAGGTCACTCATCTCAGTACTACTCTTGTCTAAGCACGCTTAAATATGGAGTTCTTTCACTTCTCATCACCAATTGAGTTAATTGTAACGACCCTAGCCGATCCAAAGTGACAATGTCACGACTCCATTCTAGGCGACGTTACCGAGCTGCATCCCAAGCACCCCAACCCCTCTCCAGCACACAGGCGGGTTGTTGGTGGTCACAGCCTCCCTTTGATGAGCGAACTCGATAATTAAGTTGGGTCGTACGGGGACTTCCCAGGAGGTCACCCATCCCAATACTACTCTCGCCCAAGCACGCTTAACTATGGAGTTCCTTCACTGCAGCTCAATTGGTGATAAGAAGTGAAGGAACTTCACAGTTAAGCGTGCTTGGGCGAGAGTAGTACTGGGATGGGTGACCTTCTGGGAAGTCCCCGTACGGCCCAACTTAATTATCGAGTTTGCTCATCAAAGGGAGGTTGTGACCACCAACAACCCGCCTGTGTGCTGGAGAGGGGTTGGGGTGCTTGGGTTGAAGCCCAGTAACGTCGCCTAAAGCGGAGCTGTGACATTGTCACGTTGGATCGGCTAGGGTCGTTACAATAAAAAGTCTCAATTGGTGATGAGAAGTTGGAAAACTCCATAGTTAAGTGTGCTCGGGCTGGAGTAGTACTGGGATGGGTGACCTCCTGGGAAGTCCCTGTGGTGCACGCTTGACTATCGAGTTTGCCTCATCAAAGGGAGGTTGTGGCCACCAACAACCTGTCTGTGTGCTGGAGAGGGGTTGGGGTGCTTGGGTTGTAGCTCGGTAGCGTCGCCTAGAGCGGAGCCGTGACATTGTCATGTTGGATCGGCTAGGGTCGTTACAATACTCCAGCTCAATTGGTGATGAGAAGTTGGAAAACTTCATGGTTAAGCGTGCTCGGACTGGAGTAGTACTGGGATGGGTGACCTCCTGGGAAGTCCCCGTACGGCTCATCTTAACTATCGAGTTCACTCATCAAAGGGAGGCTATGACCACCAACAACCCGTCGGCAGGCAGAGGCGCCGATTGAGGCAGTCCATGGAGAGGGGTTGGGGTGCTTGGGCTGCAGCCCAGTAGCGTCGCCTAGAGCGGAGCCGTGACATTGTCACGTTGGATCGGCTAGGGTTGTTATATCTTCTCTCTTTCTCGCTCCTATAAATGTGTATTCATACCTTGTATTTGATTATTGAGATAGTATATACAAGTTTGAGGTTTTATCCACAATATATATGCGAGTGACAGGCACGGGGCTCTGCCCCTACGGCCAACCGCGACAATACCTCAACTGCGAAAGTGCATGACGGGCCTTTGTTCCCCGCACGACATTATCTTGGCCACGGCATTGTTCTGGCACGTCGGCACTCCAACCAATCGCAAACCCCTAAGTGTTATAATTCGCTTGTCGCTCATTTTTGCGGTGTTCGCGGGGGTTTGCGAGCGGAGGGGAGAACACATTTTTTGTAGGTAAAGGATTGTTTATAAGATAATACGTTTTTTAAATTAAAAAAACACATAAATTTTAAAATTTGGAATTTTTTTAAAAGAGGGGTAAAATTGGAAAGTAAATGTTTAACCAAAGAGTGTTTTCCCTTTTAATATAGTATAGATATATTTACATGACTTCCCTTCGAAGTTTGCATAATTACAGCTTGCACCCCTCTAACATTTGAAATTACAAAAACCTCCCCTCCATGTTTACATTTCATAACATCAATGCTCAAAAGTACCCCCTTGGAGTAAATTTTCAGTGGGATCTTTTTATGCATGAATGTTATGAAATGTAAACATTGAAGGGGGGTAGCTGTAATTTCAAAAGTTAGATGGGTGCAAGTTGTAATTACACAAACTTTGAGGGGAGGTCCAGGTAAATAACCATATATATATATTTTTATATTTATATTTCACTCATCACCCGTCCACCAAAATTAGTCAACAAACAGCCATTCACCCGCTCTGAAAGCCTCTACCAGCAGTCATCATCTCTCCAAATCTACATCGTCGCTCCTCCAATCATCGGATCTCCGCTCCTCCGCCCACAGCCCTTTACTTGTGGGTTTTAAGTGTTTGGTTTCTAGTTTTCATCAATATTGTGCGAACTTGGTTCCTATATGATTTTTGATGTCCTGCCTTATAACGACCCAACCCTTACAATATCAGAAGTATTTTCTTCTTTGGTTCCTCTCAGTCCATACTAAACTGAACTGCACAATTTTGTCATTTTCCACAAGTGATCTATGAGCACTTTCCAATAGGTCACCTATCTTAGGATTACTCCCACTAGAGCACGCTTAACAACGGAGTTTTCAACACGACTCCACCACATGCTCCGAAAAAGAGCCTTTAATATTTGAGGAATCTAATTACTACTTAAATCCAACAAATTTCTCTCCAATTTTGATGTGAGATTCGGTTCATTTATGCACCTCTTTTCACTTAGAAGCCTGTTATCCTAGAAGCCTGCGAGAAGATGTTTTGTCTGGGATTCATTGCCCCAAAAGCACTCCACATCCAGATCAGATCGTCATCAGATTCAAGATGTTACAGGTCCACCAATTTTTTGGATAGTTCGTCCCCACATCACACATCATACTGTAACAGGTCTGACTATGATATCGTTTGTAACAATACCCTCACAATATCAGAAGAATTGTTCGATTTGTTTCATCCCAGCATATACTAAGCTGAACCACACGATTTTGCCTTTTTTCCACAGGTGGTCTGCGAGCACTTCTCAAAATGTCACCCATTCTAGGACTACTCCCACAAGAACACTCTTAACTACGAAGTTTCCAACAAAATTACACTACATGATCCAAAAAGTCCCCTCTGATATTTGAGGAATCGAACTATTACTTAAGCTCATCAACTTTCTCTCTAATTCGAATGTGGGATTCGATTAATTCTTGCACCTCCTTTCACCTAAAAGTCGGCGATCCTAGAAGATTGCCAAAAGTTGTTATGTATGAGCTTCACTACCCCCAAAGCAATCTCTATCGTCATTGGACCGCTCTCATCAGATTTAGAATGTTACATGCCTTGGTAGTATATTTATCTTGAGACTAATCATGATTTGCAAACCTCTATCGCTTGCGCGTGTTTGCTTTTTGCCCTCCAAGTGGAGGAAAATCTAATTTGTTTGCTTTCAAAATTATTTGCAACATGTTGTGTTAATTGTGTGGTCTTTACGTTTTAATTCTTATTTGAAATTTATTCCTGGATTTCTCATTGTATACAAGTATCCTACAGTTAGATAAGATTCGATTTTCCCTGGCATTATATCTAGAGTTGTTTGCTTAATGTTCACTCACCTAACCTACCCTACATCACAAGCTTAACTTCAATGTTTTACACCTCTGCTCTAAATTTTCATATAACAAACCAGCCATTAAATAGCATTACAGAAGCGCAGGAAACAAATTTCAGTTCAAATGTTTCCTAAGAGATGAGCTACCCACTCAACTGAAATAACATGAGTTCAAACACAATATAAAGCAAAATTGATGATGGAATGCCTACAATTTTAGTGGTGAATTGGCCAAATGATTCTCCCTGTAGGCGTTTCCTTTTCCAATTATAGAACAGCGGCTCCAAAACCTTTTCTAGATCTTGAATCTTCACCTTATTCATAAAGCATTTCGCTAAACTAGTCTGGTTAGGCGTTCCACCGAGCCATATCTGTTCCAAAACAAGAGATTAACTTTCCAAGTTGGCCATTATCAAATGTCATTTAAAATTTACAAATCACAAACAAGATAAAGCACCTGATAGCTGTTGGGACCATCACCAACTAATCCCAATTCAGCCATGTATGGCCTCGCACAACCATTAGGACACCCAGTTACTCTTATTACCACAGATTCATTGTAACTTACGCCCACCTAAAACAATTACACCACCATTATTTTAAGGGTCACTTACATTATAAACATATATGTTTTTTTTACATGTTACAATGTAATCTTAGATGAGAGGTTATGGTAATTTGAAAAGATAAAGGGGAAACCCCTATAATTATGTAAAGTCAGAGAAGACTTTCTGTAATCTTTTAAAACAAGAAAAGTAACAAGTGATTGGAGTTTAAAGTGATTTGTCAATACTTTGACAGAAAAGCATGGTGGTTACCTTATCAAGAACAGCTCGAACACGTTTGAGAATATCAGGTATTCCCCTTTCAGCTTCAGTTATTGCTAATGGGCATAATGGTAGAGCCGGGCATGCCATTGCAGTTATGTTGAGAGGATCAACGTACTTTGGTTGCTAGAACATGATAAACTACTTTAGCTTCATCAAAACAAATAAAAAGAAGTATGTTTTTCATAGACTCAGCGACCTAAACCCATTTCATCATTGATCTACTTGACTAGCATCTCATAAACATAATGTATTGAAAAATGTGTATATTTCATAACTTTTAAACAATGTTGCAAAGCACTTTCTCTAAACAAATGAACACATAATTTGACATAACCTCAACCCCATTATTTTGGGTCTGAATGTTATCCTCACTCTCCTCACCCTCCATTATGCAAACAATTGCTAACCAAAAGTACCGATATATTGGCTGAGATCAAGTAGTTTGATAAATTGACAACTAAGATTCTATTTGGCTCAACATAATGAAAAAAATGAGCCGTAGGTCATAATCGTGGGAAATTTATAAAACTCTTTGGAAAAACTTCAGTTACAGTGTTGCTTAGAACAAAAAATAATATAAATTATTATTTTTTATTATAATAACATATACTTTATCATTTAATTTATAAAATAAAATTCCAAATTACTAATAGCATATTTATAATTGAGTTTTTACATTAATTTATTACCATATTTTCTGCAATTATTTATATGGAATTATTTACCTTAGACATTAAAAAATATTGTATTTATTATTTTATTTTGAAATAATAAAAATTAAGTCATTCACTTTTATTATTAGTAAGCATTATGTGATGTGGTGGTTTTCAATGTGGAACGTGGAGATCAATCTACGTCTATTTATAGACCCCTACACGATGTTTTGGAGCAAACACAGTGGCCATTGTAGATATTATTTGGAGTAGTTTAACTCGGAGCCTGTAAAAGTTGAAGCACCCTACTCCCAATAAGTGGAGCCAAACAAATGCTCACTGCTTCAAAAAACTGCACAGTAAAAAAAATGGTATCGCCTATGCCGTAAAAGTTGGTTACAGACCTCCAGGCTCTAGTTACCTATAACCCTAGGAAATCATTCATATATGCTTATCTGCACACTAGAAAATCATCATATATCTATCTGTTAAGAAAGAGGGGGGTAGATGGTAAAAAAAGCCAGTAGAAGGTAATCAAATGCCCAAAACAGACCAGAATGAGAAGAACCACTGCGAGAGGTCATGCAATGGGAAGCATATACTTCATCCTTGGACATTCTGTTCATCAATTTAATCCTACCTTATCACAGTAAAAGTTTTCAATGACGTAGGAGTTAGGACTGTCTTAAGTGGTTTTTAAGTTAATGTCCTTTTTAGTAATTTTTTTTATTTTTCAAGGGTAACATTTCAATTATCATTCGGCCATGCTTGGCATTATTTAATGTTAGTAATGTCAAAATGTCGACTAATTTATGGCTACAATATATAAAATCTCTAGTCTATAGAATAAGAATATGATTTCCTTAGACATTTCTGCCACTGTTGATTTTTCCATCTTTCTCCATGTCATAATGCCCTTCTTTCTCGTTTTTTGCCTTTGGCCTCCCTCATCTTTAAGTTTCCACTCTTCCGGTTTACACAGCTCCTCTTTACCTCCCTTGTTCTTCCTGTACATCTTCTCTTCTCCACAAGTCAAGATGTCATTATATTTTACCCTGATTTGAAGTAGTTCGCACACTAATCAAGATATCATTATACTTTTCACAAATCATTTGAGATATATTAGCTAATGATACCCCCCACCCCCATTTATATATATGTTACAGCATTGCCTTTCTGGAAATAAATTTTGATAATAAAATATAATATATTCTGTACCCCATTCCATGAAGTTGGTTTGACTTGGTCACAAACTTGTATAAAAAAAAATTGCTCACCATAGCATAGCTTTTCAACAATTTTCTATCATCACCCTCAACTAAATGCATGCCGCTACAACAAGGATAGTAGATTTGAAAAACAAAATACAGCAGAAGGAAAATAGATTTACCAGTAAACCAGCCTGCGCAAGAACTGTAGTAATTCTTCGCCTCCAAGAATGTCGAACGTCACATAAAATCAAGTTCTGATTTGGAGTGATCCGAACACTTAAATTATATTTCTCAATCACTTCTCTTAAAGCTTTCTTCATTGCACCTCCAATACGACCATTATCAACATGAAGGCCATAAAACAATGCACCGTCCCCCTATATTTTTCAAGTAAGAAGAAATAACATAAGCAAGAAACATTAAAAAAAACTTAAATATCATACAATATATTTCAAACCTACCTGCTCATGCCAACCTAGGTAGCTCTTGAACTCCCAATCAGGTAGCACTCTAAAAGGCTCAAATTTCCTTCCGTAATACTGCTCAACAACACTCCGAAACTTTTCAATTCCCCATTCACTGATTAAATACTTCATTCTACTATACTTCCTATCATCCCTTCTCCCATTTTCTCTCTGAGTAACAACAATTGCCTTCACAACATATAGTATATCTTCTTTTGGTACATAACCCAATGGCTCTCCAAGACGAGGAAAAGTGGTCTCCACCCTGTGTGTCCTTCCCATTCCACCGCCCACCTATGGTTTCCATAATAATATTAAAACTCAGAAATTACCATAAGAACTTAAAAGAAATGAAAAAAAAATAGTCCTTACATAAATATTAAAGCCTTGAGGCTCTCCATCACTGTCAGAAATTACCACAATGCCAACATCATTTGTTAGAATATCCACTGAGTTATCGGTAGGCACAGTTACTGCTATCTTGAACTTACGAGGTAAGAACTGCGTACCATAGACGGGCTCCGGAGAATCTTGAAAGTTTGTCCCATGTGAGTTATCATTACGAGCTGCAACTACCTCGGGAGGCTCTACAGACACCACTTTCTCACCATCCACCCAGATATCATAGTAAGCGCCGGATTGTGGAGTAAGAAGGGAAGCAATATTATCTGCAGTCTCCTGAGCAAAAGCATACTCTTTCATTGTATAGGGTGCTGCCGGGGCAAGAACATTTCTGTTCAGGTCACCGCAAGCACCAAGAGTTGATCCCATATTCTTTATGATAGTGCTCATCACAGTTTTGAGATTCTTCTTCAGGATTCCATGCAACTGAAATGTTTGCCTTGTGGTTAGCCGGAGAGTGCCGATACCAAATTCATCCGCTAGGTCATCCATTACCAAGTAGAGCTTGTTTGGGACTTTGCCACATGGATTTTTTGTTCGAAGCATAAACTGATACGATTTTGTACCACGTTCATCCCTGTTGGTCTGTTGATAACTACCATGAAACTTGATTAGTTGGGTGGCGACTTCATTAATGCCAGGTGCCTCATTCTGCAACTCCTCATTCAAAGGGAACCGAAGAAAGTTGCTCTGCTCTTTGAACAATTCGACCTTGCTTCGTTTGACCGCAACAGTATCAGGCTGCATTTATAAGTTGTAGCAAATTGAGCACTTAAACGTGCTTAAGCAGAGAATAAATAAGAATCTACTAGAACTTTGTTGATTATGGATTAACTTTTTCATTCTTTGAAAGTGAGTAATTTAAGGAAAACTTTCCTCGCAAGTAGAAAGTTTATAGGCCAAAAACAATTTTCTTCTTCTCATCTTGGGTTAAAACTAAGTACTCTTGTGAATAAACATTAAATACAGTTACTGATGCAGTGGTAGCCGGATAGAAATTACACTAAATGGAAAGGCAGTCTAAATGAAGTGCACATGTGAACAAGAAACAACCGCCTCAAATTAAGATCTGCCAACGAGTAGTTAAAATTTATAAAGCATACAAATACTAATTGGACAGTTGTTAACAAGCTCTGTAGAATAGAGAACATTTATATTCAACCAACGAAGTGAGGCACAATACCGTTAAAGTGCGCCGAATGAGCACCGCAAATTACACAACGATCAACGAAAACAAATACTTATAATAATCAAGTCCCAAAGCAAAAGTTCAAAACCAAAACATTCAATGAGAAAATACAACATTCATACCTAGATTTACTCGTACTTGTGGTGGCTAGTGTAGGAATGGGGGGAGAGGCGCCGGACTTGACCGTGGTATGCTTGTGGCTCCACAACAGGGCTGAATAGGGAAGAGGTGAGGAGATCTGGGGGGGTTAGGGCTAGGTATGACGGGATCGGGCCCGGATCTGGGTTAGGGGAGAGGTTCGGGCTCGGGAGATAGAGGCGAAGGGGTGTGGGGAAGATTCCGGCGTGGATCTGGGGAAGGGAGGGGTTTCCGGCCAGTTAGACGGGGTGGGGGAGGGGAATCGGGGGCTGGATGGGTGTCGGGTTGCAGAGGAGATCGGGGTTGGGCTGTCGGAGGCTGGAGTGGAAGAGGGGGAGCGGGGTTGGATGGGTGTCGGGTTACAGAGGGGGTCAGGGTGGGCTACAGGTGGCTGGAGGAGTGAAAGGGGGGAGGCGGTGAGGGCTGGGGATGTTTGTTGGTGGCCGGAAGAAAGAGAGGGGGATAAGGAGGAGTTACCGGATGCCTGGAGGCGTCGAGCGGCGGGCGGCGGGCGTGTGGGAAGTCCATGATGGACCAGTCGGCTCCAAAGAGGAAGCCACCAATCCCAAAAACAATCCACAAGCATGAGTATAAATAGGAGGGAAAAGATAGGGCATCTCGATGGACGGCCCATAACGATCAGGCTGGTCGGGGCCAAAAACAACACAAAATAACTAAAGTAATATAGTAAAAAGATTCGGAGCAACCATCTGGGCGCATCCGCGAACTCAGATCGCCCAAATGGTTCGCCAATCACCGCCACCTGCGGGAATAGACGTGTGTGGGCCTCCGGTCGCCATCAGTTACCCGCAGTATATATCATAGATTATGATCAATGTAAGACTTAAAAATGGCAACTCCAATTGTAGCAATAAATGGTTACAAATTACAATTTAAGTTCCTCTTATGTCCTTACACTGTTTTCCATTCAGAAAAAAAATTGTGATTGCTCTTATACAAGTTAAGGTCTTTACAACATAATTTAAACATTTTATAATGAGTTACTTCAAGCACTCTATAAGTTTGTTCTTGTTTTGTATGCAATTAGATAGTCCTATTAAAGCACGTATGAATATGCTTAATACCATTTTTAAAGATATGAGCAATGTTCAAAGATGGTTGGTTAAGAGGAAACTATTGTGCTCTTCATGATGGGGATCATGTCACTAGGCCCCAAAGGGTCTAATCGGGTCAATCAAGAGACCACCAGTGATGATCAAGATTGCTCATATAGAGCAGACCGTCGATTTAGAAATTTCATATTTTATTTGTAATTTTTTGAATTTTATTTGTGTGTTTAGGAGATCGCGATGATCAAAAAATCATGACCGCTCCCCTTGGACAGTACCTCCCTTCCCCTCTCCTTTTGATCACCACCAGTGCCGAATCAAGAGTTCAAGTGTGGTGCATGGACAGTATCTCCTTTCCCCTCTCCCTTTGGCCGACCACCTTCCTTCCCACTCCACTACCCCTCCCGCCTTAGCCAGCCATCCAACACCTGCTACCTTCCGTTTCAATTTTTCAGCGACAACGGCCAACACATCTAGCCACCACCACCAGTGGCCATCACTTGACAACTCTCATTCCCCTCAATTTCAATTTTCTGGTGATCTCCGCCATCACCTCTGGAGACCACCACCACCTCCGACAATCACAATCGACGACCGCCGACGGCGACCACCACCGACAATCCTTGGTCGGACACCCCTCCCCATCCCATTATTTCAGAACTCCCAAGCCTCCTCCCCACTACCCACCTCCCCACTCATAACCACCTCCTAAACTCACTCCCATCTTTCATTCCCCAACTCTCCCTTAATTTCCTCTCTTCAATTGCCTACATTTCCCTGTAACTCATGTCCAACTATCAACACATCCCCCTCTTTTTCCAACCCCACACCAACCCACCTGCAAACCTCATGCCTCACTCAAGCTTCAACAAACAGCCCACCTCCAGAACTCCATGCATCTTAATTACTCCTTAACCAGTCACTCTCTCCCTTTAATCCCCCACCTGTGTAGGCCTACCCGAGCTCCCCCCCCCCCCCCCCCCCCCCCCCACACACACACACACACGAACACAAAAAAACTCTCCTGAACAAAAAAAAACTCTCCTGAATTCTGATAACACACACACAACCCCAGGATACCTGATGCCTGCAGCCCGGGCTCTCATATTTGTTGTTTTCCCTTCACAACCTCAGGAATTAGAGATTATAGCAGTCCTACAGCTTCGTACATCCATGAGTCCTCTTCAAATTTCCTTGTGCAGCCTCCCATCGCCTCTCGAGCCATTGACACCTTACAACATTCCCCGAGCCTTCTACCCTGTAAATTTTAGTTTGGTCGAACTGAATTTTTAGTGTCTGAGTTATTTGTTTATTCCCTGTTTTGGGTTTATTACTATGTAATCCTTATCCACACGTTTGTTGTGTAATGTTAGGACTTCTGTGCTTATGTGTGGTTGGTCACCTGCACCCTCTAATATATATATATAGACACACACACTAGCATCTTCGAACGGGTTTCGCCCGTTCTCGGTGCGTCGTTGCGGGCTTAGCCCGCATCCTACAGGCGGGCTTCGCCCACATCCAGGCAGATTTTTAAAAAATTTAATTTAAAAGTATTTTAAAATTTATTTATTAGAATTTTTAATAATTTTATTAATTATTAAACAACTATAATTAATTTAATTAATTCTTAAATTAAAAAGCAGACTCTGCATTCCGCCTAAATCCCAATTCCGCGTTCAGCCAAAAACTGTGTCGCGGGTTCCCTCAGCCTCCATCGGCGAAGCCGCCGGCGGCCTGCCCGGTGCCCACCGGGGGGTTCGCCGGCCTCCGGCGAACCCGCCGGGGGTTGTCCGGCGGCGAGCGGGCAGGGCCCTCGGCTGTTCTGAAGGGTTATATGCAGACCACCGAGGGCAAAAGCGTAAAATCACCTAGGGCAAAAAAGGTGAACCGCCTTCCAACTGAACCAGCGCTTGGCGAGAGCACCGTCACGCGGGCGATAGCTCCTACCTATGGGGCTCGTCTCGCCTAGCGAGGCTCTCGCCTGAGCCGCTGGGCCCTCTCTCTGGGTCCGTCTCGCCTGAAATGGCTCTCGCATGAGCCGTCGGGCCCTCTCTTTGGGTCCATCTCGCCTGAAATGGCTCTTGCCTGAGCCGCTGGGCCCTTCTCGCCCGAACCGTTGGGGCCCTCTCGCCTAGCGAGCCGGCCTTAACCCGGCGAGTAACCCTTTTCCTGGAACCCACTCGCCAGTGAGTGGGCTTCTGTCAAAGAATTCATCTTGTCTTACCTTCCCCTCTCTTCGAGCTCAAACTGTTCCTTCGAGCCCGAGATTGTACACAATCTTCGCTCTTTTCGAGGTTATTTTAAGCTCGGAAAGAAAGTCCAATCGAGGCTCGTTTCATTAAAGCGTATTTATGAGGGAATCTTTGGTGAGGCCCCACACCGGAGCCTATAAATATAGGATTCGTACTCCATATAGAAGATCCCCCCTTCACACTTCTTCCTTCCTTGGCGCTACTGCAATCATGTCTCATAGCCAGAGTTTCCGCGAGCGCCTTGCGATGGTGCGCAAGCAGAACAAGGCCAACGTGGCCGCTCTGACCAAGGCTCTGGTTCGCGCCCCACCCTCCTTACCGTCCTCTTCGCCTCGCCAGAAGAAGTTAAAGACAGGCGGCCCTTCCTCCTCGGCCGAGGAGCCATCTCGCGCTGCCCTGGAATCCCGCCCCTCTCCTCCTCCCGCATCTCCTAGAGAGAAGGAGGTGAGTTCTCGCTTTTGTCCCTATTACCTTTTCATCCATATATGCTTATTTACCATTTGCTTCTTCAGGGAGCCCCCGCGCCTCTACGCCGACCAGAAAGTCCGCGGGATGACACCGTCGTCCACCACAAAGACTCTGACTCACCACAACCTTCCACTCCTCCATCTACTCCTCCTAACGAGAGGAGAGATGACCCCTCTCAGGCCGCCGGGACCTCCCGTCATCCTGATAAAAAACCTTCCCTCTCGCTTCTCTGTCCCGCTCGCTACTCTCACACCCTTCTGCGAGAGCCTTCCTTACTCTGCCCCTCAACTCCTTGCGTAGGCGCCCAGGCCGACTCGCCCGTTGAGGAGCTCTTTGGGCGACCCGCCGTCTCGCCCCCTCCTCCCATAGATGAGATTGAAGACTACCTGGGCGACCTCATGGATCCACTGGAGATGAAGCGCAAGACAGCTGAGATGTTCCGGAAGCACGCACGCATCATCAGCAAGCTGGAGCAGGACAGACAGGCGGCTGATAGGCGAATCAAATGCCTGGAGACTGAATGTGCTCACTTGTCTTCCGAGGTTGACGTCAAGATAGACGTTGATGGGACCGACCCTCAAGCCATTATCAGCGAGGTCGACATGCAGCTCCGTCTCGCGCGCAGTGGGCTTGGTGCCGTTCGCGCTTTTCACTCGCACAGTAGGACCCCTTGCGCGGGGGCTCGCGGTGGCCGCTGGAAATGGCTCCCGTATTAAAAACTGCCCTGCTCGACCCTCTTTATTCATCCGTCTCGCTCTTTCCTTCTTTATTTTTGCATTTTAATGTTGTAATAATTGTGTAACTCGTTATGTTACCGTCTCGCCGGCAACGTCTGAGAACATGGTGCCCGCCTTATGCGAGATGGTATATTTAAATATTTATTGTTGCTACTTTAATCTCTTAATTTCATTTAATTTCTTTTAATCCATTTATTCTGTCCTGTGATTGTGATGGGTCACACGAATCGAGATTTATGGGAGAGAGAGTGAACCGTCGGCTGACTCTTCCCCTTCCGATATAAATTTTTTCCCACCCATTTATCCGTTTGACCATATGCGCTATAAATATTCCTGCCCCCCGGAGCAGAAGGATTCTGCGCTTTCACCCCTGCTGCGTCCAAGCCTTTGCCCCCTTGCTTCTTCCGTCTCTCCCCTCCCTCTCGCTCTTTATTCCTCTCGCTTCTTCCTTCCTTAGCTGATTCTCTTTCTCGCTACTTCTTTTCTCTCAACCTTCTCGCCTTAATCTGTCTCGCCTAAAATGGGGAAGAAGAAAGTCGAGGAAGGCGCGTGGCTCAGTCGCTGCGGGAAGCGGTTTACCGATCATGACTTCCCTCCCGGCAGGCTTCCTGATGAAGACTACCGCAACTTCGTTCGCGAGTATATGAAGGAGGGGCTCGAATCGCGGCACCCCAAGGTTGGCGAGGCGATCAACACCTACTACCCGGGAGAGCTCGCCTTCCCCGTCTCGCACTTCGAGGCGGGGTTGAGATTGCCCCTCTGGCTGGAGGTAAAACAGGTCCTGAAGTACTTCGGCGTCATCCCGACGCAGCTTAACCCGAATGTCATTTCGGTGTTAATCGCTTTCGCAAGCTACATGCGCCAGGAGCGCATCGAGTTTAGCTTGACGGTTTTCCGCAAGTTCTTCATCTATCATGTCAACGCCGACGGCGTCTTGTACTTCACTGGGAAAGGGCTCAAGGTGTGCGAGACGCCCAATAAAAATCATCATTGGCTCACCAGATTCGTGTTCATCTGTGGCAACTTCGGGGGCGTCCCGCTCGCGCCTGTGTCGCCCCCCCCCCCCCCCCCGAGGTCTTTTATGTGCCTCCGCAGGTGAGCGGCACGGACAAGCTGCTGTACGATTTCTTCATCGGCAAAAACTTTGAGGTCAACTTCTTGCGGCGGGGCCTCGACTCGCTACCTCCTGTGCTCCCCGGCGACGGTACTCTCGCTCTCTTGTCTCGTGTTTTATTATTTTTTGTCTCGCCATCTCATCACCCGCTTGCTTGTTTTTTAGGAGAGCGGGTCATACCAGTCCACCCCCCTATAAGAGCAACATCCAACCAACCAAAGGCCTCGGTCTCGCCAGCGCGGCGGCTGAAGCGGCGAGAAGGTCCCTAGCTCCTGCCCCTCCGAAGAGGCCTGTAGGCGACACCGCACCCTCTCGCTCCAGCGCTCTCAAGAAAAAGATGAAGAAAGTTGTGGTCATCTCTAAGGGAAAAAAGAAGGCCCCGAAGGAGAAGGAAATGTCGAGATCCTTGAGCCCAATCTCCATAGGGGACTCTCAGTCGCCCCGCTCGCCTCTCTCTCATGTCGTCTCGCCCGCCCGCGAGACGGCTCTACCCGACAGGCCTGCCGCCACTTCTAATCAGCCTGTCATCGATACATCTCGCGAACCTGCTTCTCCCAGTCTCCCAGCCCCCTCTTCTCATCCAAACTTCAATCTGGGCCCCGCGATCCAAGATGCTGTCGGCGCCCCCGTTCTGGTGTGGGAGAGGGACGTCAACCGTGTGTCCATCTTCACCCTCCTTCCCTCTTGGAAAGAGCAGGAGGTTCTCACCAGCCACGCCTTCTCTATGGGCTACGGCCTTTATGGTGCGCCCGAGGCAGTCTCCCCCGAGAACGAGTACTCGCGAGACCTCGTCCTGAAGTCCTCCCACGCCCAACTACGTACTTTGGAGCTCTCGCATCGCACCTCGCGCCGCTTGATTTACACTAACAAGAAATGGAAAGACACCGAAGCGGGTCTGGCGGCGGAGCGAGTGAAATCCGACGACCTCGCGAAAAGGCTATCTGTCGCCGAGACCCTTCTCGCGAAAACTCAGGGCGGCGTGGTAAGCCTTAAACTTATCCTTGGATTATTCTTTTCAAATACTCTTTACTAATGACTGGGCGTCTCGCAGGATGCCGAGACGGCGGAGCGGATGCACTCGCGCATGACGGTCCTGGAGGAGGAGAATAAGGATATGAAGGCTCAGATCACCCGCCTCCAGGACAATGGCCCGTCGTCGTCTCGCCGCGAACCCCTCCCGGCCCCTCCGCCTCACTATTCTCTGGATGAAGTTGAGGAGCAGTGCCGAGACGCCAGAATCATGACGGCGGAGCTGGTTCTAAAGATGATGGAGCTGGGGGTCGTGAAGGAAGACTCTGAAACGGTGACCGCTCGCGATCTGGTACCCCAGCTCTATGGCGTGGAGAGCGAAGATTCTTCTTCCAGCGAGGAGGAATGACATGTTGCCTGCGAGATCCAGGACCCCTCTCTCTTTTTTGCTCCTGTATAACTTAACTTCTTTTTGAGTTTCTTTTTGTGATCATTTCGAAAATGTATTCATGACACTGCGATGAACAGATATTAATCAAATGCATACACTCTTGTCCCGTTACTTTGTTTTACATTTTGTGAAACGATTTATTGGCTTGCTTTTGTTTGTGAGACGGTGCTACCCACCCGTCTCGCCGCCTCGCTTTTACTCTTTTCACTTTGCTTTATTTTGTTTACTGCGAGACGACCCTTTGATGTTCTCACGCCCGCGAGACGGTGCTGCGTCTTGTCTCGCCGCTTCGTTGGAGAGTGACTTTTTTCAGAGCGCGAGTCGTCACTTCCCTCATCTTATTTATGTGTGAGACCAACTGTCATAACCTTCTTGTCTCACCTTGGGGTACTTCTAACGCGAGCTGCTTTTAGCGATTTAACTTGCTCCCCTATTATTAGGCCGAGCCTTCTGTCCCGCGCGAGTGCCCACTCGCCGTAGGCGAGACCATCCCCGAGGCCGCCAGCTGGGAGTGCCTCCACTCGCACTACTCCAGCCTTTGCCTCTCATAATTTGTTTTTCATGAGATTAAGTAGGGATGCTCCTTAAGGAGGTCTCCTCAACCAGTCTGCCATCGAGTGAGCTTACCGCCCTGTCAGCTTGATGAGAGCTTGGGCAACGGGTCTACCGGGGACCGAGCAAGGCTCGGGGTGGTGCAAAAGTCTCCAAGAACCAAGAGAGCCTGCGCAGCGGGTCTACCTGGGGCCGAGCCGCGCTCGGGGTCCCTTACCCCACAGGAGAGCCTTCAGACCTGTCAGCTAATGAGAGCCTGCGCAGCGGGTCTACCTGAAGCCGAGTCAGGCTCGGGGTAGTGCAAAGGTCTCCAAGAACCAAGAACCAATCCTCTCCCCCACAGGCGAGCCTTCGGACCTGCCAGCTAATGAGAGCCTACGCAGCGGGTCTACCTGGGGCCGAGCCGCGCTCGGGGTCCCTTACCCCCACAGGCGAGCCTTCGTACCTGCCAGCTAATGAGAGCCAACGCAGCGGGTCTACCTGGGGCCGAGCCAGGCTCGGGGTAGTGCAAGGGTCTCCAAGAACCAAGAACCAATCCTCTCCCCCACAGGCGAGCCTTCGGACCTGCCAGCTAATGAGAGCCTGCGCAGCGAGTCTACCTGGGGCCGAGCCGCGCTCGAGGTCCCTTACCCCCACAGGCGAGCCTTCGGACCTGCCAGCTAATGAGAGCCTGCGCAGCGGGTCTACCTGGGGCCGAGCCAGACTCGGGGTAGTGCAAAGGGCTCCAAGAACCAAGAACCAATCCTCTCCCCCACAGGAGAGCCTTCGGACCTGTCAGCTACTGAGAGTCTGCGCAGCGGGTCTACCTGGTGCCAAGCCGCGCTCGGGGTCCCTTACCCCCACAGGCGAGCCTTCGGACCTGTCAGCTAATGAGAGTCTGCGCAGCGGGTCTACCTGGGACCGAGCCAGGCTCGGGGTAGTGCAAAGGTCTCATCTTCCTGCCGTTAGAATTTCACAGTAGGTAAAAGCAAAAATAACTTGAGGAATATATTACAATAAACTTGACTTTGAGTATACAATTTTTACTCTCTCTTCTCATGGGTAGAAGCGCTTCAAGTCATCGCCGCTCCAGGTGTGGCTCATGTACCTACCCTCCACGTCCTGGAGGTGGTAACCTCCCGTTCTTAGGACCCTCTCGACAATATAAGGCCCATCCCAATTAAAGTTGAGCTTACCCATGGGGGCAGATCTCCCCGCAGCATCAATTTTCTTCAGCATCAGATCTCCTTCCGTGAACTGTTTGATCCTGATATGTTTGTTAAAGTATTTCTCCATCCGCTGTTTGATCTCTTCCTGCCCGATAGCTGCGACAACACGTAGCTCTTCCACCATATCCAACGAGAGGCGTAACCCCCCTTCATTTTCCAACCTCCAAGCCACATCCCCGTCACCCACGGCCGCGACTCGTGGGGATCAAACCTCGAACTCCACGGGCAGGACTGCCTCACACCCATGGGAAAGTTTGAATGGGGTCTCGCCGGTGGCTATGTTCGGGGTTGTCCGCAAGGCCCACAATACTGAGGGGAGTTGCTGCACCCAACTTCCCCTCAAGTGCTCCACCTTCTTCTTGAGTAGGTTCAATATGATCTTGTTGGTCGCCTCCACCTGGCCGTTGCTTCTGGGGTGATGTACCGAGGCAACCCTAAGATCTATCCCCAGTTGAGCGCAGAAGCTGATGAACTCTTTGCTGGCAAACTATGGCCCATTGTATGTCACTATCGCCTGGGGGAGTCCGTGCCTGCATATGATCTCTCCCCAGACAAAATTCCTGATGACTTGTGAGGTGACCTTGGCCAATGCCTTGACCTCCAGCCACTTTGAAAAGTAATCAATCATGACCAGGAGGAACCTCCTTTGTCCACTAGCCGGAGGGAAAGGCCCGACTAAATCCATCCCCCAGATGGCGAAAGGCCATGGTGTCGTGATGCTTCGGAGCCTTTGAGCGGGCAAGAGTTGGAGGGGGGCATACAGCTGACACTTCTGGCACCTCCTCGCAAACTCAGCCTCATCCTTCCTCAGGGTCTGCCAGAAATACTCTTGCCTCACCACCCATGCTTCCAACATCCTTCCCCCTGAGTGACTGTCGCATTCACCTGAATGCACTTCCTCCAAGATCCTCGGGATCTCCTCCTCGGTCACACACCTTGCCAGGAGCCCTGACAACATCTTCCGATGTAACCCCCCTTCCAGCATTAGGTAGTGAGCCGCCTTGTGCCTGAAGCTTTTTGCATCTTTGGCCCCCTCCGGAAGCTCGCCAGTGGTTAGGAAAGTCACCAATGGATCCACCCACGAGGGTCGCCGATCCACCTCCATCAACTCTCCTTCCTCGATAGCCGGTCGAAATAGCTCAGTCAAGGTCCCTCCTCCCCGAGGTCCAAACTTAGCCAACCGATCGGCAGCTATACTTTCTTCCTTAGGAACATGTTGGATTGAGAACGTCCGGAACCCTCCGATGATCGTCCTCGCCTTGGATAAGTACTTCACAAGGGTGGGCTCCCGAGCTTCAAACTCCCCTCGGATCTATGATGCCACCACCAACGAGTCTGTAAAAGCCTCCACATCATGGATCTCAAGTTCCTTTGCCAAACGAAGGCCGGCTATCACGGGCTCGTACTCCGCCTGGTCGTTAGTCACTGGAAAGTGCAAGACCATTGCTTGTTCTATAGTGACCCCTTAAGGATTTATCAACACCACCCCTGCTCTGAGGGAGTGCTTTCCCGATGCCCCATCAACCATCATCTTCCACGCCTCCTGCGGCCGCGGCTCCTCGGCTCTGACCTCAACAACGTAGTCCGCCAAGAAGTCAGCCACCGTCTGTGCCTTAATAGAGAACCTTGGCACGAATGAGATATCAAACTCGCTCAATTCGATAGACCACTTGGCCAACCTGCCTGAGTGCTCCACTCCCTCAAAAATCTTACGAAGGGGATGGTCCGTCACCACCCTGATCGAATGCGCTTGGAAGTACGGCCGGAGCTTCCTGGCCGAAATGATCAAAGCGTACGCCAGCTTTTCCAAGATGGGGTAACGGATCTCCGCCTTCTTTAGGATCTTGCTAACGTAGAAGATTGGCAATTGCTTCTTCCCCTCTTCCCTGACCAGGACAGAGCTCACGGCCTCTGCTCCTACTCCGAGGTACAAGGCTAGGTCCTCCCCCTCCTTTGGGCTTTGAAGTAGAGGAGACAGGGAGAGCTGCCTTTTCAGCATTTGGAAAGCCTCTTCACACTCGGCGGTCCACTCGAACCTTTGAGTACCTGCCTGCCGAGAGGGCACGTCTCGCGGCCTCGGTTGGCTGGCCTGATCCGCAAGACCATGCCCAGGGAAGAGCTCTCGCACAGCCGTCTCCCTCCCGCCAACTTCTGTCGGGACCTCCTTCCCGGGACGCTGGCCTGGAAAGAGCTCTCGCGCGGCCACGTCCCTCTCGGCAGCCACCGTCGGGACCTCCTTCCCGGGGCGCTGCCCAGGAGCGTTCTCTCCCAAGAGCGGGATCGCCTCTGCCGGGACCTGAGGCGTTGCCCACTCGCTTCTTGCCGAGAAAGCCAAGCTGATAGTCTGCAAGACCTCTTGCCTGAAGTCCTCCAGCATCTTCCTTGTCGCCTCCTCTCCCCGGGAGGGGGAACCTCCTGAACCAGATCCTTCACCTTCACCTCCACTTCCTGGCATAGGACTAAACTCAAAACTTTCTTGTATTGGCTACCTTCCATGCTCACCGCATCAGAACTGTTGAAGCCAAAATTCGACCTCAACGAAAGTTCAAAATTAGGGGCGTAGCCAACACCTACTTGTCACAAGCTCTGACCTCTAACTGGTTGTGAAGGACCAGAAACTGACCCAAAGCCTCAGCAGGGAGGTCTCACTGCTTACCCGAAAGATCTCTGAGAGCTTCTCCTCCAAAGCCAAAAGCTGGGCTTGGAGCTTCTCAGAAAGCAGAGGAAACACTTGCAAAGTCCCGGGAAAAAAAGTGCTTCTGAAGAACTCCTATGGGTCTATTTATAGGCCTCTGAGTTAGAACTGTCAATAACCAAACTGAACCGACCTGAAATTACCAAAATACCCTTGGTTGGGTCTGCCAACATCCAAACTCCGCTGTTCTGAAGGGTTATATGCAGACCACCGAGGGCAAAAGCGTAAAATCACCTAGGGCAAAAAAGGTGAACCGCCTTCCAACTGAATCGGCGCTTGGCGAGAGCACCGTCTCGCGGGCGAGAGCTCCTACCTATGGGGCTCGTCTCGCCTAGCGAGGCTCTCGGCTGAGCCGCTGAGCCCTCTCTCTGGGTTCGTCTCGCCTGAAATGGCTCTCGCCTAAGCCGCTGGGCCCTCTCTCAGGGTCCGACTTGCCTGAAATGGCTCTTGCCTGAGCCGCTGGGCCCTTCTAGCCCGAACCGCTGGAGCCCTCTCGCCTAGCGAGTCAGCCTTAACCCGGCGAGTAACCCTTTTCCTGGGACCCACTCGCCAGTGAGTGCGCTTCTGTCAAAGAATCCATCTTGCCTTACCTTCCCCTCTCTTCGAGCCCGAACTGTTTCTTCGAGCCTGAGGTTGTACAGTTTATAAAGTATATTATTTTAAATTTAGTTTTGTGGCATAATATAGTACCCTGCATCATTTTGGTATAAGAGCCCAAGTTTGGGTCATTTGCTGATTTGCACACACATAGAGGAAGGGCAATATTTTACTTTCACATTTAGCATTTCTCAAAACCAAAAAAAAAAGTTACTTGCCTCTTTCAAAATGTTATCATGTCTTTTCCCAAAAAAAGAAGAAAATTTTACTGGTCCTTCAGAAAAGAAAAATTCATGTCGGGTTCCAGTCCCATCGATAGCCAATTGGCCAACCTTCACGCGAACATGACCACGTCTGATTTCAAAAAACTTGTGATCACTCAACTCAGTCAAATGCATGTATAGACTGATGACCTCAAAACCCAATTTGGTACACAATATGCACGAGTCGACGATATACAGGCCCGTAGGAGCGATCCACCTATCTCCCCTAGCCCAAGAGCACGCATGAGTCACCTCGAAGTCAATCAAGACCTAGAAGGCTAGAAGGGACACACCCATCACTTTGTGAATCCCCATGACCCACCATCGCTTCTGTTACGGATCCGTCATCAGTTATTAGTATTATTATTATTTATATGTTGAGTCGCGTTGTATCAAGTCGTGTTGCATTGAGTCATAATCGTTGTAGAGTTTAAGTATTTTAATATTTGATGTATGTGGTGTTATTTACGGTTATGCCATCGGCGCCAATATATAGGGCTTTTGGGGTATTGTAGTTCTTATGCAAGAAATTAATTAGTTCTCTTTATCTCTCTAACTTCCTCTCTCTTTAATTCTTCTTTTTTCACTCTCCTCCCTTCTAGGGTTTTCTTCTTCCCGCATCTCCGCCATTTCTAAGGATTTAAACTCTTGTATCCTCCACCTGCAGCCCACCGGCAATTCACCAAAATAGGCACGTAACAAACTTGGTATCAGAGGATATTTCCTCCTCTTCGGCCACTGAGTTTCTCCCCATCGTCGCACTTCAATAGTGCCTCGAGCCGCTTCTGAAACACCCACTATCCCGCGCCATTTTTTCCCGTACGCGGCGACCACAGTCCCCACAGTCAGCCCGCTACTTTTCCCTGCCATAACCGCAGGCTTCTTACCTAGCGCCCCCTCCAGCCATCGTTCTGCAACCTCGGGCTACTCTGCCTCGTTGTGTCAGCGCATCTTCATCGTCTTCCCAACAGCATCGAATAAGCTTCGTCCAACCGTCTGCCGCTCCTTAGCGCCGGGCGTCCGCTACTCTCACTTCTCACCCAGGTCGCCCGCTCCTCTGCTTCTGATTTCCACTCTTCACGTCTCCATCGAGTCCCTCGAGCCACCTACCAGGCGTGGTCTACCTCCTTACTTTCCTCTTTTTTTATTTGGGTGATGTTATTAGCAAACTCACTTTCGTTACTAGCAAATCAGAAAAAAACAGATTCAGTCATTTTTGTATTTTTTTCGCTTCCCCAAAATTACTAATAGCAAACCAATCTTATTTTTTTTGCAACTTTTTCCATTTTTGAATTTTGAGCTTCAAATGTTCCTCATTTGAAAAAGTGATCAACATTAAAGTTGTAGATATCGATAATATCTACAACTTTCATGTTGACCAGTTTTTGATTTGAAGTTGTTTACGCCTCCAATTTGAGCCCGAAAAAAGACACGCACGAAACGAGTCGTCCCTACAGATTTTCGGCGTGACTTTTTTCGGGGCCCAATTCGGGGGTCTAAACTGCATCAAATCAAAAGGTGTTCAACATGAAAGTTTGTTTAACACTTTTTAATTTGAAACCGTTTACGCCCTCAATTTGACCCCCGAAAAAAGTCACGCCGATCTCGGGCGTCCGTACATATATTCGGCGTGACTTTTTTTCGGGGCCAAATCGGGGGCTTAAACGGCTTCAAATTAAAAAATGTTCAACATGAAAGTTGTAGATCTCGTCGACACGAGATCTACAACTTTAATGTTGAACAATTCTCATGAAAATGTACTTATAAAACTCAGTTCAAAAAGACGTGTATATTCTTATATACATTTAACTCGTATATACAGCACACCCTTATAGGAATTAGAGATCAAATATATTTCTAAATCGGGCGATATTTTTTAAAAGATTTTGGTGCAGAAGATGATATTGTGTTGAAAAGGGAGTTTTGTACATACTAAATAAAATTTTGCTGCATTTTGACTCATTTCTAAATCTAACAAAAGTGGTTGAATGAATACATTTGAAATCATTTATAATGTCATTATATGTAGTGTGTTATTTTGAAAGAATGAATGTTTTAAACAAAATTTAATCTTTTTTTATTTTATATTGGTTTGATAGTAACAAAATGGTTTTCAAATAGCCATTTTGAAAAATAAGGGTTTGCTAATAGTAATAATTTGCTAGAAATCAAATTAGATTTGCTAGTAACAGCACCCTTTTATTTCTATCCTGACACATCCTCACTACACACCTCTTTTTTATTTCTATCCTGATACATCTTCACTCCACCCATCTTTTCCTCGTTTCTCTTTTTTTAATTTTTGGAAATCTGGAGCACACCGTCACTCTTTCCCACAATTCCTGCCTATCCCAACAGCACATCTCTTTTCTTTTTTATATCTGCCCATCTTGTCCACTTCCCTGCCCCAACATATTTTTTTTAATTTGAATTTGTCCTAACAACCTGCATTCCATCAGACATCATTCTGTTTCTCCTTTTTTTTAATTATAATTTCTTCTCCAAGGCCACGGCATCTACCTCTCCCCCTTTCCCAGCACATCTTACATAATTAATTAAGTATTGTGTTAAACAAGTAATAACTTACTCTAAATTATTATTTAATTGACTACTAATTAATTAATAAACATTCTCATCATGTCTGCTCACCTTCTCATAACAATTAACTAATTAGTTAATTAGTTAATTAATTAACCCACTTTTTTATCATGTCGCTTGTCTTGCCGACCGCATTGAGCTCCTTGTCACCCTCGCCAAACTGGACCGTCGTATTGCTCATCAGAAGGCTCATCTCGGCCACGTCGATGCTCAGCTCGACCTCATGCTCGATGCCCTCTGCATGTCTCCCGACTCGTTGGTGATTTTTCTGTCAGCACCACCATCGGAGCTGGACTCGTCGCCTCCCCCTCCAATGATGGTGCCACCACCGTCCTCCATCGTTCATGACGCGCCGCCGCCGTCGCTGCCTCTTGTACCGACTCTTACTCTGCCAACCTCGGCATTGCTGCCCCCTCCGACCACATCATCACCGCCACCGTCATCGTCACCGCCTCCTCTACCTGCTCTAACTCCACCAGCCCCTGCCGTGTCGCCTCCCCCGAGCATCATACCGCCTCCTTTCCTGGCTCTTGCTCTGCCGGCCCCTGCCTTGCCGCTCCCACCGGCCACATCGTTGTTTCTTCTTCCGTCCTGTGCTCCGACGAACTTGACAGATTCATGCTTACTGCAGGTCGTCGGCCCTCCGACCTCCATGAGGACACTACTCCTAACCCCTCCTGAGGCCCCGACAAAGCAATTCCATATGCCTCTCATTTTACCGATGGCACCGCCAATCCTCGCCAATGCCACCACCGCCAATACGCGTTACCGCGCGTTGTTCTGGAGGGAGGTTAAGGTACCAGGTGATCTGACCACCTGCATGGAGCACGAGCTTGAGGGCAAACTCGTTTTGAATAACGGATTGAATGTTACGAATTCGCCGTCAGTTATTGGTATTATTATTATTATTATTATTTATATACTGAGTCGTGTTGTATCGATTCGCGTTGTATTGAGCCATAATCGTCATAGAGTTCAAGTATTTTAATATTTGATGTATGTGGTGTTATTTACGGTTATTTACGGTTATGTCATTGACGCCTATATATAGGGTCTTTGGGGTCTTATAGTTCTTATGCAAGAAATTAATTAAGTCCTATTTATCTCTCTAACTTCCTCTCTCTCTCTAGTTCTTCTCCTCTCGCCCCCTGCCTTCTAGGGTTTTCTTCTTATATCATCTCCACCATTACTAGGGATTTAATTCCTTGTATCCTTCACCAGCAGCCCTCCGAAAATCCACCAAAATAGGCACGTAACAACTTCCTCTTGCACAGTCAGATCTAGAGTTTGTTACGTGTGTAGACGTGTTCCCGTCTTAGCCGGACCGCTAGCCCCTCAGGACGAGCATGTCCTCCCACAATTCTCTTATCATAGATCATGTTGCCCCTCTGGCACAATTTGATTATGGTCAAGATGATTTTGATGATGATCTCGTGCCACACAGGGAAGTTCATCATGCATATGATGACATCATTCATAGGGTCTACATCGATGCCCCTTCATTCGATAGCCAGTTAGACCCTAAAGTTAGTAAAGTATTTAATTACTGACTCCTATATATGGACCACTACTTTGGGTGGTTCTGCATGGCCGGTGAGGGTATGGTTCACTTTGCCAAAGTGAAATTACACGGGCAAGCGAAGATTTATTAGGCGAGTCTAGAGAGATCGCTTAAGCAAGAGGGTTATCATCTCATCTCCCGATGGGAGGATATGAAGCATTGACTTAAAGAGAAATAAATTCTCACTTCATAAAGGAGTCAGCTTTTGGACCAGCTCTATGCCTTAAAATTGGGCATGCTCTATATGGCCGACTACATGACACGATTTAATGAGTTAGTCGTAAGGAGTAATATTAGAGATGATACCATTGAGACCGCATCTCACTTTCGAGCGAGATTGCATCCTGAGATTCGTAGAGAGCTCATCTCACACCATACGACGTCATTCGAATAGATATTTTGACTCGCTCTATAATAAGAGTACTTACGAATCACTGGCACAAGACGAATGAACACGGAGTTAGAGAATTCATCTTTTAGGAAACCACCACAAAAGGATACCCCCACTACCAAGTCGAGTCATGCCCCCCACTGACACGAAAGGCAAAGTTATTGCCTCAGGATCCACCCCACCCCCACCCAAAAAAACGGAGGCATACAGTGATATCAATGTCGTAGATGACATGTAGATTGTAGAGGCTAGTGACATACAACCAATCTACTCGTTGAGGAGAGCTCTGACTCCAGCACAGTCATAGCCAAATTCATCGAGAAAAAGGATTGTCGTTACTACTAAAGATGGGTGGGCTGTTGATGCGAATAGAGCTTTAGAATTGGGTGTTGTTAGGTGACTTTTATCGACCCCCATTTTAGGAGAGGACTGTAGACATACTTCTATCTTATACATGTATTTTCCTACATAGGCGATTTCTACAAGTTGGTCATCGACTGTGGTAGCTATAACAATGTTATTGTTGCAAATGACATTGAGTGTATGAAAGTGACAACCGAGTCTCACCCACATTCTTATCAAGTACTTTAGATTGACAAGACGATGGTGTAGGTCATTCAGTGATGCCTTGTGATGATTAGTCATGCGGATTTCGAGGACCGTGGTTGGTATGACATTCTCCCCATGAACATGGCTCGTGTATTATTAGGACAATCTTGGCTATACGATCACGATGTCACCACCTTTGGGCAATCAAACACTTGTGTACTTTATGACAAAGGTTGCAAAATCACTTTGACTATGAATCCTCCCAGCGATACTAATGAAAATGTCCTCAAGAACATGAATCCCTAAACCACTACAATTATGTCATACACACCCCCTTATTAGATTAGATCACCCCTACCCCCAGGGACATCCACACAGAGGAATCACCCCGGCCTAAGAATGTGTCCATTATTAGTGAGTCGTCACACTGTGTTGCCTTAGAACTTAGAAGTAGGATTCACTATTGATACAGTAGGAGTTCTTTCAACAACTTCTCACATCCCTCAAAGCACTTTGCTTGCTACAGAGACGCAACTCACTATTGATGTCTTAGAGGATCCTGAGTATGATCATTATACCTGTGATGAGTATTTCTATACTCCACGCACTAAGCCTCCCGACCACGTGCGTCTAGCGAGTATGATATGGGATGTTATAGAATCACTATATACGAGGCTTGCTAAGTCAATAAACCATTATTTACTATCGTTGCATGTCATACAAGAATGACTCCACGACGTAGGATCACTTGCAATAATGAAATTTATAAATCTTATGTTAATAGCCAAAGGAAAGCAGACAGCTTCAACAAAGGCGAACAATGATGATCTGTATGCGTGTTGAGGGGTTCCCCAAGGGAACTGCTCGAAATTTAAATATCAAGTGAATGGTTCCCTACATTTATCAAGAGGATTGAGACAAATGTTTACGAACTCAATATTCAAAGAAGTATGGGAATTTCACTCATAATGAACATTGAACATGAGTACGTTATATGAACCACATGATTACATGTACACATCGCCTTCCACTACCCTAGAGCCTCAGCCCTACACCTCCCCTACTAGCCACCCCTGCCTTCTACTACCCAACTACCAATAGTCAAACTAGATCCACCTTCAACACTGACATTCCTACCACCTCCAATCCCGACCTCTTCAGCAACAAGTTGCAGCAACACCACATTCACCGACAAAGACAACATCTTCCCCAAACATCGTACTTTTTGACGTCAACACTGAGATCTTGGCCACGAGATAGTACCGGTACCAACGAGAGTTAGATATTTGGTCCATTGGCAGGGCTACCCATTCATCGATGATATATGGATTTCTACAGCAGAGCTCAAGAGACTCACCCAGCTCTCCGACGACAGTACCACTATCTCCATTCATCAACGATGAATGTTTTTAAGGTGAGGAGATTTGATGGGGAGCATGTCACACGACCCTTGAAGGTCTACTCATACCGACCAAGGGACCATCAATGACGATCAAGGCCGCTCATATCGAGTGGATCGTCGATCTAGGGATTTAACCTTTTATTTATAGTTTTCTAAATTTTATTTGTGTTTAGGAGATCGCAATGATCGGAGAATCATGACCGCTTAATGCTCATCATCTCTAGTCTATAAGTAGAGGTAGAAATCTTAGTTTAATGGCATTGTAGGTTTGAGAAGAAATACCTCCTTTTGATCATCAGTGTCAAAGCCAGAGTCTGAGTGCAACGCTTGGACTGTATCTCCCTTTCCCTTTCCCCTTGGTCGACCACCTTCCTCACTACACTTCACCCCCCAACATAGTTGGCCATCCACAACCCTACTTCCTTTCGTTTCAATTCTTTGGCGACCATGACCACCACCATGACCACCACCCGTGACCACTATTCTGCACAACTCTCACTCCCCTTAATTCCAATTTTCCAGTGATCACTGCCAGCACCTTCGACGACCACCACCGGCCACCCTTGGCTGTCAACTCCTCACCGCATTATTCCATAACTCTAAAGACACGTCCCCACTGCCCATCTACCCACTTATAACCACCTCCTAGAATTTAGCCTCTAAAATCGCTTCCGCGTCTCATTCCCCCGCTCTCCCTTAATTCCCTCTCTTCTGCTGTTTACATTCCCCTCTAACCCACGTCCAACTATCAACCTATCCCGCATTATTTCCAACCCCATACCACAACCCATCTCCAAACCTCACTCCTCACTCAAGCTTCAACACACAGCCCGCCTTCAGAACTCCACTCTTCTTAATTACTACTTAACTAGCTTCCCCCTCTAATCCCCCACCCGCCTTGGCCTACCTGAGTTTCCAACCCCCCTTCCAAATCCCCTCTAATCCCCCAGTCCGAGCTCTCTTAATTGTTGTTTTCCCTTCACAACATCAGAAATTAAAGATTACAGTAGTCTTGCAGCTTCGTACAACCACGAGTCCTCTTCCAGCTAGCCTTTGTGCAACCTCCCATCACCTCTCCGGCCACCAACACCTTCACAAGGATTCTTCGAGCCTCCTATCCCATAAGTATTGTGAGTTTCAGTTTGGTCGCATTGATTTTTTAGAGTCAAATTGTGTGCTTATTCCCTGTTTTGGATTATTACTTTGTAATTGTTGTCCACAAGTCTCTTATGACAGGTTAGGACTTGATTGCTTGTGTGTAGTGGTTTTCTCGCACTCTTACATATATATACCACATTACATGTTTCCCTATTTTGGAGCTCAGGTTGATTGTGGCTTGTCTTTAATATTATTTATAAATTTAATTATTACAAGTTTAGTTTGCCGGCATAGTTGAAGCCAAAATCTGAGTTCGACAAGAGTTCGAAAAATAGGGGCGTAGCCAACACCTACTCGTCTCAAGCTCTGACCTCCGACTGGTCGTGAAGGACTAAAAACTGACTCAATGCCTCAGCAGGGAGGTCTCGCCGCTTACCCGGAAGATCTCTGAGAGCTTCCCCTCCAAAGCCTAAAGCTGGGCTTGGAGCTCCTCAGAAAGCACAGACAAATTCTCTCAAGTCCCGGGCCAAAGTTCCTCTGCTTCTGAAGAACCTCTATGGGTCTATTTATAGTTTTTGAGTTGGATCTGCAAATAACCATACCGGGCTGACATGAAAATACCAGAATACCCCTGGTTGGGTCTGCTAACAGCCAAACTCTGCTGTTCTGAGGAGTTATATGCAGGCCACCATAGGCAAAAGGGTAAAATTACCCGGGGTAGAAAAGTAAAATTCCCCTGGGGCCTAGATTTGTCAAAATGGTCTTTCTTCTAAATGGCGAGTGGGGGAGTATCTCTCGGCGAGACGAATCTTCCTCCCGTCTCGCCAATCTTATATGTCGTGAGGTCTTCTCGCGGTCATAGGCCTTCTCGCGCCCTCCGGAGGGGCGTCTCGCCTACTGCAGAGGCTATTTATCTCGCCACCTGCGAGTGGACCACATGTTCCCACTCGCCCATCAATTCCACTCGCCTGCCTCGTCTATTTCGCGCTTTGAGGTCCTCTCGCGAGCCCGAGGTTGTATACAATCCCCGCTTTTTTCGAGATTATTCTAAGCTTGGAAAGAACATCCAACTGAGACTCGCTATTAATACATATTTATTGACGTATTTATGAGAGAATCTTCTGGGTCCCCCCATCAAAACCTATAAATATGGGATTCCTATCCCGAATAGAGGCTGCCCCTTTGCACACCTCCTCCTTCCTTGCAGCACTGTTCATCATGTCTCACAGCCAGAGCTTTCGCGAGCGCCTTGCCAAAGTGCGCCGACAGAACAAGGTCGTCGTGGCTGCTTACACCTCAACCCTAGTTCGCCCCCTTCCTTCTGTTTCATCCTCTCCCTCTCGCCTGAAGGGGGTAAAATCTGGGGGGCCCTCTTCCCCTATCGAGGGGCCTTCTCGCGTGGTGCTGGAGACCTGCCCCACCCCGCCTCCCGCATCTCCCAAAGAGAAAGGGGTGAGCTCTCGCTTCTGTCTTTATTTCTATCTTTATTATTCCTTCAATATTTGCAGCTCTGTTAATTATTTGTCTCAGGGAGCCCTCGCGGCTTCGCAACGACCAGAGAGCCCGCAAGACGACTCTGTCGTCCATCGTGAAGATTCTGACTTGCAACCACTTTCTACTCCTCCAACTACTCCTCCCAGCGAGAGGAACGAACCTTCTCAGGCTGTCGGGACCTCTCGTCCCCCTGGTAAGGAATCTTCCCTCTCGCTTCGTTGTCCCAATCGCTACTCTCACACCCTCTTGCGGGAGCCGCTCTCACCCTGCTCCTTTACTTCTTTCGCAGACGCCCAGACCGACTCGCCTGCAGAGGAGCACCCGGGGCAACCTGTCGTCCCGCCTCTTCCTCCCCTTGAAGGGATTGAAGATTTTCTTGGCGACCCTGCGAACCCGGCGGAAATGAGGCGCAAGACTGCCGAGCTGTTCCAAAAACACGCGTGCATCATCCACTCGCTGGCGCTAGATAAGCAGGCGGCGGATAGGCGCATCGAGTGGCTAGAGAGCGAGTGCGCTCGTCTATCTTCTAAGACTAGCGCCGAGTTAGATGTTGATGGCACCAACCCTGACGCCAGCATCAATGAGACTGACATGCAGCTCTGTCTCGCGCGCCATGGGCTTGAGTTCGTTCGCGCCTTCCACTCGCGCAGTAGACCTCCCTGCGCGGGAGCTTGTGGTGGCCGCTGGCAATGGCACCCGTACTGAAGGTCGTCCGTCTCGCCCCTTCTCTTTTATTTTCTCTGAATGATGTAATAATCAAATAATGTTGTGTGCTGCTTGCTGTCTCGCTGGTATTGTCAGAACTTGATATCCGCTGATTGCGGGACGGTATTTGAATATATATATATTTTATTGCTGGTTTAAATACTCTTTAATTTCTTTTAATCACTGTCTCATGATTGCGACTGACCACGCTAATCGAGGTTTTTTAGGAGATAGTGTAAAACGCCGGCCGGCCCTCCCTCTCCCTCTGTACCTTTTCCCGCGCATTAATCATTTCACCATATTTGCTATAAATATTCCGGCCCTGGATGAGATGGATATCCGCGTCTATTACTCTTGTTGCCCAAGTTCTTGCTTCCTTGCTTTAGCCGTCTCGCCGATTCTTCTCGCGCTTCTCTCCCGACCTTCTCGCCGGTCTTCTTTCTTATTACTCCATTCTCTCCCCTTCTCGCCTAAAACCGTCTCGCCAACACCGTCTCGCCAAGGATGGGAAAGAAGAGAGTCGAGGAAGGCAAGGGGCGCAGCCGCTGCGGGAAGCGGTTCACTGACCACGACTTCCCGCTCGGCAGGCTTCCTGAAGAAGACTACCGCGGATTCGTCCGCGACTACCTGGCGGAGGGGATCGACTTGCGGCCTCCCAAAGTTGGCGAGTCCATCAACACTTACTACCCGGGAGAGCTCACTTTCCCCGTCTCGCACTTTGAGGCGGGGTTGAGGCTGCCTCTATGGCCTGAGGTAAAACAAGTTTTCAAATACTTCGGCGTCGTCCCGGCGAAGTTCATCCCGAATGTTTTTTCGGTGTTGATCGCCTTTGCCTGCTATATGCGCCGGGAGCGCATCAAGTTCAGCTTGACGGTCTTCTGCAAGCTCTTTATCTACCACGCCAACGCTGATGGCGTCTCGTACTTCACCGGCCAAGGGCTCAAGGTATACGAGACGCCCAACAAAAATCACCACTGGCTCACGCGGTTCATCTTCATCCGCGGCGACCGTGGTTACTTCGGGGGCATCCCGCTCGCGCCGGTGTCTCCCCCAGAAAGCTTTGATGCCACCTCGCAGGTCAGCGGTCCAGAGAAGCTGCTGTATGAATATTTTGTCGGCAAGAACTTCGAGGTCAACTACCTGCGGCGTGGCCTCGACTCGTTGTCTCCGGTACTCCCTCGTGAAGGTACTCTCTCTTTTCTGTCTCGCAGTGTCTGATTGCTTCTCCGTCTCGCCTTCTCATCGCCTTTGTTTGTCTTTCAGGGGAGCGAGTAGTGCCAGCCTATCCTCCATACAAAAGCAACATCCACCCTTCCAAGGGCCTTGATCTCGCCAACGCGGCAGCTGAGGCGGCGAGAGGGTCCCTGACTCCTGCCCCTCTCAAGAGGCCTCCAGGCGACGCGGTGCCCTCTCGCTCCAGCCCTCCAAAGAAAATGAAGAAGGTTGTGGTGGTCTCCAAGGGGAAGAAGAAGATGACCCCAAAGGAAAAGGAGATATCGGGGTCCTTGAGCCCTATCTCTTTGGGGTCTCAATTGCCCCGCTCGTCTCGCCAACAGGCCGTCTCGCCTGCTCGCCAACAGGTCGTCTCGCCTACTCGCGAGACGGCACTCCCCAATCAACCTGCTGCCGCCTCCAATCAACCAGTCGCTATTGCCTCTCGCGAAGGCACTTCCTTCAGCCGTCCCGCCCCCTCTTCCCACATGAATTATAACTTGGGCCCCGCGGTTTCCGATGCAGCTGGGGACCCGGTTCTGCTGTGGGGGCGGGACGCCAACCGCGTCTCCATCTCCACCCTCCTTCCCCCTTGGAAGGAGCAAGCGGAGCCCACCAGTCATGCATTTGCCGTGGGATACAGCCTCTACGGTGGTCTCGACGCAGTCTCCCCTGAGAGCGAGTCTACGCGAGACCTTGTTATGAAGTCCTCACATGCCCAGATGCGGGCTTTGGAGTTCTCGCACCGCGCCGCGCGCCGTCTGATATATATCAACAAAAAATGGTCAGAGGCGAGACGAGCCTGGCGACGGAGCGGGAGCGGTCAGAAGATCTCGCCAAGAGGTTGTTTGATGCCGAGAGCCTCCTCGCCAAAGCCCAAGGCGGAGTGGTAAAGCCCAATCCTTACTTTTTTCCTCCAAAAGCTTTTTACTAATAGTCTGACGTCTCGCAGGATGCCGAGACGGCGGAGCGGCTGCGCTCGCGAGCAGCGGCCCTGGAGGAGGAGGTCAAGGACTTAAAAGCCCAGAATACTCGCCTCCAGGCCGACGTTGCGTCATCGTCTCGCCGCGAGCCCTTTCGAACACCTCCGCTGCACTATTCTTTTAACGAGGTCGAGGAGCAATGCCGAGATGCTGGCATCAGGGCCGCGGAGCTAATCCTGAAGATGATGAAGGACCTAGGGGTTGTGAAGGACAATTCAGAAACGGTGACCGTTCGCGACCTGGTCCCCCAGCTCTTTGGCGAGGAGAGCGAGGATTCTTCATCCGGCGAGGAGGAATGACGCGGCACCTCCACGATCCAGAATCCCTCTCTCCTCTTCCTTCTGTTGCTGCTTGTAAAACTAAGACAATCTTTTTTGAGCCTTTTTGTGTTACATAAAGATGATCAAATGTACACGTTATTTGTTATTTTATTCTTTATTATGCGAAATGAATTTCTGGTTTGCTGTGTCCTGCGAGACGGTGCTATCCACTCGTCTCGCCGTCTCGCCTTTATTCTTTACATGTCGCCTTATTTTGCTTACTGCGAGACGATATTTTGATGCGCTCAAGTACGCGAGAAGGTGCTACCCCCTGTCTCGCGGCCTTGCCGGAGAGTTGGCCCTGGTTGCGGGTCATCACTTCCTTTACCTTTGCGCGTGAGATTCAAATGGCGTAACCTTCTCGGCTCGCCTCAAGGTATTCCCGTTCTTAGGACCTTCTCAACGATATAAGGCTCTTCCCAATTTGGGTTGAGCTTGCCCACGGGGGCGGACCTCCCCGCAGCATCAACCTTCTTTAGTACCAGATCGCCTTCTGCAAATTATTTGACCCTGATATGTTTGTCGAAGTATCTTGTCATCCGTCGCTTGACCCCTTCATGTCTGATAGTTGCCACGTCGTGCAGCTCTTCCA
Source organism: Platanthera guangdongensis (assembly GCA_039583875.1). Taxonomy (NCBI): domain Eukaryota; kingdom Viridiplantae; phylum Streptophyta; class Magnoliopsida; order Asparagales; family Orchidaceae; genus Platanthera; species Platanthera guangdongensis. Next base: position 17,786,640 of record CM077152.1, read on the forward strand.
CCATGTCCAGTGAGAGGCGTAGGCCTCCTTCATTCTCTACCCTCTAAGCTTCATCTCCATCACCTGCAACCACAACTCGTGGGGATCGGACCTCAAATTCCACAGGCAGGACCGCCTCACACCCATGGGAAAGTTTGAAGGGGGTCTCGTCGGTGGCCGTGTTTGGGGTTGTCCGCAAGACCCACAAAACTGAGGGGAGCTGCTCTACCCAGCTCCCCCTCAAGTTCTTCACCTTCTTCTTGAGCAGGTTCACGATAATTTTGTTAGCCGCCTCCACCTGGTCGTTGCTCCTGGAGTGGTGGACGGAGGCAAACCTGAGGTCGATGCCCAGCTGGGTGTAGAAACTTATAAACTCCTCGCTTGCAAATTGAGGACCATTGTCCGTGACAATGGCCTGAGGCAGCCCGTGCCTGCAGATGATCTCCCCCCAAACGAAGTTCCTGATAACTTGGGAGGTGACTTTTGCCAGCGCCTTAACCTCCAGCCACTTTGAGAAGTAATCGATCATAACCAGGAGAAACCTCCTTTGCCCACTAGCTGGAGGGAAAGGCCCAACCAAATCCATCCCCCAAATAGCGAACGGCCACGGTGTCGTGATGCTTCGGAGCCTCTGAGCTGCCTGAAGCTGTAGGGGGCGTAGAGCTGGCATTTTTGGCACCTCCTCGCAAACTACGCAGCATCCTTCCTTAGGGTGGGCCAGAAGTACCCCTGCCTGACCACCCTTGCTTCCAACATCTACCTCCGGAATGACTTAGAGTGCACCTCCTCCAGAATCTGTCGGGTCTCCCCTTCCGTTACGCATCGCGCTAGAAGACCCGAAAGCATTTTTCGATGCAAGTTCCCTTCATGCATGAGATAATGGGCCGCCTTATGCCGAAGGTTCTTTGCCTCCTTGATCCCCTCAGGGAGGTTGCCGGTGACGAAGAAGGTTACGAAGGGATCTACCCATGAGGGTCTCTGATCCACTTCCATGAGCTCCCCTTCCTCGATCGCTGGATGGAACATATCAGTCAAGGTACCCCCTCCCCGAGGTCCAAACTTGGCCAACCGATCGGCTGTTGTACTTCCTTCTGTTGGAATGTGCTGGATGGAGAAAGTCTGGAACCCCCCGATGATCGCCCTCACCTTGGACAAGTACTTCACAAGGGTGGGTTCCCGAGCCTCGAACTCTCCTCGAATTTGTGATGTCACCACCAGCGAGTCCGTGAAAGCCTCCACATCCCGGATCTCAAGCTCCCTTGCCAAACGAAGGTCGGCTATCACGGCCTCGTACTCTGCTTGGTTGTTAGTTGCAGGAAAGTGCAAGACCACCGTCTGCTCTATGGTGACCCCCTGAGGACTTGTCAACACCACCCCTGCTCCGATGGAGTGCTTTCCCGAAGCCCCATCCACCGTCATCTTCCAAGCCTCCTGCGGCCGCGACTCCTCTGCCTCGACCTCCACAACGTAGTCTGCCAAGAAGTCGGCCACTACCTGCGCCTTGATGGAGAGTCTTGATACAAACGAGATATCGAACTCACTCAACTCGATAGACCACTTGGCCAGTCTACCCGAGTGCTCCACTCCTTCAAAAATCTTACGGAGGGGATGGTCTGTCACCACCCTGATCAAGTGTGCTTGGAAATATGGCCGGAGCTTCCTGGCTGAGATGATCAAGGCGTACGCCAGCCTTTCTAAGATAGGGTAGCGAAGCTCTGCCTTCTTTAGGATCCTGCTAACGTAATAGATTGGCAGCTGCTTCCTCCCCTCCTCCCTAACTAGGACAGAGCTCACTGCCTCTGCTCCCACTCCGAGATACAAGGTCAGATCCTTCCCCTCCTTCGGGCTTTGAAGTAGAGGAGCCAAGGAGAGCTGCCTCTTTAGCCCTTTGAACGCTTCTTCACATTCAGCAGTCCACTCGAATCTTTGATTACCCCGCAGTACCTTGAAAAATGATGAACATCTCTCTCCCGACCTAGAGAGGAATCTACTCAGGCCGGCCAGCTTAACTGTCAAGCGCTGCACCTCCTTAGCATTACGTGGCGACTCTAGCTCTAGGATGGCTTTTACCTTATCTGGGTTGGGTTCTACCACCTCCGGGGTCAGAAGATGTCCCAGGAACTTCCCACGGCTTGCCCCAAAAACACATTTTAAGGGGTTCAACCTCATTTTGAACTTCCGCGAGGTGGCGAACGTCTACTTCAGATCTCGAAGGTGTGAGTCCACACCCTTGCTTTTAACCATAAGGTCATCAACATAGACCTCCAGGTTCCTCCCCCTCTGGTCCTGGAAGACCTGATCTATCATGCGTTGGTATGTAGCACATGCGTTCTTCAACCCAAAAGGCATCATTTTATAGCTAAAGCACTCCTCCCTTGTGATGAAGGAGACGTTCTTGACGTCGGGAGGGTGCATTCGAATCTGGTGGTAACCTGAAAAAGCATCCAAAAAACTCATAATTGAAAAATCAACGGCTGAATCAACCAGCGCGTCGATTCGAGGCAGGGGGTAGCAATCTTTGGGGCACGATTTATTTAAAAGAGAAAAGTCAATACACATGCGCCATTTTCCCATTCCTTTTTTCACCATTACCACGTTGGAGACCCAGCCTGGATCTGCATCTCCGAGATGAAGCCGGCCTCCAAAAGCTTATTGACCTCCTCGCGAATTGGCTCTTCCAGCTTGGTTGCGATGGTCGTCATCTTCTGGCGTATGGGGCGCGTCTTGGGATCCAGGTTCAGGCGGTGGCAGGCCACATCCGCATCGATGCCCGACATGTCAGCCGTGATCCAAGCGAAGATGTCGACGTTGCTCTGGATGCAAGCCTGCACTCTCTCCTGGTCCTCGGGGCTCAGCCCCCCGCTGATCCGCACCTTTTGCACCTGTCCGGCGCTGGTGAAGACTTCCATCTCCACCACCTCCTCCGCCGGCTCCAGCCGTGACTGCTCCCAGTTGACCCTTGCCTCCTCTTCCTGCCCCAACTCCTCTTCTCCTCATGTTCCCTCAACTTCCATCGCCTCCTCAAGGCTCTCACGTTGCTGCTGCTCAATCTCCACATCTCTCTGGGCCTCCCCCTCAGCTCCTTCTTCCACCTCCACCTGCCGACCCTCCTGCGGCTCCAACTCTTCGTCCCTCTGGACCTCCTGCACATCTCCTCCCCGCTGCTCCTCCTCAATCTCCTCCCCTCCGACTTCCTCTTCGGCTTCCTCTCTCGCCTCCTCTAGGCTCATCTCCTCTCTGACAACCTCTTCATGCGCCGTCATCTCCTTCTCCAACTCCTCTGCCTCTGTCATCCATGATATGGTGTTGACCGCCGTAACGTAGCACTGTCTTGCCACCTTTGGGTCCCCTCTGATCCTGACCTGCACCCCCCCATTGTTGAACTTGAGGCACTGATGAAACGAGGAGGGGACGCAGCGAAAGGCGCTGATGAGGGGGCGGCCAAAGATGGCGATATAGCTGCTCGGGGAGTCCACGATCACGAACCTGCAGTTCCATGACACGCCCCCCAACTTCACGTGCAACCCTACTCCCCCTTCCACTTCCTTCCTCTCTCCTGAGAAACCGAACAATGGTCCGTCCGAAGCTAGACTCTCTTGCCCTCAACCTGCATTTCATCGAAGGCCTTTTTGAAGATCACATTTACGGAGCTCCCGTTGTCCACTAGGATCTTGGAGACCGTGAAGTTTTCTACCGCCGTCTGGATCACCAAGGCGTCGCAGAACGGGTCTTCATAATCCGGCATATCCTCTGAAGAAAAGGTAATTTTTTCTTTCGGGGGTGGAGCCTGGGAGGTTGAGGCTACCCCCCTTCGGTACATGGTCTGTAGGCTACCCTTACGAGCAGCCTCGATCCCAACTCCTCCGTGGATCACCATGATCCCTCCCCGGGTTCCTACATCCACCCGGTCCTCGCATCTATCCTCCGTCTCCCACTGCTGCACTTCCACGATCCTCACCGGCGGCTCCGGCCTCCTCACCCCCCTGGCTTCTCTCACTTCTAAGAACTCTGAGCAGGTGACCGTTGCGTGACCCTCCTCCTGATGGAAGTCACAGAAAGGCAACGCCACCCTACCCCTTCTTCTGTCTCCACCATCTCTCCTTCCAGCTCCTCCCCGAGCTATTCTCCTTCCTCCTCTACCTCGACCAATCTCCATTGCCTCCTGCTGATGCTGTAAGCAATTCCTCGGCCCCTGCCTCCATGCCGGTTGATCGAACCTCCTTGGCTCGCGGAAGTTGTCTCTTCCCTGAAAACCTCCTCCTTGCTCATGGGGGAGACCCTCCTGAGGCATCCAACCTATCCGGTTGTTCGGCTCTCAGGCCCCCCGTCCTTGATGTTGTCCCTGCAGCCCCTGACCTCGGGGTTCCTCTCTCCTTCTCTCTTCTCGATGCTCCCTCCGCCTTCTTGCTTCTGACTCCTTCACATCATCCTTCGCCAACCTGGCTAGCTTCCTTGCAAACGCCGGATTGGCCCTCTCGAAGTCTGTCTCATTTATCGCCCTCTCCATGAGCTCTTCAAAAGAGAGGGGGGCACCCTCTTCAACTCCATACTGAAGAAACCCGGTCTCAGTCCCAGATTAAACGCGAGCATCAGCGTATACCCTGGAATTTCCTGGACCAGGAGGACCTCTTCCTGAAACCGGTCCACGTAATGTCCCAACGTCTCATCCTGCTTCTGCCTCACCGCAAACAGGCACTCTGCCTCCTTCTTGCGCTTCTTCGATGTTGAGAACCTCAACAGAAAACTTCTTCGCGGATCGTCGAAATAGTAGATCGACCTTGCTGGCAACTGGTGGAACCAGTCCCGAGCCTTCTCCTTCAACGTGATGGCAAACAGCCGACACTTGAAGGCATCCGTCATCTGCCTTATCGAAACGACATCTTCAAACCACTGCACGTGTTGTACAGGGTCATCCTTCCCCAAGTAGTAGGACATGTCGGGCCCCCGGAACCCCTCCGGCACCGGAGCCGAGATGATGAGCTCACTGAATGGGCTCTCGCCACCTGCCTGCCGAGATGGCACGTCTCGCGGCCTCGGCTGACTGGCCCGATCCGCGAGACCGTGCCCAGGGAAGAGCTCTCGCACAGCAGCCTCCCTCTCGCCAACTTCTGCCGGAATCTCCTTCCCGGGACGCTGGCCTGGGAAGAGCTCTCTCGCCGCCACGTCCCTCTCGCCAGCCTCCGCCGGGACCTCCTTCCCCGGGCGCTGTCCAGGGGCATTCTCGCCCAAGAGCGGGACCTCCTCTATCGGGACCTGAGGGGTGGCCCACTCGCTTCTGGCCGAGAAGGCCAAGCTGATGGTCTGCAGGACCTCTCGCCTGAAGTCATCCAGCATGTTCCTTGTCGCCTCTTCTCCCTGGGAGGGGGAACCTCCTGAACCAGATCCTTCACCTTCACCTCCTGCCATCGGAATAAACTCAAGCTTTTCTTGTATCAGCTACCTTCCACGCTCACCGCACCAGAACTGTTGAAGCCAAAATCTGACTTCGACAAGAGTTCGAAAAATAGGGGCGTAGCCAACACCTACTCGTCCCAAGCTCTGACCTCCGACTGGTCGTGAAGGACTAGAAACTGACTCAAGGCCTCAGCAGGGAGGTCCCACCGCTTACCCGGAAGATCTCTGAGAGTTTCCCCTCCAAAGCCTAAATCTGAACTTGGAGCTCCTCAGAAAACACAGACAAATTCTCTCAAGTCCCGGGCCAAAGTTTCTCTGCTTCTGAAGAACCCCTATGAGTCTATTTATAGTTTTCTGAGTTGGATCTGCAAATAACCATACCGGGCTGACCTGAAAATACCAGAATACCCTTTGTTGGGTCTGCCAACAGCCAAACTCCGCTGTTCTGAGGAGTTATATGCAGGCTACTCGGGGCAAAAGGGTAAAATTACCCGAGGTAGAAGAGTAAAATCCCTCTGGGGCCTAGATTTGTCAAAATGGCTTTTCTTCTAAATGGCGAGTGGGGGAGTATCTATCGGCGAGACGAATCTTCCTCTCGTCTCGCCAATCTTATATGCTGTGAGGCCTTCTCGCGGTCATAGGCCTTCTCGCGCCCTCAGGAGGGGCGTCTCGCCTACTGCAGAGGCTATTTATCTCGCCACCTGCGAGTGGACCACATGGTCTCACTCGCCCATCAATTCCACTCGCCTGCCTCGTCTATTTCACGCTTTGAGGTCCTCTCGCGAGCCCGAGGTTGTACAGGCATAATGTTCTAGCGCATATAGTTGTCTTAGGACATGTCCTACATCACTTTACCTCTCACTTATAAATACTTTTGTGATATGTGGTATGATAAAGATGAATGTGAAAATTTAACTTCATTTTAAATATGTGAGAATTAAAAGCTGGTTTAAGGATTTTTGGTAACAAGGAGGTCAAATTCTAATCATAATATAAGTTTATAATAGGAATGAAGACATGACTTGTTTCCGATACAACGTGAAATGATGCGTCAAGAGAGATCAATGTGCCCTAAAGAATAAGTGGGATATAAATGAAATATACAGAGGATTATACAGATGTTACTGTTCTTGCAAATTGTCAAGATGAGATCTAAGTGATGCCCTTTTGACATAGCTTGTTCATGTGTCCTCATAAGAAGTTATCTTTCACTTCGTGATTCATGTTTTCATGTTTATATTTAGCTATTTACAAGGGAAATACTAATATATGGAATAAAGTTGGTTATGGCACAATGAAGTTAAGGATGCGTGATAATGTAGCTAAGTCATGAATAACGTGAAAAAAACTTGTATCGTGAGCATGGTTAGTGATGCTAAATGCAAGTCCTTAAGAGATGTCATTCTTTTAAAGATTCAAGGGTGTGACGTTTGGAGCGCAAGGAGTATTGATAAAATTGGAGATGTCATTCTTTTAAAGTTTCAAGTTGCATTCTTAGCATTTCGTGGCCTAGGGAGCTTAAGGAGCTTAAATTGGAGAGGAGATACAAAGGATATTCCGACTCATTGCATCATTATTGAGACAAAGAGGAGTTATGTTAGAACTTTTTTACTTGATATTTTTCTTAAGAAATACACAAATTTAATATAGATGCATTTAGATTAAATTATTGATTTTGTGATAAAATTCGATTTGAAAACTACTTATAAATTGCATTATATGAAACAGTACTAGTTTCGAATTTTCAAATTTTTAAACACGTATAAATAAGAGACTCGGACAGCATTTAATCCATATGGTTGAGTTTATGTTTTAGTGTTCCCTCTTGTAATTAGTTTGAGAGTTCCTGGGCTTCTCTTTTTTCAGCAAGGTTGAGTGTTTAATTCAATTTTCAGATGTGTTGTGAATTAACTCGATGCCCCGGTCGGACCGGATTTGCTCGGACCGTCTTAGCTCACGAGACTGTCGAGCGCGCACACAGTCAATGAAGGTAGAAAGTTAACACAAGATGTGATGACATGGAAAAACCCCTTAAATGGGTAAAAAATCACGTGAACGGATCTGCGCCGATCAAATTCCACTAGATTCCGGTGATTACAGTGTGTTGGAGAATCGGGGCGACAGACCGCTCCCGTTACAACTTGGAGGAGAGAGACTACGGCTCCCGACGGGCAACAGACTACGCCGCAGGAGGAACTTGGATGTTAAAATGTGTGGAATGATCCTCGTGCTCTGGCGCTTGCGGTCGCGTACACTTGCTGGCGACGGTTGCCTTCTTCCTTTGGCTTTTTTGGGGACTTGGGCGTTTTCCTGCGGGCAACGTGTTGGTGGAGCGCTGGTAGCCGCAGGTGGCCGTTGGTGGTTCACGGCGACAGGAGGCCGAATCGGGGGAGGAGGCAGGCGAGCTCTCACCTGAGTAAAAAGAAGACAACCCAGAGAAGAGGAAAAAAAGGTCCAGAATGAAGAGGCCCTGGGGTCCCTTTTATAGCCTCCGGGGGAGGATCATGGCGGGCCCCACCACTAAAGTAGTGGGTTAGTGGGTGGTTACCCTCTTGATCGGACGGCGAGGAGAGTCTCCCCTCGATCGGACGGTGGGGAGGACGTCCACGGCGACGGTCCGCCACGGCGGCAGTGGTGGTCGGCCGGGCGGCCGGTGGCGGGGGCGGCTGGCCTGGTGGCCGGCGACGACGGCGCGCCGGGGGCCGGCCGCGGCCGGGCCGGCCGCGGCTAGGTGGCCGGCCATGGCCAGGCCGCGGCTAGGCCGGCCGGCGCCAGGCCGGCCGCGGCCAGGCCGGCCTTGGCTGCCCGTGGCCAGGCCGACGGCCTGCCACGGCTACCCTGCCGGTGAGGCCGGCGGTTCGGCTGCGGTAAGGCCCGGAAGGGGGCCGGCCGCCGGCGGTGATCAGGCCGCCCGACGGCGGGGGTCTTCCCGGCAGCGGCGGCCCTCCTCCACGGGGAGAGGGAGTGGGACCCGCCCCCCCCCCCCCCCATAATTTTCTCATCATGAGAGTTCATGGGGGGATGGCCCACCCATGATCCACTTTGGGAGGAGATCATGGGGGGGCTTTCTCTCCTATAAATGATGGTGAAACTCATCAATTGTCCCCCAAATCTTTGCTATCCGAGAGCGAAGTGAGCGAGAGAGGAGAGATTTTCCCTTGCCTCCTGCTGTCATGACGGTTTCCGGTGAGAAGGCTGAGGTGGCGGCGGCGGCCAGTGCTTCCAAGGTATTCGGAGGGAGGCTCGACGAACGATGACGACGCACCGATGCGCGAAGGCTGGGGCGTCCATGTCGCTTGCGCGCGCAAGCCGCGCGTGGAGGCTGCACGCATCGGCGGTGTGCGCCCGTGCAGGTCGGTCGTGCGCGCACAGGCCGGCCGTGCGCGCACAGGCCGGTCGTGCTCGCACAGGCCGGCCGCGCGCGCTGGCCGCTCGCGCGCGCCGGCGCGGACCTGGCCGTGCGCGGTTCTGTCCGCGCGCGCACGCAGGCCGCGAGCGCAAAAATTGCGCGCGCGAGCGGGCCGCGCGCTCGTGGTTTGCGTGTGTGTGGGCCGCGCGCGCACAGGCTGTGTGCGCGCGGGTCATGCGGCTTGAATGAGCAATGCCCCTGCTATACGCATGGTTGCGCGGGTGTCCTCTTTTGCGTGCCACTTGGGCCGTGTGCGCTTGAACATGCGGCTCCAAGTCTTTATTTTTGGGCTGACCTTTTACTTTTTGTTGTGCGCAGGTTTCGAAGCGCTCATCTGGCCCGATGCGTCTGCGCTCCTCTTTGACTGATGACGGTGCTGATATGTGGAGGGCGAAGTACGGGCTTCCTGCTTGTTTGGAAGTGAGGATCCCGCGTCCCGAGGAGCGGGTTCAGAATCCTCCGCATGGTTGGTTGACAATCTGCGAAGTCTCCCTGAGGTCCGGCTTCTGTTTTCCGCCCTGCGAGAAGGTGATTGCGATCTTGAAATTTTGCGGAGTGCCTATCTCTCAATTTGTTCCGACTGGAATTGCCCGAATCATGGGCTTAGTCGCCTTCTTCCGCGAGCATGGGGGCCGGTTTTCTTTAGACCAGTTCCGAGATTGGTGTGATGTACGTTCTGATGGTAGCGAGTGGATGGAGGTACGCAGCAACAAGAGTTAGTTGGAATTCGAAGCCCGCAAGGACCGTCGTCATGGCAACACTTTGTTTGGATATGTCAAGAATTCATGGGGTCTTCCTGAGGTGTGGGATGCGCTTCCCGATCACTGTCGACGCGTGAGGGGGAAGGAGCGGGACTTTTCTCCGGTGCTTGGATTTTCTGAGCCTCGCGAGCTGGCCAACCGTCTTTTCAACATTTATGTTTACGTGGAGGAGAAGCGTCTGTTGCGGCGTGGTATCTCCTCTAACACAGCCCAGGCTGCCGGGACTTCTCAGGAAGGGAGGCGAAAGAGGAAGGCTGTGGCGGCCCCTTCTGTTGTCCTTGACACGGTGGTGGCGGCGGCCCCTTCTGATGCATGTCCCGAGTCGACTCCTAAGGTGCAGATACTTGCGTCCCCAGTTCCTCAGGTGTCTCTGGAGGCGGTGGCCCCTCGGATGTCCTCCTCCTTGAGGGCAATGAGTGATGTGGTAAGTGTCTTGGTTTGTTGCGGAGATTTTTTGTCATCTTCATTATTCGACACTAACTTTCAGCTTTTTCCTTTGTGCAGATAGAGACTCAAGCCCAGATTGCGGTGACCTGGAATGATCACTATGTGAGTTGGAAGGACGGGTACCTTGCCCTTCAGGAGAAGCTACGGTTGATGTCGAGCTTGCTTGCTTCCCTGAGGGAGGAGCATGATCGGGACGTTGTGCGGTTTCGCCGGACCGAGTTGGTGCTGAAGTCCGAGCTAGAGGACTTACGTGCGGCTTTGGAGGTGGAGAGGACCACCCAGATGTTGAAGCACTCGAAGGATGAGACCTTGGGCTTGGATACCGAGTTGCAGGCGGCACGGGAGGAGGTCTCCGGCCTCGATACTCAGCTACGGGCGGCGAAGGCCCAAGTAGAGATGCTGTCTTCTGACAGCCATGCGTCGGAGCTGAAGGCCGCAGGACTTGCAGAGTACCTGGACTCGCTGGACTACATGCGAGATCGCAGCTTGATTGCGGAGGAGGTTTGCGACGAGATTTGGTCCAGGGAGGTGGAGCCCCAGATGGACGATGTTCGTGAGCTAGCGCTTCGGCGCGGTGTCTCGAAGGCTTTTCGCCTAGTTAGCAAGAGTCTGGGATGCGACACATCCGGCCTTAGCTTTGCGGACATCTCTGAAGATGAGCGCTCCGGCTCGGACGACGAGTAGTAGTCTTTTGTTTTTGCAGCTATGTATTTGTACTTTGTTGTTTAGCCAGTTGTATTGTTTTTTCGTTTGACATTCGTTGTTATCGCCCTTAGGCGCTGTTTGCCCTTTGCCGGATCATTTCAGTTGTTTTGTTTGACATTTTCCTTTTCATGTCTTCTCGGCTGCCTTGTGTGACATTAGTTTGGCCTTTCTAGCGCGTTTTTAGTCTGCAGCTTTGTTTGTGCGGCTTAAGTTTACAACTGAGTTTGCGCGAATGTTGCTCGCGGCTTCTTCGTAATGGGGGCAGGCCCCTACGGTGTGCGCGAGTCGGGCTCGCGGCTTGGGTTGCTCGAGGGCTGCTCGCGGGTTCTCCGTGAGGGGGGCAGGCCCCCACGGGGTGCGCGAGTCGGGCTCGCAGCTTTGGTTGCACGAGGACTGCTCGCGGCTTCTCCGTGAGGGGGGCAGGCCCCCACGGGGTGCGCAAGTCGGGCTCGCGGCTTTGGTGGCACGAGGGCTGGTCGCGGCTTCTCCGTGAGGGAGGCAGGCCCCCACGGGGTGCGCGAGTCGGGCTCACGGCTTAGGTTGCACGAGGGCTGTTCACGGCTTCTCCGTGAGGGGGGCAGGCCCCCACGGGGCGCGCGAGTCAGGCTCGCGGCTTGGATTGCACGAGGGCTGCTCGCGGCTTCTCCGTGAGGGGGGCAGGCCCCCACGGGGCGCGCGAGTCAGGCTCGCGGCTTAGGTTGCGCCGTTGCGCGAGGGCTGCTCGCGACTTCTTCGTGAGGGGGGCAGGCCCCCATGAGGTGCGCGAGTCGTGCTCGCGGCTTATGTTGCACGAGGGCTGCTCGCGGCTTCTCCATGAGGGGGGCAGGCCCCCACGGGGCGCGTGAGTCGGGCTCGCGGCTTCTTCGTGAGGGGGGCAGGCCCCCACGGGGCGCGCGAGTCGGGGTCGCGGCTAAGGTTGCACGAGGGCTGCTTGCGGATTCTCCGTGAGGGGGGCAGGCCCCCCGTACGGGGCGCGCGAGTCGGGCTCGCGGCTTCGTTTGGCGGAGAATGTAAGTACTCAATCTGGTTGCATGACCCAGCCTGGCCAAACTATTATATTAATAAAACAACAAAAAGATTGTTCTCGCAAGCTTGAGCTTGCGGCTTTCACAACTTCAAATAAGTAAATGAGCGGAAAAGGAGACGGCTCAAGGATGGAAGTGGCGGGAACGAGATTGGAAGACGTCCATGAGCGACTGTTGGAGTATTGCGGTGTAGTCAGACTCAGCTTGGATGACTACGAACTGCACATCATAGTACGCCTGTCGAGATGTTTCTTCAAGAGTGACCGGAAGAGTGATGGTGCCCATGACCGGTACCGGGACGTCCCCAGAAACAATGCGCTAGCAGTCACTAGCTCGAGGTGGCCAGTGGTCAGTTTGAGTTGGAGTAATGTGGATAGGAACAACACATTAACAGTAATCTCCCTGTCCACTAGGACTTGGCTCAATTCGGTGGATGGCTCACCAATTCTGACGGTTATGCACCCCATGCTCTGACTAGGAGGCGGTCTCCTTCTTGATAAGAATTGATCAACCGCCCCTAGACTGGTTAGTCGTTGGCTACGAAGCACGGATACGCCAAAAATAGAGCCGTACCCGTACCGGATACGCGTACCGAACGGCGCGATTCGCTGTTCCCGTCTCCCGCCTCCCGTCGCAGGTTCCCGTCTCCCGTCGCAGGAGGTGCAGGTCGCTGTTCTCGTCTCCCGTCGCAGGTTCGTCGCAGGAGGTCGTTCCCGTCTCCCGTCGCAGGTTCGTCGCAGGAGGGCGTTCCCGTCTCCCGTCGCAGGTTCGTCGCAGGTCGCCGTTCCCGTCTCCCGTCGCAGGTTCGTCGCAGGTCGCCGTTCCCGTCTCCCGTCGCAGGTTCGTCGCAGGTCGCCGTTCCCGTCTCCTGTCGCAGGTTCGTCGCAGGTTCGTCGCAGGTCGCCGTTCCCGTCTCCCGTCGCAGGTTCGTCGCAGGTTCGTCGCAGGTTCGTCGCCGTTCCCGTCTCCCGTCTCCCGTCGCAGCTTCTTCTTCTTCTTCTTCTTCGCATTTGTGATATATACAACGTATCCTACCGTACCCGTATCCTTGTTTTTTAAAATTTGTCGTACCGCCGTACCGGATACGTATCGTACCCGGTACCCGTACCCGTACCGGTGCTTCCTAGGTCGTTGGATTTCCTTCTTCAGCCGATTGCATCCATTGGTGCTGTGACCTGGACCCTAGTGGTATTCGCAGTACTTTGACAAATTTCCTCAGCCGGGAGCGAGCGGCCTGGGTCTACACAAGGCCGGATGGTTGCGTATTGCTTCAAAGATCTTGCCTTGGGGGGCGTTGAGCGCCGCTAGCCGGCGCAGTTTCTGCTGGCCACAGTTTCCCTTGTGCTCGAGGTATCCGGCACGAGTGGCCTTTAGCTGTGTAACTTGCTCACCGAACATTAGAGTGAGCCTTTCGTCTCGCGCGAGTGCCCACTCGCCTAAACGAGACCATCCTTGTAACTGCCAGCTGTGAGTACCTCCACTCGCACTGCTTCAAGTTTTGCCTTAGTTTATTTCTTTTATTTCTTTTCTTCTAAGTTTAAACTGGGATGCAATGGGATGTTGTTTCAAGGAGCTTTTCCCAACCATCATGTCATCGAGTGAGTTTACTGTCTTGCCAAATGGATGAGAGTCTGGTCAACGAGTCCACCGGGGACCGGGCCGAGCTCGAAGTGGTGTAGAATTCCCCAGAACCTAGAACCATACCCAAAAACCAAGAATTAAAACTTCAAGAACCGGACCTTTCCACCGCAGGCGAGCCTTCAGACCTGCCAACTAATGAGAGTCTGCGCAGCGGGTCTACCTGGGGCCGAGCCGCGCTCGGGGTAGTGCAGAACCAAGGACCAAGAACCAGACCTCTCCCCCACAGGCGAGCCTTCGGACCTGCCAGCTAATGAGAGCCTGCGCAGCGGGTCTACCTGGGGCCGAGCCGCGCTAGGGGTAGTGCAGAACCAAGGACCACGAACCAGACCTCTCCCCCACAGGCGAGCCTTCGGACCTGCCAGCTAATGAGAGCCTGCGCAGCGGGTCTACCTGGGGCCGAGCCGCGCTCGGGGTAGTGCAGAACCAAGGACCAGACCTCTGCCCCACAGGCGAGCCTTCGGACCTGCCAGCTAATGAGAGCCTGCGCAGCGGGTCTACCTGGGGCCGAGCCGCGCTCGGGGTAGTGCAGAACCAAGGACCAAGACTTCTCCCCCACAGGCGAGCCTTCAGACCTGTCAGCTAATGAGAGTCTGCGCAGCGGGTCTACCTGGGGCCGAGCCGCGCTCGGGGTAGTGCAGAACCAAGGACCAAGAACCAGACCTCTCCCCCACAGGCGAGCCTTCGGACCTGCCAGCTAATGAGAGCCTGCGCAGCGGGTCTACCGGGGGCCGAGCCGCGCTCGGGGTAGTGCAGAACCAAGGACCAAGAACCAGACCTCTCCCCCACAGGCGAGCCTTCGGACCTGCCAGCTAATGAGAGCCTGCGCAGCGGGTCTACCTGGGGCCGAGCCGCGCTCGGGGTAGTGCAGAACCAAGGACCAGACCTCTCCCCTACAGGCGAGCCTTCGGACCTGCCAGCTAATGAGAGCCTGCGCAGCGGGTCTACCTGGGGCTGAGCAGCGCTCGGGGTAGTGCAGAACCAAGGACCAAGACCTCTCCCCCACAGGCGAGCCTTCGAACCTGCCAGCTAATGAGAGCCTGCGCAGCGGGTCTACCTGGGGCCGAGCCGCGCTCGGGCTAGTGCAGAACCAAGGACCAAGACCTCTCCCCCACAGGTGAGCCTTCGGACCTGCCAGCTAATGCGATCATCTTCCTGTCGTTAGAATTTCATGGTAGATAAAGACAAGAAGTAATTTGAGGAATATATTATAATGAATTTGATTTGAGTATACAACTTTTGCTCTCCCTTCTCATGGGTAGAAGCGCTTCAGGTCATCGTCACTCCAGGTGTGGCTCATGGTTCTACCTTTTGCATCCTGGAGGTGGTAACCTCTCCACCGTTCTCTAGCTTCCTTTTCTGGACCTTACTCGGACTTGGACTTTCCAGTGAGGGCTCTCTGATCGCGGCGAACCTTTTGATAAAGAGAGTTGTGAGTTCAATATAGTTGCTTATCCTTTCCTCCTGTAGAGAACGAACCCAGCCTCGAGCTTCCCCTTTCAATGTTGTTGGGAATGTCTGGACCATGAATTGATCTAAAGCGTTGCGCGCGTGCATGATAGCTTCGAAATATTTCACGTGTGCCAATGGGTTGTCGGTTCCGCTGAAATTGTGGATTTCAATGTCGTCTTTCGGGTCTGATTATGTCCAGGAGTCAAATGAGTCGTAGTTAGGCAGACGTTTACTCGGCCTCAGCTTTGTGGCCGAGGCATCGAGTGTCATCCTGCTTCCGGGATTCCCCTCGTAATGAGGACTGGCGAGGTGGCGATCATGCATCTCCTGGAATGGTGCCACGAGCGCGGGGGAGCTATTTGTGCTTGAGAACTCCTTCTCTATATCGTACTCCTTGTGTGGGCAGTGTCTGGTTGAAGCGGAGAGTTCTCCTGGTGGTTGTAAATCAGCTTGCTTGAAAGGCTAAGGAGCTCTTAGCAGGCGGGATGCCGGATCATTCTGAACCGTGCACATCATGCATATGCGGGCGGTACTCAAAGGGGGATGTTCTTGAAGTGGGCGTTGCCCCCCAGTCCCCTGGGGGTCACGGCGACGGTTGTCTTCATGGCGCTTAACTTGACGCCGCTCTTCTTGTCTCTCGATGGCTTGTTCCTCTTATTGCGGAACTTCTTGGGTCGGACGATGATTTGGCTGCGGTCGGGGAACGACTGGTGTTGCTAAACTTCTGAGTAGGGTGAGCATTTCGATCTGCTGTTCTTTTATCTGGTGGACGCGTCTCTCGAGGGTGTTAACAGCTACGTACGCAGCCTTTGCCTCTTTCGACACGCACCCAGTGTCGGTTTGGTGAGTCCTCCGAGGGTGACTCCTTCAACAGCGTGGGCGCCTCTTTTTGTCATTGGAGCAGGACTTTGAAGCGGTTGAGCTGGTGATCTAACTTTTTCGAAGGATGTTGGGAATCGGGTTCCCACAGACGGAGCCAAACTGTTGCAGACTAATTCGATGTCCGGTCGGACCGGATTTGCTCGGACCATCTTATCTCACAAGGCGGTCGAGCGCGCACACAGTCAATGAAGGTAGAAGGTTGACACTAGATGTGATGACGTGGAAAAACTCCTTAAATGAGTAAAAAACCACGTGACCGGGTCTACGCCGATCAAATTCCACTAGATTCCGGTGATTACAGGGTGTTGGAGAATCGGGGCGACAGACCGCTCCCGTTACAACTTGGGGGAGAGAGAGACTACGGCTCCCGACGGGCAACAGACTACGCCGCAGAAGCAACTTGGATGTTGAAATGCGTGGGATGATCCTGGTGCTCTGGCGATTGCGGTCGCGTACACTTGCTGGCGACGGTTGCCTTCTTCCTTGGGCTTTTTTGGGGACTTGGGCGTTTTCCCGCTGGCAACGTGTTGGTGGAGCGCTGGAAGCCGCAGGTGGCCGCTTGTGGTTCACGGCGACAGGAGGCCGAATCGGGGGAGGAGGCAGGCGAGCTCTCACCTGAGAAAGAAGAAGACAACCCGGAGAAGAGGAAAAAAAGGTCCAGAATGAAGAGGCCCTGGGGTCCCTTTTATAGCCACCGGGGGAGGATCATGGCGGGCCCCACCACTAAATTAGTGGGTCAGTGGGTGGTTACCCTCTTGATCGGACGGCGAGGAGAGCCTCCCCTCGATCAGACGGTGGGGAGGTCGTCCACGGCGACGGGCCGCCACGGCGGCGGTGGTGGCCGGCCGGGCGGCCGGCCTGGTGGCCGGCCGGGCGGCCGGCCTGGTGGCCGGCGACGGCCCGCCGGGGGCCGGCCGCGGCCGGGCCGGCGGCGGCTAGGTGGCCGGCCATGGCCAGGTCGCGGCTAGGCCTGCCGCACCCGGCCGCGGCCAGACCGGCGGCCTGCCGCGGCTACCCTGCTGGTGAGGCCGGCGGTTTGGCCGCGGCAAGGCCCGGAAGGGGGCCGGCCGCCGGCGGTGGTCAGGCCGCCCGACGGCGGGGTCTTCCCGGCAGTGGCGGCCCTCCTCCACGGGGAGAGGAAGTGGGTCCCGCCCCCCCATAATTCTCTCATCATGAGAGTTCCTGGGGGGTGGCCCACCCATGATCCACTTTGGGAGGAGATCATGGGGGGGGTGTTAGGATTGTGACACCTCACGCATGGACTCGGACCGTCCGGATCGCGCCACGTCTGCGATCCATGGCCACCTCTTGTTATGGGAATGACATTAAATGGGAGGGCTGATTTTTTGGGAGGGATTAGGGGTTATTCCTAATATAGGTCAATCATTAATTTGGAATCTCATCTATTTTGGCAAAGGTCATTCATGGCCGGCTGGCCTCTTTAATTCTCTTTCTCGTAACAGCCTTGGCCAGCTCATGGAGCTTTTATGGGGGCCGTTTCTTCCATGCATGGAGAGGTGGTGGTGGCTGCCTATTTAAGGAGGGTTGTTGCAGCCTTGAAGGAGACAATCAAGCAAGAATCAGAGAGGAATCCATTTTTTTCGGCCACCAGCGAGGAGTGTGAGAGCAGGTTCTGTGGAGGCGGTTTCCATCGGCGGCGGCGACAGCTCCAGTTCAGACAAGGCGCGGCGGCGGCGGCGGCAGCAGGCGTGCTGCAGCGGAGGCGGCGCATCGGGCTCAACTCAGGCGGAGGCGGCTTTGTCCAGCGGCGGCAGGCAGCTCCAGGAGGCGGCAGTAGCAGGAGGATTCAGGTGGAGGCGGCTCTGTCCAGCGGCGGCAGACAGCTCCAGGCGGCGACAACAGGTGCAGGAACGGCGGATCCATCGGGAAAGAAGAACAGGGGTTGTCGCCCGGCGACATCGATACCGCCCGGCGATATCGGTTCTTCAAGTTTTGGGTTCTTTGGTTTTCCTTTGTTGTTCGACCGTATCTGTTTGGTCTCTGTTTGTATCTGTGTAACCTCATCAGTTTTTTAGTGAATCTTTCTGGCGCGCTCTCCCCGTGGAGTAGAAGTCTCAACTCCGAACCACGTATATATTTTGTCGTCTGTGGTTTTGCTTGGTTTTGAATTTAAATTTCGTTTATCATATTATTGCTCAGATCAGCTTCCGTTGCTAGATCCGCGGCGAACCACCGTAGTCGCGGATCCGGTCCCAATTTCACAACAATTGGTATCAGAGCCAGGTTCGACCCTTCGGACCCCGGTGAGCAATAATGACAACGAAATTTGAAGTCCTCAAGTATGACGGCAAAATTGACTTTGGTCTGTGGCAGAAACGGGTCAAAGCGGTTCTCGTCCAGCAAGGTCTTCATAAGGCTCTCCTCGGAAAGGAGAAGTCTGGGAAGAAGGACGACGAGTGGGATGAGCTAGATCTGAAGGTCATCAGCACAATACAGTTGTGCTTGGTCGATGAGGTTATGTATAATATAGTCGATGTTGAGACTACAGCGGATCTGTGGAAGAAGTTGGAGGAGCTTTATATGTCAAAATCCCTCACGAATAAGTTGTACGTAAAGAAACAACTTTACAGCTTGAGGATGTCGGACAGCACTCCGCTTCTTGATCACATGAATGCGTTTAATAAACTTATCTCTCAGTTGCGCAGTATGAACATTAAGGTCAAGGAGGAAGACCAGGCTCTTCTTCTGTTGTCCTCATTGCCAAAGTCCTTCGATCATCTGGTCACCACGATCCTGTATGGGAAGGACACCCTGAAGATGGAAGAAGTGATGACAACGCTGCTCTCGAACGAAACGAGAAGCAAGTCGAGCCCTAGAGCCGACGAGGGCCTATTCGTGAAGAGCAAGGACCCCACCCGGGGTAGATCGAGAGGAAAAGGGAAGGAGGAAGACCGACCTAGATTTAAGTCCGGGGGCAGGAATACAAAATGTCACTACTGCAAGGAGGAGGGGCACTGGAAGAATGAGTGCCCGAAGAGGAAGTTTAGAGAACAGACGCATGAGCCACATCAGGCTGCGGTGGCATCCGAGGATGAGAACGACGCTGACGTTCTTCATGTTTCACCCAGTCTTGAGACCACAGGTTCCTGGATCATGGATACAGGATGTTCGTTCCACATGTGCCCGAACATTGAATGGTTCTCCAGTATTAGGCACTGTGGAGGTGGTCGTGTTCGGATGGGGAACCGGTCAGAGTGCGAGATATCTGGAGTCGGGAGCATCAGGATTAGGATGTTCGATGGAGTGGTTAGTACCCTCACCGACGTTCGGTATGTGCCCGAGTTGAGAAAGAGCTTGCTTTCTTTAGGCACTCTGGAGGCTGTCGGGTATTCTTATACCGGCAACGGCGGGTATTTGGAGGTCAGGAGAGGCGCACAGACAGTCTTGAGAGGAGAGCGTTCCGGATCGCTCTATAGACTGATTGGCACCACGATTGCCAAGGGAGATGCGAGGAGAGAGGTCAGACCGTCTCTCGAGCTTCAGGATACAGTAGCGTATGCATTTCAGGCGATCTCCTCAGATCGCGGTTCCTTTGATAGAGCTTTAGAGAGCAGAGATCGTTCTCAGCGAAAGGCTAGGAAGGACCAGCGGAGGAGCGGGGCAGGATTCGTGGCTAGGGCGTGTGCTCGGAGAGAGGACCTTGGCGGAGGTAGAATCTTCGCAGCCGTAGAGGAGACGGGTAGAGAGTCATCTCAGAAGTACCCAAGCACCGCAAGGGGAGCCATCAGGCTCAGGAGTCCCACCAAGGAACTCAGGTTTACTCAGAAGAAGGTGGAGCTGCATAGTGGTGTGCGCCACCAGGAGTCGAGGGAGTTCGCTAGGGGTAGAGGCATGGTGTTGCGGGAGTTTCCTACGGAGGAATGCGTTGCGAGCATGCGGGAGAAATCAGTGAGGCGAGTCAAGTTTGACTTGACTCAGACTGATGCATGTTGATCGTGAGGGCCCCAGGGAGAGGGGGCTTGTAGTGGCCAGTAGGGGAGATCCAGGTTGGGGGTTCAGATACGTTTGTTAGGCTTCGAGGTGGAGTTCGGTTGTGGCATGAGGTGTCAAGGTGGAGATTGTTAGGATTGTGACACCTCACGCATGGACTCGGACCGTCCGGATCGCGCCACGTCCGCGATCCATGGCCACCTCTTGTTATGGGAATGACATTAAATGGGAGGGCTGATTTTTTGGGAGGGATTAGGGGTTATTCCTAATCTAGGCCAATCATTAATTTGGAATCCCATCTATTTTGGCAAATGTCATTCATGGCCGGCTGGCCTCTTTAATTCTCTTTCCCGTAACAGCCTTGGCCAGCTCATGGAGCTTTTATTGGGGCCGTTTCTTCCATGCATGGAGAGGTGGTGGTGGCTGCCTATTTAAGGAGGGCTGTTGCAGCCTTGAAGGAGACAATCAAGCAAGAATCAGAGAGGAATCCATTTTTTTTGGCCACCAGCGAGGAGTGTGAGAGCAGGTTCTGTGGAGGCGGTTTCCAGCGGCGGCGGCGACAGCTCCAGTTCAGACAAGGCGCGGCGGCGGCAGCAGGCGTGCTGCAGCGGAGGCGGCGCATCGGGCTCAACTCAGGCGGAGGCGGCTTTGTCCAGCGGCGGCAGGCAGCTCCAGGAGGCGGCAGTAGCAGGAGGATTCAGGTGGAGGCGGCTCTGTCCAGCGGCGGCAGACAGCTCCAGGCGGCGACAACAGGTGCAGGAACGGCGGATCCATCGGGGAAGAAGAACAGGGGTTGTCGCCCGGCGACATCGATACCGCCCGGCGATATCGGTTCTTCAAGTTTTGGGTTCTTTGGTTTTCCTTTGTTGTTCGACCGTATCTGTTTGGTCTCTGGTTGTATCTGTGTAACCTCATCAGTTTTTTAGTGGATCTTTCTGGCGCGCTCTCCCCGTGGAGTAGGAGTCCCAACTCCGAACCACGTATATATTTTGTCGTCTGTGGTTTTGCTTGGTTTTGAATTTAAATTTCGTTTATCATATTATTGATCAGATCAGCTTCCGTTGCTAGATCCGCGACGAACCACCGTAGTCGCGGATCCGGTCCCAATTTCACAACGGGGGGGGGGGGGTCTTTCTCTCCTATAAATGATGGTGAAACCCATCAAGATGTAACACAATATTCTGACCAACCTTAGGATCTGTCTGGGGCACCGTCTTTTTATCAGCTGAGTTTGAGCAAAAACTTCATCGACATAGAACGTATGTTTGGCAATTATGACGAAAAACTAATTTTGAATATGAAAGTGGATGAAGTTGTGAGGTCAAATGGAGCCTTAATCCGAAGAAATTTAATCGAATTTTCTCGATTGCAAGAAAACCTTATAATAGTTCCCACGCCTCCAATAGCTCATAAATTTATTGAAAAAAAAGGCAACCTCACCGTAGAAACAGCCCTGACAATCCCAACGGAGCTCGAGCAAGTAGAGGAAACCGGAAGTTCCCTAGCAGCTCCCATAAGGGTGATCATCCCTGAGGATCTCAAACCTCGGTACTTAGACATATAGATCTTCGACTCCGTCTCAGCAACGCCGGTCTTCGACGCCCCCGCCACTAACGCCATTCTGCGAACTCAAGCAAAGCACGGGAACGAATGATAGAGCAGTAGAGAAGAAGCGGCGGCGAATCGCCGGAGAAAAAGAAAGGGTCGGCGGGCTATTCGGGTGTATTATTCAGTGGCGGCCGATGCTAAAATGGAAGTTGGATTAAAATCCTAGTCGTTATATTCACGCCTCCTGGGACCAAAGAACATCGTTCCTGACTTCTCAAGGGCCGACGACCGACTGGATAGGAATGGCCGTTTTATCTAATCTAACAATAACAAAAAGTTATGAAAAGTACAAATTGTGTAAAATGGAGTAGGAATATAATTTAACTCGTCGCTGCTGCACGTTTTAATATGACACTTGTTAGAAGGCAAATCAAAATTTGATATCCGTACATTATTGTTGACATTATTGCTGGAACTCACCGCTCCTAGTAGACTGGATTAAACTGATTGTTTTAGCCTGTGCAGCAGTCTAATGCGCAAATAATCACAGAATAAATAAGAAAGTACACAAGACTATTTTAACGTGAAAAACCCTCAACTTGCTAAAAAACCACGTGACTGATTTGGTGTCAGTCAAACTCCACTATCAGCATCAGTTTATAAATTGTTGGTGGAATCAAGAGGGACATGCTTCGAGTGCCCCCCCCCCCCCCCCCCCCCCACAGGCAGTCATCCCGCCAGCCACGACTCCTTCTCCGGCGGCCGCCTGACGCCAAGAATGGTCGCTCGCCGAAGGGGGGTCTCCACCGTCCGATCATCTCGACACGGTTGTCGTCATCCGTTTCGTGGGTAGCCACCCGCGTAACCACCATGGTTAATGAGAGAAATATTTAATAAATAAATTATGTTATACGTATATAAAATATATTAATTAATATTCACAAAGCCTCATACGTGCGCGACATCCAGCAAATCCCCGTCAACGCTCTGTAACTAACCTCGCAACAGAATCGAGCAGCCCGATCGCATCCAAGAACGTCCCTCACTATCAGTGAACAGTGAAAACAAAGGTTCGTGTAAGGCAGTCTGTCGCTCACCAAGCGCATATGTATTCTCTCTCATCCACAAGCTGTAATGAGTAGCGATCTGTCGCCCTCGATTCCAACAACAATTTGTAAACTGCTGTCGATTGGAGTTTGACAGACATCGAACCGGTCGTTTGATTTTTTACCCAGTTAAGGGATTTTTTCAAGTTAAAATCGTCTTGTGCACTTCCTTATTTATTTCGTGACTGTTTGTGTGCTCGACCAGTTCACGAGCGAAGATGGTCTAATTTAGTCTGATCTAATATGAGCATTAAGTTGACCGTTGTTATGCAATCGGACCGAGTACCGCGGTAGCGCAACGGAATTAAATCGAGCAAAAACAAACGCGCAAAATAAAAAACCACAGAACGAGATATCCAAGCCCACAGACGACACAAAAATTTACGTGGTTCGGAGAGAAGCTCCTACATCCACGGGGAGAGCGCGCCGGAGAAGATGCACTATAAGGTATGGAGGTACAGATTACAATAGAGACCGTAAGGTCGAGCAATGAAGAGAAAACCGAAAAAGGTGAAACCGGACTATCGCCTGCGATAGTGATGTCGTCGCGCGATAGTGGTACTGTTCACCTCCTTTGCGGAATCGTCGCCGGGACTGCACGCATGTTCCGACCTCGCCTGGATTCGGCCGCCTGATGTCGCCGCGCCGCCTGGGATCACCTCCGCTGCCTGGAACCACCGCGGGAGACCGGCCTGATGTCGATCCGACTGGATTCGACCGGATGCCTCTCTGATAGCTCCGCCTGAAGTCGTCCGCCTGGAGTCGCCCCCTTGCGCACCTGCTGCCGCCGTCGCCGCCTGATGCCGCTGGGATGAGAACGGAGGGTGGCTAAGAACTCCTTCGGATCGCTGTTGGTGTTGGGATGAAATGAGTCACAGCCTCCCCTCCATTTTATAGCTTAGAGAGGGCTGGTCATTCCAACTTTGGCGAGCACAAAGGGGGAAAGGTAGCTTGGAGAATAATCTCCCTTGATGAACTTCCTAAAGGGATTTGGCCTTGATTAGGAAAATGGGATTCCCACGGATTGGTGACATGGCGCAATCCTAACGGTCCGGGCGCGAAGAGGTGTCACAATCTAACAATCTCCACCTTGACGCCTCACGCGACAGACTCCACCTAAAACTTGGATCTCCTCCCTCCGACAAACTACCCCCTCTCCCTGGGGTTACCATGATCAGCACGCACAGATATGAGTCAAGTCAAGGCAGTGCTTGAACTTGACTCCGGTCAACGGCTTGGTCAACATGTCTGCAATGTTATCCTCAGTGTGCACCTTTAGTAACTGAATATCTCCGCCAGCAACGAACTCTCTCAACTTATGGTACCGCACATCAATGTGTTTTGTCCTGGCATGATAGACCGGGTCTTTGGCCAGACAAATCGCACTCTGACTGTCACAGTGCAGCTTCACCGCTTCCTGAGAAATCCTGAGTTCTTTGGAGAGACCTTTGAGCCAGATAGCTTCCTTCGCGGCTTCCACTGCAGCAATGTACTCAGCCTCTGTCGTAGATAAAGCCACAATGTCCTGCAGAGTGGCTTTCCAACTGATGGGGCCCTCACCACAAAGGAAGATGTACCCGGAGGTAGATCTTCTTCGGTCGAGGTCGCCCGCATAGTCGGAATCAACGTAGCCCTCTAGGACTTTAGAAACTCCGCTCTTCTTAAACAACAAACCGACGTTTTTCGATCCGTTCAGATATCTTAGAATCCACTTGACTGCTTCTCAGTGTTGTCGCCCCGGATTCCCCATATATCTGCTGACTACGCTCACAGCCTGAGCGATATCTGGTCTCGTACAGATCATGGCGTACATCAAGCATCCTACCGCACTAGCGTACGGCACCCCGAGCATCTTCTGTCGTTCTCCCTCTGTGTCTGGACACTGCTGTGACGATAATCTAAACTGTTGCCCGAGAGGGGTTGAAACGGGCTTAGATTCAGTCATATTGAACTTCTCCAGAACCTTCTGAATGTACCCTGTCTAAGAAAGCCAAAGCATGCCCGCTTCCTATCTCGCTTGATTTACATGCCAAGGATCTTCTGTGCTTGACCCAGATCCTTCATTTCAAACTCAGCTTGTAGTTTCTGCTTCAAGGACTGGATCTCCTGAGCTGACTTGCACGCAATCAGCATGTCGTCGACGTATAGCATCAGAATCAGAACGTCGTCGTTTGCCAGAAACTTGTAATAGGTGCAGCTGTCGTACTGGCTCCTGCTGAATCCTTGTGAAACCATGAACGTATCAAATCTCTTGTTCCACATTTTTGGAGCCTGCTTCAGACCGTAGAGGGACCTTCTTAGTTTACACACCTTCTTTTCGTCACCGGGTTGTACAAACCCTTCAGGCTGCAAGATGTAGATCTCCTCTTCCAAGTTGCCATGAAGAAACGTCGTTTTCACGTCCATCTGCTCTAGCTCCATGTCGTTCATTGCCACCATCGCAAGAAGCACCCGTATGGAGCAGTGTTTTACCACGGGTGAGAATATTTCATCAAAATCGACACCCTTCTTCTGCGCGAACCCCTTGGCAACGAATCTGGCCTTGTATCTCCACTGGTCTTTGCCGGATGTAGATTCCTTCTTCCTGAATATCCATTTGGAACTGATTGCCTTCTCCCCTTTGGGCAGACGAACCAAGTCCCAAGTCTGGTTTTTACGAAGTAACTCCATCTCTTCTTCCATAGCTGCTTTCTACTGAGAACTCTCTCTACTCTTTACAGCTTCTTTATAAGATCCAGGATCTGTGGAGATCACCTGGAGAGCGTACTCTACCGTGTCCTGTAGCCTGAGAGGCAGTCTGACCTCTCTCCTTGCCCTTTCTCTAGCAATAGAGTACGGCTCTGCTTCCGTAGGTTGCACAGCATCAGCATTTTCTGGGTTAGAGGAATCACCGTGGTCGTCAGCTTGGTCGCTCCCTTCCAGCTCCACCTCTAGGGGTGTGACTGGAGTCTCCTCCACCTCTTTAGACTGAGCCTCAGATTTCTTGAGCATAGAGGCCTCATCGAAGATCACATCGCGTCTGACCTCCACCTTCTTTGTGTCAGGGTTCCACAGTTTGAACCCCTTCATGCCGGTCTTTCGTCCCAGATAGATGCACCGTTTAGACTTAGCATCCAACTTCGTCTTCTCAGAGTCCTGTACAAGGGTGTACACAGGACAACCAAAGATGTGGATGTCAGAGTAGTCAATCGGCATGCCTAACCAAACTTCCTGTGGCGATTTCAGATTCAGTGACATCGATGGGGATCGATTCACTAGATAGCATGCCGTATTAATGGCCTCGGCCCAGAAGGACCTTGGTAGGTCTGCAAATAACTGCATGCACCGAGCTCTCTCTAGCAACGTTCGGTTCATCCTTTCTGCCACGCCGTTCTGCTGCGGTGTACCAGGAATAGTGAGGTGTCGAGTGATGCCCTCCTGATTGCAGTATTCCTGGAACTCCGCTGAGGTGTACTCGCCACCGTTATCAGATCTCAGATATTTGACTCTTTTTCCGGTCTGCTTTTCCACTGTCGTCTTCCAGACTTTGAATTTCTCGAATACTTCGGACTTGTGCTTCAGAAAGTGGATCCAGACTTTTCTCGAAAAATCATCGATGAAAGTCACGAAGTATCTGGCCCCACCAAGAGACGGCTCTGGGGCAGGCCCCCAAACGTCTGAGTGTATATATTTCAGTGCCTGCTTACTCCGCTGCGTAGATGTCACGAACTTCACTCTGTGCTGCTTCCCGAGAACGCAGGTCTCGCAGAAGTCTAACTTGCATGTCTTGACTCCTTTCAGTAGGCCCTTCTTGTGAAGCTCCAGCAGTCCTCTCTCGCTCATGTGGCCAAGTCTAGCATGCCACAGCAGAGAGGAGTCCTCATCTGTCGTCTCAGAAACCGCCGCGTCGCCGGCGATGGTAGTGACGATCAGTTTGTAGAGAGTACCAGAGCGCTCTCCTTTCATGACCACCAGAGCGCCTTTCTTGACCTTCAGATATCCTCCCTCGCCGGTGTATGAGCACCCAGCCGCCTCTAGAGTGCCTAGGGAAATTAGACTCTTCCTCAGATCGGGCACGTATCTTACATCAGTAAGGGTCCTGATTGTTCCGTCGAACATCTTAATTCTGATACTGCCGATCCCGAGCGTCTTGCACTCCGAGTCGTTTCCCATCAGAACGCGACCGCCGTCACATTGCCTGAAGCTAGTGAACCATTCTATGTTCGGGCACATGTGATACGAGCATCCCGTATCCATGATACACATGTCGGTGGTATCGAGGGTGGAGTGTACATGGAGTACGTCAGCATCGCTCTCGGGGTCGGACGCCACAGCTGCCTGTTCCTGATTCCTTTCTTTCGCCTTTTTCTTCGGACAGTTATTTTTCCAGTGCCCTTCTTCCTTGCAGTAGTGGCACTGGTTCTTCTTGTCCCGAGACTTAGACCTGGCCCGATTGAATTTCTTCCCTCTGTCTCTCGATCTCCCTCTGACCGGTTCTTTGTTCTTCACGAACAAACCTTCGCTGGTGCTGGGGCCGGGTTTGCTCCGCGTTTCGTTCGATAGCAGCGTCGTCATCACCTCCTCCATTTTGAGTGTATCCTTTCCGTAGAGGATCGTGGTGACCAGATGGTCGTAGGACTTTGGTAGAGAAGACAGTAGTAGAAGCGTCTGGTCTTCCTCTTCGACTTTCACGTCCATGCTCCGCAGCTGGGAGATCAACTTGTTGAACGCATTCATGTGTTCTAGCAGCTTGTTGCTCTCGGACATTCTTAAGCTGTATAACTGTCTCTTCACATAGAGCTTGTTTGTGAGAGATTTCGACATATACAGCTCCTCCAATTTCTTCCATAGGTCTACGGTGGTGTCAGCGTCGACCACGTTGTACATGACCTCGTCGGCGAGACTCAACTGGATTGTGTTGATGGCCTTCAGATCCAGTTCCTCCCATTCCTCGTCTTTCTTCACGCCAGACTTCTCCTTGCCGAGTAGCGCCTTGTGGAGTCCTTGCTGAACGAGAACCGCCTTGATCCGCTTCTGCCATAAGCCGAAATCGATCTTGCCGTCGTACTTGGAAATCTCGAATTTTGCCGCCATTGTTTTGCTCGCAGTGCTACTGAGTGATCAGAAAAATGTTCTCGGATCAGATCTTGAGAAGGTAGGGAGTGGACCTTGTCGTCACCTACCGTTGACCCAGATCTAGAACCAGAACGCCCAGACGATCACCCCCGCGGAACCTGGCTTTGATATCAATTGTTATGCAATCGGACCGAGTACCGCGGTAGCGCAACAGAATTAAATCGAGCAAAAACAATCGCGCAAAATAAAAAACCACAGAACGAGATATCCAAGCACACAGACGACACAAAAATTTACGTGGTTCGGAGAGAAGCTCCTACATCCACGGGGAGAGCGCGCCGGAGAAGATGCACTATAAGGTATGGAGGTACAGATTACAATAGAGACCGTAAGGTCGAGCAATGAAGAGAAAACCGAAAAAGGTGAAACCGGACTATCGCCTGCGATAGTGATGTCGCCGCGCGATAGTGGTACTGTTCACCTCCTTTGCGGAATCGTCGCCGGGACTGCACGCCTGTTCCGACCTCGCATGGATTCGGCCGCCTGATGTCGCCGCGCCGCCTGGGATCACCTCCGCTGCCTGGAACCACCGCGGGAGACCGGCCTGATGTCGATCCGACTGGATTCGACCGGATGCCGCTCCGATAGCTCCTCCTGAAGTCGTCCGCCTGGAGTCGCCCCCTTGCGCACCTGCTGCCGCCGTCGTCGCCTGATGCCGCTGGGATGAGAACGGAGGGTGGCTAAGAACTCCTTCGGATCGCTGTTGGTGTTGGGATGAAATGAGTCACTGCCTCCCCTCCATTTTATAGCTTAGAGAGGACCGGTCATTTCAAGTTTGGCGAGCACAAAGGGGGAAAGGTAGTCTGGAGAATAATCTCACTTGATGAACTTTCTAAAAGGATTTGACCTTGATTAGGAAAATGAGATTCTCACGGATTGGTGACATGGCGCAATCCTAACGGTCCGGGCGCGAGGAGGTGTCACAATCTAACAGACCGCAACAATAATATATTGAGTACTGAAACTAACCCGACCTAGGATCTTCGTTTTTTCTACAAATTTCTCACCCAACATGTTGGAATCTTAAAATAAAAAGTAAATGAAGCCAACATCAGCACTAGACCGTGCATACTTAACATAAAAAACAATCTATATATTTTACAATTGAAAATCAACACATTCGTTCATTCATGTCTCCAAGACATTTATAGTTTCAAAGGATGCTTAAAATCAGTTTAGAAGAAGGAAAGAAACTCTTAATTTTAAACATTAATTTCTTCATGTTCATAGAGGAACAAAACGTCCAACTCTGGACAACACTTCCTCCAATCGCCTGAATTTCGCCGCCGAACTTATATCGGGATCAAGGACATGGCTCGGAGAGAGGGAGGGAGAGGTTCGCATGCAATTTTCCACTCGTCCGGCGAGAGGAGTATCAGCGACATCGAACAAATGCATGAAGGTTTCGGCCGAACGTGCGACGACGGTGCGAGGCAATCGTGGGGGCTTTCAGCGCTGAAGTGTGGCTTGGAGTTTGCCTGTAGAAAAAAAAAACGGATAACTATTTTTGATTTGCCTTTAACAAAATCTTTTTATAGAATTGATGAACCCACTCTACTGAACCTAGTCAGATTTTTATAGTGGTTGAACCTGACATGACCCAATCTATGCCTAATATTTCTGTACAGCATAACTACATAGCCCATGGGCCGAGTCATTAAAAAAATTTTGTTCGCAACGTGGACGTGGGCGGGGAGCTTGGAAGACCTCTCAACCTTATAATTTTTGTAAGCTTAAGAAAAATATATTATAAAATTTAATTTTGATAAACATTAATATTACTTCTTTTTAAATTTAATGAATTCATATTTTCTATTTCATTTAAAAAAAATTAAAATACAAGGCCATATTCATAAATCACGATATCCTGAAGTTATTCTTTTCACCAATTTCAAAACAACTTTTTCCACTTCTCTAAACCACGGCGGGTGATTGGCATGTCTTCCGACATTTAGATGTGTGTTCCTTCTCTTGTGTTCCTGTTATTTATACGAGCATCTTCGCACGGGCTACGCCCGTGCTCGATGCTCTTCGGCGGCCTTCGGCCGCATCCAGGCGGGCTTCGCCCGCCTTTGCACGTGCTTTGCCCTCCTCTGCATGGCTCTTGCCCGTGTTTGATGCCCCAGCTGTTGTAGCGTCTCGTTGTTGTACGTATGGGTACACATGAAACCAAATAAATTAACACGGAAAGGTTAATGACATTGTGATATTTCATCATATAGGTGAAAGGCAGGTGAGTAATTGAAAAAAAGTAACGGAATGTCAGTGGCTTACCATGGGTGATGGCAGTAGTGGGGAGGGGAGATAACAATATCCAAGAGGAAATCAAAACCAACAGGATAACGCCTTAAGAAGGATATAAAATATCATGAACTTACCAGCGACCGGTGCAAAGAGCGGACAGTGGGAACCAACAGGATAACGGCTCTTTCGCTGATGTACTCGTGCGAGAGAGAAGTGGGAGTTGGACCAATATAAAATCGCCTATAAGAAAATCATAACGAAAAACTGAAAACGATATGGAGCTTACCGGCGACCGGTGCGAAGAGCGGACAGCGGAACCAACAGGATAACGCCTCTTACACTGTTGTAATTGTGCAAGCGAGAAGTGGGAGCTGCAGCAATATGAGAACGCCTAAACCTAGATCAGGAAAACGAAATGGAGATCGAAGTCAAAAGCGAAATTGAAACGAAATAAAAAAAATCATAACGAAAAATTGAAAAAGATATGGAGCTTACCGGCGGGAGGAAATATGGAGCTGCGGAAGGGAGAGCGTGGACGGAACATCGAAGTAACGAAAAACTGACACGAAAAACTGAAAAGGATATAAAAACTGAAAAAGATATGGAGCTTACCGGCGGGAGGAAATATGGAGCTGCGGAAGGGAGAGCCTGGACGGAAGATCGAAGTAACGAAAAACTGAAAAAGATATAAAAACTGAAAATAAAACTGAAAAAGATATGGAGCGAGCTGCGAAAGGGAGAGCCTCGACGGAAGATCGAAGTAACAAAAAACTGAAATGAAAAACTGAAAAAGATATGAAGCTTACCGGCGGGAGGAAATATGGAGCTGCGGAAGGGAGAGCCTGCACGGAAGATTGAAGTATGGAATGGAGAGAGAAGATGGAGCACATATCCAGGAAAACAGCGGCGGGGCATCCGGGTAGCAGCGGAAGCGGCAGGTCGTCGTGGCGGTGTCAGCGGAAGCGGTGGAGAAGAACGACTAAACTGTTGCGTGTCAGCAGGGAGAACGAAGCGGTGGAGATGCGAGGCGCGGTGTCGCGTGCAGAGGAAGCAGCAGGAAGCGCTACAGGGAGGATGACGGCAGTGGCAGTAATGAAAATGGTGGAGGGGCAAAACCGGGAGATCAAAAGTTACTGACTGCAGCATTTTGGCTTGGCTTATAACAGTAGTATAGATGATATTATTACAGGTCATGTAGCGCTCTATCGGTCTGGAAGATTCGAACTGATTTAGCTAGTGTGTGAGTCGAGGAAAAAAAACAGTTATAATAGACCAACATCAGAAACGATATGACATTTTTACATGAAAAATCCACTAGTTTGTTTGCGGTTACAAGTGTTAAAATTTTTGGGAAGGTGGCGGGTCACCGCTCTGCTTACAAGTATCTTGAAAGAGAAATGCACAAGTCTTCCACAATGCTCGTAGGAGTGTCTCCTGGAACGAACTCTGGAATGAACCCTGGAGTGAACAAAGGGAAGTCTGAGTGGGAGAGCGAGCAGAATGTTAAATTTGTGTCGGTTCTTGTAAAAATTTATGAAGGAAGTCACAAGAGGTCACGGGAACACTCAACCATAACCAAAGTCAAGTAGAAATCAGCAGCAACAGCAGCACAAGAGTCTCCAATTGGAATTAAAAAAACTTCTTTACAGAGCGAGCTATACATTGCGAGACATGATTCACAATGTAACAAAAGAAACAAAAAAATGCAACAAGAAGTAAACTGCGTTGACAGCAAGTTGTAACCGCACAAGTGGCCAACCTGCAAGCTGAGTCTGTCGAGATCGCCGAAGTCGCCTAACCGCGACTAGCCGATCGGACTGCTTGTTATTGAAAATTGAAGGACTAGAACAGAACTTGCAGATAGACTGGGCGAACTACTCTGCTTAACCGCAACACGAAAGAAGAGACTTCGAGTCGCGGAGGCCGCGATCTGCTGTTTATTCGCTGACTGTGATCCGTGAATTGTTCCAAACCAAGCTTTCACTAGTTGCCTAGTCGCCTGATGCTAGCCGCACAACCTGCACAGGGTCAACTTCACTTAATCGCAGCGGTTAGAAAAACGTAACCGTGAGATTAAGCACGAGCTGAGTTCTCACTGTTCTAGTTATGTATGACGAGACAGGGAATCCTATTTATAGGTGTGAGGGGAAGTGTCGTCACCACCCATAGCGATAGGATAACCGCTTGTCAATCCTTCAGCCAGCATCACGTATTCGCACAACTGCGGATACAAGTATCAGTCCGCCGCTGAAGAAAGTTGTCTGCAAAGAAATTCAGACACCACTCTCTGCCCGCAAGGGCAAATACAATGACCAGTCCGCAAAAGTGGAAAAGGACCAGTCTGTCAGGCTGAGAAGACCAACACCAATCTAACAAGGACGATGAACACAGCACTGGTGGGCTGCCAGACACCGTCATCAGATCGCACTGTCTTGCGGACAGCTCCCAGTTCGCGCATACTTCAGCCCGCGACTAGAACAAGGACTGAGTCGTTAACTTCCCGAGCTCGGCAAGCTCTAGAGGCAGTCTGCATAAACAAACGAACTCGACAAGCTCTAAAAGCAGTCCGCACAATAGGATAGCTCTCGAAGCAGTTCGCGCAGCAAGTGAACTCGGCGAGCTCTAGAAGCAGCCCGCACAACAGGCGAACTCGGCAAGCTCTAGAAGCAGTCCGCACAACAGATGATCTCAGCAAGCTAGACAACAACTCTGGACTTGTCACACGGGACCAAGTCATGACACCAGCGGACTCCGGCTATCAACCAGCCCGAGAAGGCTTCAACGAACTGTGTTGTTAGCCACCATAGTCTGCAATAACCGCCCGCCTTCTTGCAAGCCAGAGAACCTGAAGCTTCAAGCGGACTGTGCGGTCTCACCAACAGACTGCCACAGCTGCGGTTAAAGAAGTCTACCCGCCCAGTTTAAACCCGGGGTGCTTGTTGAACCAGATCGCAAGAGATACCGGCAATTTGCCAAAAGCTATCCGTCAGGCCACCGCGAACTCTGCAATTTGTGTGGTCTGCCCAATCAGACCGCCCGCACTCCACTATACTTCCACTTCAAAAAATTTAATAGTTCTTGCAGGAATGGCTTATAAAGCTGTCATTGGAGCAAACATTCTAAAGAGCGAAGTGAACACTTGAGCGAAGAAGCGAGCATAGTGCAAAGTTTTCATTGAAAAACTTCAGAACTCTCTTTTTTCTCGATAGTTGCTTATATTCAAATGAATGCTTTTGAGACTTTTTATAGTTCTTTTAAGGGGCATCTTAGTAATTGTACCATCTTGAAAGTTGATCTGACGAATGAGAATGTGTGATTCTAGTCACTTGGATCGCCAATTTTATGAAAATGATATCGATGTTCCCCCCCCCCCCCCCCCCCCGCAGTATGTACAATCTGAGCGGCTTGGGTAAGTTCGCCGAAGTTGGTCGAGCGGATGACGATGACGATAGGAGGATGCGGCGCTTTGCCGGTGCGCACGGGGCACTCGTGCTAGGAGTGAGAGTGACAGGAGTGTCATTGTGCGAAGCACAAACGTCTGAGAGCAGGTGAGCACGGGCGAGGGTATCATCATGGTCGGGTTACTGTCATGCAAGCCACGAGGGAAGGGGGTGTGGACTGTCACTCGTAGCATATAAAATGCAAAAGCTAAAACTGTCATGAGAAAGCTCATTGAGGATAATCCTGCAAAAGTGAATTCACACAACCTACAAAATGCAAAAGTTGAAATGGTATAATTATAAATCGTTTGACTTATTGTTGACAATTGACTCAATTCTATTGCATAAATTTGATCTAAAAAGATCTTATGATTTAAAACCACATACAAAAAATAAAGGGGAGAGGTGTAATAGCCCAAATTTCAGAATGAGAAACTATTGGGTGACACGGCCTGGGACACTGATTGTCTCTTAGATATCTGCAAGGAGAAAATAACCAAACTAACAATTCAACAAGGCAAGTATGCCTATCGAAATGCAGCTAGGGGACACAAGTGTCGTATTGAAATCCGGGAACAGTTGAGTAAGCTTACTCACACGAAATCTATTATTTTATCGACAGAAAAATTAGGTTTTTTAGACAAAGGGCTAAACGTACTAAAGGAAGAGAACTACTTGCAATGAAAGAGAGCTACTTGCATGAAAAGATAAAGAGAGCTAAAAGAGCGATTAAACTTACGCTTAGTAACGATGAGGGGAAAATGCACTCGATCAGAAATCACCTCGGCAAGAGTGGTTAGAAAAATACGATAAATAAACCTAAGCTAATTAGGGTAAAAGGGTCCTTGACCGTGGAAGTTCCATAAATATTGACACGCTTCTCTCGAAGGTCGTGTCTAACTGAGTTTAGGAAGGTCCGACCGACTCTCGCCTAAATCGGAGGCCTAAAACTCGCTTTACGCGGTGAACCCCGCTATTGGATTTTACTCCAATCCGGGAGATTTGAACGTCTGCCTCTCTCGAGGGGTGCGAACAACTCCCTTTACTCTTGAGTGCTCATTTCAAACTTTCGGCCTCTCGGCTAGCCCAGAATGAAAACAAAGGTGGAGAGTATATATCGATGATATACCTCCATCTCGTGATAAATCAAGAGTAATTCAAGGCTAAACCCTAAAAAAAAGGTAAGATTCAAAGCATCATAACCTAATCACTTGAACCTCGGATCATTAAGATCGAGTACATGGAGGATTAGTTAATCATGGTGAGGTAGAAGAGGGGGGATGAGTAGAAGAAGAATAATGAAAACAGAGCAGAAATGAAAAAGAAAACAACACTTTTTATTAATGGAAACAGAGATCTTACAGCTTGAAAAACAGAGATTACAAGTGCATGGAAAGGTAAACTACACTATCATTAACACTATACTACAGAACGAAGCTAGGAACTAATACAGGGAAAGCATAAAGCTAGAGCTAAGAACTAAAAATAAAGAGACATGCTTAAAAAAGTTCAAAAATACAAAGGACAGAACCTCCCCTCTCAATCCGAAAAGTCCCTAAACCCTTAGAGTTGGGCTCTATTTATAGAATTTTTCGGGTCGGGTCACGCCCCCCTGTCACGCCCTGGTCGGGCGTGACCCTGGGGCGTGACACATTCGGCGCGACTTTTTCGGGCTGGAATTGAATTCTGACGAAGTAGTTGAGGTACACGCCCACAAGTCACGCCCTGGTAGGGCGTGTACCTGGGGCGTGTTCTTTGCGGCGTGACTTTGTTGAGCTGAAATTGAATGCTGGAGGTGACGGGCGGAATTGCTGAAGTACACGCCCATATGTCACGCCTGGGTCAGGTGTGACCCTGGGGCGTGACACTTTCGGTGCGACGGTGGAGCGGGAAAAACGAGCGCGTTGCGGCGATTCCTCGGAACCTGGGGACACGCCTCTAGAACACGCCTGTGTCTGATGTGACACGGGCGTGACAGAGGGCGTGTACACTAAGTTTCCACGGAATGCAGTTTTGGACCAATTGCTTCATTCCTCTGGGTTACACGCCCTAGGTACACGCCCTGGTAGGGTGTGATCTTGGGGCGTGTCACAGCAAAATTCGGCTGAAAGCCGTGAAAACCTGCAAAAAGCAGAAAAAATGCATTAGCGACAAAAATATATACAAAGGGGAATCAAAATAAGTACTTTACAAGACATGATTTGCTTTAAAACCCCGAAAATATCCTAATAAAATTGACTGCAAACCGTATTATTAAATTCCCCCAAGCTTAGGTTTTGCTTGTCCCCAAACAAAGATATAAACACTAGCTAATCATAAAAGTGACTAATTCAAAAAGTTTTAATCATACTTACACAAGTACTATGCAAAATTATAGGTAGGGAGAATGTAAAGCGTAAATCTAAAACAATTATTTTGGTATGGTTTAACTTTTATAAACTTTACTTAATAAAAATAAATCATCCAGAATTTTGATGAAATTCTTTAAATAGATTTAAGCAAGACAATGAAAATGAAAAGAACGTATTGAGTTATTACTAGATCCAAGCAACGCATTATAATTATATCAATTAAATAACAAAAATCTAAGTTTAAATCCAAAACTAAAACTGATTTACTTTTCTTCTTTTCTTAGTTGTTAAATAAAATTAAAAAAGGGCGTGAATCAAAAGAACTTAATAGGACCGAAACGTTTGGTTTAGGAATATGAATAGGAGTGGAATTCAAATATAAACATGGAGGCTTAAAAATCACACTAAACCAAAACAACGAGTTTCAAAAAAAAATTTATTTTAAACAAAATATGTATAAATAAATTTATTTTTTTCTTTATGATTATTTATCTCTTTATTATTATTATTATTATTTTCATTCATTTTTTCACTTTTTTTTTCAATACATTGCTTTTGAGTACACTTTTTTCAACAATTTCTCCAAAGATAACACAAAATTTTCTATCAAAAAAAATTAGCGTGATTAGATAGGTAGGAATTTGGGCTTTGGTAAAAATGAAATGCTGTGTGGAGTTATCAAATGAATTTGGAAAAAAGGCTCAAAAGCGGCTAACTAGTGGTAAAAGATTTTAGGTTGGCAGAAAAGCTCAAACGTAAACAAAAATGGCCTAAAACATTTTCACGCTTTTTTTTAAATTTATTTAAAATATAGAGTCAATAAATTTCAAAAAGCAAGTTCGAGATAATAAAAGAAGATTGATGAAATTATCTTGAAAATAAAAATAATATGTGACTTGGATCGTTCATATCTACTACGTTATTCAAAATTTGGTCTTACAAAAAATATCTAAAGACGAAAAGGAAAATAATGGATGATAAATTTTTAGAGAAAGTAAAGAAAATAAAGAACAGAAAACCATAATAGAAATGCATGTTTTAGAGAAATATTTTACCTTAACATGCTACCGTGAATTAGAAACACAGCATGACCAACATTTTACTTGTGAAATATGATTAAAAAGAATGATTAGAAAAATTATAATTAACTACGTTGTTTATAAAGAAGTTTGAGAAAAACAAAACATAAACATGAGGTACTTATTGAAATACCAAAATGCAGCTATATATATATAATAATTTTTTTTGAATTTGTTTTGAATTTTTTAAATTTTTTTAATTTTTTTGATATTTACAAAAAGCAAAAAGGAGGAACTCATCCCCCAAGCTTAAAATCTACATTTTCCGCAATGGAGAAGGAGGTCGGAGAACGAGAGAAAAGTAAAGTACAGAAATGAAAGACAGAATTGAAAAACAGGTACTTCCCCGGTTTTATGTTGCAGGGAAAGCTGAGTGATGTCGTTCCTCCATGCGTGTGCTGTGGATCTTCAGGAAACGTCGTCTGGTGGACTTTGTCATGGAATCAGAACCGTTGGAGCAGGCGATCGCAGAAGTTTCAGCTTGCCGGAGCCATTCGGGGCAAAAATTGTAAAATAAAGAAAACAAAAAAAGATAACTTGGGTTGCCTCCCAAGAGCGCCCTTTGTTTAAAGCGTCGTTTGAGCTCGACGCATCAAAATAAGATTGTCCCAAATATTGTTTAAAAATAAAGGTCGAATAAAGGTCAAAGTTTGTGAGTAAAATAAAGTGCAGATTAATCAAATGTTAGGACCGGAAAGATAGAGTTAACAGGGTTGAGACTGACATCATCACAGAAATACAGTTTAAGACGCTGACCATTCACTTTGAAAGTACCCTTATCAGGGTGGGAAATTAAAACAGTACCATAAGAAAAGACTTCTAAAACAGTAAAAGGCCCCGACCAACGTGATTTTAATTTACCCGGGAATAAACGTAAACGAGAATTATAAAGAAGCACTTGGTCGCCCGGCTTAAAGATTTGTGGGTGCCTAAGATATCGATCGTGTAAACGCTTCGTCCGCTCTTTATAAAGTCTGTTATTTTCATAAGCGTAAGAGCGCCACTCGTCGAGTTCGTTAAGTTGAAATTTTCTAAAATCGCCGATAGAGTGGGGATCGAAGTTTAAAAATCGTAAGCCCCAAAAGGCGCGGTGCTCTAACTCTACGGGTAAATGACACGATTTTTCATAAACCAACCGATATGGCGTACATCCGAGGGCGGATTTGTACGCTGTTCGGTAGGCCCATAAGGCCCATAGAGCATCGTCTAATTTGGCTGACCAGTCTTTTCTAGATGTTGAAACAGTCTTTTCTAAAATTCTTTTTATTTCTCTATTGACTACTTCGACTTGTCCGTTAGTTTGGGGGTGGTAGGCGGTGGAAAGCTTATGAGTAACGTCATATTTAGTTAGGATTTTTGAAAATTGTGCGTTACAGAAATGGGAACCCCTATCACTAACGATAGCGCGCGACGTACCGAATCGAGAAAATAATTTTTTTTAAGAAATTAACTACGACTCGGGCGTCATTCGTAGGAAGAGCTTGGGCTTCGGCCCAACGCGAAACATAATCAACGACAACTAAAATGTACTTATTCCCGAAGCTAGAAGGAAAAGGGCCGACAAAATCAATCCCCCAGAGGTCGAAAACTTCGCACTGTAGGAAATAATTTTGTGGCATTTCATTTTTATTCGAAATATTCCCCGACCGTTGGCAACTATCACACCTACTCACAAAGGCATGCGCGTCTTTAAACAAGGTGGGCCAGTAAAAACCCGCGCTTAACACTTTGTGAGCGGTGCGAGCAGCTTGATAGTGCCCACCTGTCGGTCCTTCATGCAAATGTTTAATAATATCTAATCCTTCATCAAAAGAAACACACCTCCTGATCACTTGGTCGGCACAAATTCTGAAAAGATGCGGGTCCTCCCAAAAATAGTTTTTCAGCTCAGAAAAAATTTCTTCTTTCGCTGAGATGAAAACTCTTTTGGGAGCACACGGGCCACGAGATAGTTGGCGATGCGGGTAAACCAAGGAGAAGTAGATGTGTTAATTATGAACAGCTTCTCATCAGGGAAATAGTAATGAAAAGAATTTTCGTCTAATTGTTCTATAAACGGGTTGTCTAGGCGCGAAAGGTGGTCGGCGGCCAAGTTCTCGGCACCTTCGCTTATCACGGATCTCTAAGTCAAACTCCTGGAGGAGTAAGACCCAGCGAATCAAGCGAGGCTTGACATCCATTTTAGAGAGAAGATATTTGAGGGCCGAGTGGTCCGTAAAAACAATAATTTTCGAAAGAGTAATATAAGGGCGAAATTTGTCAAAAGCGAATACTACAGCTAAGAGCTCCTTCTCGGTTGTGGTGTCATTTTCCTGTGCAGATGTGAGTGTTTTACTAGCGTAATAAATGTGGTGGAAGTTTTTGGAAATACGTTGACCTAGTACGGCTCCCACCGCATAACTACTCGCATCACACATTATCTCAAATGGAAGATCCCACACCGGAGCTATCATGATTGGGGCATTAACTAATTTTTCTTTTATTAAATTGAAGGCAGCTATACAGAGGTCATCAAAGATGAATGGGGCGTCTTTTTCTAAGAGATGGGTAAGGGGCTTGGTAATTTTGGAAAAGTCCTTTATGAAGCGGCGGTAGAAACCCGCATGACCCAGGAAACTTCTTATAGCTTTTATGTTCGTAGGTGGCGGCAGCTTCTCGATAACTTCTATTTTCGCAACGTCTACTTCAATACCACTTTCAGAAATTTTATGTCCCAAAACTAACACTTCCCTCACCATAAAATGACATTTTTCCCAATTTAAGGCGAGGTTAGTTTCTTCGCATTGCTCTAAGACTTTTTCAAGGTTCTCTAAGCAACTATCGAAGGAATTCCCGAACACGGAGAAATCATCCATGCAAACTTCCATAATGCTTTTTATGTACTTGTCAAAGATGGCGAGCATACATCGTTGGAATGTAGCCGGCACATTGCACAATCCAAACGGCATTCTTCGGTAGGCGAAGGTGCCGAAGGGACAAGTAAACGTAGTTTTCTCCTGGTCCTCGGGGGAGATGGGGATTTGAAGATACCCCGAGAGCCCATCGAGAAAACAATAAAAGCTATGTTCGGAAATTCATTCTAAAATCTGATCAATGAACGGCAAGGGGAAGTGATCCTTGCGGGTGGCGTCGTTCAACTTACGGTAATCTATACACATTCGCCATCCGGTCACCGTCCGAGTCGGGATTAATTCATTATTTTCATTACTTACGACCGTTATCCCTCCCTTTTTTGGTACTACCTGTACTGGGCTAACCCACTTACTATCGGATATAGGATAGATAATTCCTGCGTCTAACAATTTCATAACCTCGCCCTTAACTACGTCTTTCATGTTTGGGTTTATA
Source organism: Platanthera guangdongensis (assembly GCA_039583875.1). Taxonomy (NCBI): domain Eukaryota; kingdom Viridiplantae; phylum Streptophyta; class Magnoliopsida; order Asparagales; family Orchidaceae; genus Platanthera; species Platanthera guangdongensis. The sequence goes on from CM077152.1 coordinate 17,826,514, forward strand.
CGGCACTGAGGTTGTATAGAGTTACGTGAATTATCTTCCATTAAGATTTTATGAGTGCAGAAAGATGAGCTTATGCCCTTGATATCAGATATCTGCCAAGCAATAGCTTGGCGATGCTTTTGTAAAATTGAAAGAAGTTTATCCTTTTGTGCATCCGTGAGGTAGGCCGAAATTATGACAGGCAGCTTGGAGTCTTTTTCTAAGAAAGCGTATCGAAGATGCTCTGGTAGTTCTTTCAGTTCCAAGGTAGGGGGGTCATCATACGAGGTTTTGGAAATTTGTTCTTTTTCAAAAACTATGTCCTCGTACACTTTTTTATATGTAAAATTAAAAGGGGTGTTGCTAGCGGCCATGGCGGCTTCGTGCAGCGATTCAGTTGGAAAAGTAGAAGAGGAACAGAAATCAAAAAATTCTTTTTCAAAATCAGAAAGGCGAGTGGAGGATTCTTCACTTAGGTGTAGAGATTCAGTTGGAGGAGTAGGAGAGGAACAAAAATTGGAAAATTCTTCTTCAAAATCAGAGGTGTGAGAGAAGGATTCTTCACTTACGGTATGCATGAAAAAACAAGAGTCATCATTAGCTAGTGTGTTCTTCATCGAGGGGGTGATAGAGAAAGTTACCTCATCGTCGCCCACTCGAAGGAAGAGCTTATCATTGCTTACGTCAATGATAGCTCGGGAGGTGGCAAGGAAGGGTCGACCAAGGATCAGGGGAACCTCGACGTCTTCTTCGATGTCCAAAATGACAAAGTCCACCGGGAAGATGAACTTGTCAACTTTGACTAGGACGTCCTCCACTATTCCTAACGGGTATTTTACTGATCTGTCGGCGAGCTGGATACTCATGCGTGTGGGGTTGAGACTACCAATTCCTAACTTTTTAAACAACGATAGGGGCATAAGATTAATACTCGCACCTAAGTCGGCTAAAGCGTGTTTGACAAAGAGATCACCAAAGACACACGGGATAGAGAAACTACCCGGGTCACTGATTTTCTTCGGTAATCCGTTTGTCAAAACCACCGAGCACGCGACATTTAACGTGACATGAGAAAGGTTCTCTAACTTCTTCTTGTTGGTTAGGAGGTCCTTAAGGTATTTTGCGTACTTAGGCATCTGGGATATGGCTTCGTGGAAAGGCAGATTTATGTGGATTTGTTTAAACATTTCTAAAAAACGGGTGTATTGATCATCCTGTCGTTGTTTATTAAGTTCGGAAGGGTATGACGGGGATGGATTATTTTTAAAGGTGGGTGGTGGAGTGAGTTGTTTTTCTAAAATAGGAGTGATAATTTCTTCGACAGAGGGTGAAATTTTTAAAACGGGAACGAAGCTTTGATTTTTTAAAGCGGAAGCGGAGATTGCCTCGGGCTCTTCACTTATCATACCAGGAACTTTCTTCCCACTCCGAAGAGTTATAGCTTTTGCTTGCTCTCTCGGGTTGGGCTCGGTATTGGAAGGAAGAGACCCTACGGGTCGCTTAGAAATCATTTTAGCGAGCTGTCCTACCTAATTTTCTAAATTTTTAACACTTCCAGTTAAGGTTCTAATCGTAGCGTCATTAGCATTCATGTATTTTGAAAACATTTCCTCCAAATTTGGAGGTTTTGGAAAACTTTGAGGAGGTGGTGGGGGTGCAGAAAAATCACTTTGCGGTGGCGGGCGCACAGCATTCGATGGATTGCTCCACGAAAAATTCAGATGATTTCTTAACGCGGGATTATAATTATTCGGAAAATTAAAATCAGGAGGATGATAATTCGCAGCAGAAAAATTATTAAAAGCAGTTCTAGGCATATTATTTACATAATCCAAATGTTCGGCGGGAGGAGTTGTAGATTCCCATACCTGAGGGGCGGAGGCAGCAGTCATCTCCGTAATTTTTTTGCTTAATATTTCAACTTGCAGTGCGAGTTGGGAGACGTTGTCCACTTCAAAGAGACCTGCAGGTTTGTTTGGGCGGGACCTAGGCACATTCCAATGGTAAGTGTTCATGGCCATGTCTTCAAACAGCTCAAGAGCTGCTTCCGGGGTCTTATGGTTTAAAGTACCGCCAGAAGCTGCGTCTATCATTTGCTTTGTGCTTTGATTTAGCTCATTATAGAACGTCTGCACCTGCAACCATACAGGCAGAGCGTGATGTGGGCATCGTCTTAATAATTCTTTAAATTTTTCCCAGGTTTCGTAAAGGGTCTCAGAGTCTATTTGTCCAAAGGCAGAAATGTCATTCCTAAGTTTTGCAGTTTTAGCAGGCGGAAAATACTTGGCCAAAAATTTTTCAGTTAATTGCGTCCAAGTAGTTATGCTATTTTTAGGAAGGGTGTTCAGCCACTGCTTAGCCTTAATTCTAAGAGAGAAAGGAAATAATCTTAGCCTAATAGCATCATTTGTGACACCATTTATCTTGAAGGTGTCACAAATCTCAAGAAAGCTGGCTATGTGTGCGTTCGGATCTTCATCTTGAAGCCCGTCAAATTGCACATACTGCTGCACCATTTGAATTATGCTAGGCTTCAGTTCGAAATTATTATTATTTATTGCAGGGCGAACTATACTAGATTCTGTACCCTCGAGATTCGGTCGTAAATAATAGGACATAGGCCTTTGCACGACTTCCTCCATGTTGGGTTCTGCCATTCTTAAGGTAGAAAATGACTCGGAATCCTCAACCGGCACTTGGGTAGTAGGGCCTTGAAATCGCGATCTTCTCCGAAGAGTACGCTCAAATTCGTGGTCCAGGTCCAAAGTAACCGACGGACTTCCGCGGGTCATACACTAGAATAAGAGAGGAGAAGAAAGACTAGAAAATAAAAAAGCTAATGAAGTTCGAAATTTTTTTTTTTTGAAATAGATTTTTATGTTTTAACTCCCGAACTTCCCAAGGGCTACCCGGTGAAGGGTTCGCAAGGTACTAGACAAGATAGTGGCATTTAGAGCCACTTTGCCCTTTTCGAGAGAGTTAGGTGGTGTAGAAAAATTTGTGATGTGGGTTTCTATTAAGTAGGCGGTAATTAAAATCCAGGCATTTAACTCCGAGCGAGTAGGCGGAAAATAAAAGCTACACTCACGCACTCGACAAAAAATTAAAACACACCCACTCTACAGAAAGTAAACACACTCTACTGAAATAAAGCCTGCCAATTAACTTAAGTGAGTAGGCGGAAAAATAAAAATACGCACGCTTGCTTGAAATAAATCCAGCCAATTAACTCAAGTGAGTAGACGGAAAAATTAAAAATACGCACACTTGCTTGAACAAAATCCAGCCATTTAACTCAAGTGAGTAGGCGTAAAAAAATTAAGGAGGGTGAGAAAGAGAAGTGATAAAATTAATATATTCGTGTTTTCAATTTATCAACGAGCGTTGCCTCCCCGGCAACGGCGCCAAAAACTTGATTGTCTCTTAGATATCTGCAAGGAGAAAATAACCAAACTAACAATTCAACAAGGCAAGTATACCTATCGAAATGCAGCTAGGGGATACAAGTGTCGTATTGAAATTCAGGAACAGTTGAGTAAGCTTACTCACACGAAATCTATTATTTTATCGACGAAAAAATTAGGTTTTTTAGACAAAGGGCTAAACGTACTAAAGGAAGAGAACTACTTGCAATGAAAGAGAGCTACTTGCATGAAAAGATAAAGAGAGCTAAAAGAGCGATTAAACTTAAGCTTAGTAACGATGACGGGAAAATGTACTCGATCAGAAATCACCTCGGCAAGAGTGGTTAGAAAAATACGATAAATAAACCTAAGCTAATTAGGGTAAAGGGTCCTTGACCGTGGAGGTTCCATAAATATTGACACGCTTCTCTCGAAGGTCGTGCCTAACTGAGTTTAGGAAGGTCCGACCGACTCTCGCCTAAATCGGAGGCCTAAAACTCGCTTTACGCGGTGAACCCCGCTATTGGATTTTACTCCAATCCGGGAGATTTGAACGTCTGCCTCTCTCGAGGGGTGCGAACAACTCCCTTTACTCTTGAGTGCTCATTTCAAACTTTCGGCCTCTCGGCTAGCCCAGAATGAAAACAAAGGTGGAGAGTATATATCGATGATATACCTCCATCCCGTGATAAATCAAGAGTAATTCAAGGCTAAACCCTAAAAAATAAAAGGTAAGATTCAAAGCATCATAACCTAATCACTCGAACCTCAGATCATTAAGATCGAGTACATGGAGGATTAGTTAATCATGGTGAGGTAGAAGAGGGGGGATGAGTAGAAGAAGAATAATGAAAACAGAGCAGAAATGAAAAAGAAAACAACACTTTTTATTAATGGAAACATGGATCTTACAGCTTGAAAACCAGAGATTACAAGTGCATGGAAAGGTAAACTACACTATCATTAACATTATACTACAAAACGAAGCTAGGAACTAATACAGGGAAAGCATAAAGCTAGAGCTAAGAACTAAAAATAAAGAGACTTGCTTAAAAAAGTTCAAAAATACAAAGGACAGAACCTCCCCTCTCAATCCAAAAAGTCCCTAAACCCTTAGAGTTGGGCTCTATTTATAGAATTTTTCGGGTCGGGTCACGCCCCCCTGTCACGCCCTGGTCGGGCATGACCCTGGGGCGTGACACATTCGGCGCGACTTTTTCGGGCTGGAATTGAATTCTGACGAAGTAGTTGAGGTACACGCCCACAAGTCACGCCCTGGTAGGGCGTGTACCTGGGGCGTGTTCTTTGCGGCGTGACTTTGTTGAGCTGAAATTGAATGCTGGAGGTGACGGGCGGAATTGCTGAAGTACACGCCCATATGTCACGCCCGGGTCAGGCGTGACCCTGGGGCGTGACACTTTCGGTGCGACGGTGGAGCGGGAAAAACGAGCGCGCTGCGGCGATTCCTCGGAACCTGGGGACACGCCTCTAGAACACGCCCGTGTCGGATGTGACACGGGCGTGACAGAGGGCGTGTACACTAAGTTTCCATGGAATGCAGTTTCGGACCAATTGCTTCATTCCTCTGGGTTACACGCCCTAGGTACACGCCCCGGTAGGGCGTGACCTTGGGGCGTGTCACAGCAAAATTCGGCTGAAAGCCGTGAAAACCTGCAAAAAGCAGAAAAAATGCATTAGCGACAAAAATATATACAAAGGGGAATCAAAATAAGTACTTTACAAGACATGATTTGCTTTAAAACCCCGAAAATATCCTAATAAAATTGACTGCAAACTGTATTATCAGACACGGGCGTGTCCAAGGGCGTGTCCTGCTCGGGTTGAGCAGATGGGCGCGTGGTCGACGAAATTCGTTCGACGAATTTTCGGGAGGTACACGCCCGTGACACAGGCGTGTCAGGAGGCGTAACCTAGGGCGTTTCCTCCCTTGGTCGACACTAGAGTTTTGATCGACGAACTGCGCTCGACGATCGTCGAGTATGGGGTACACGACCGTGTCACAGGGCATGTCCTGTTGTGTCGAGCAGTCGACACTTTTCTCTCGAGTAGGTGGAAAAGCACTCGAGTAAAGGGGGGGTGACACGGGCGTGTCATCCTTTTGACGCGTGCGTGTCCTATCTGGGTACTCGAGTAGTTGGTTTTCTCTCGAGTAAGTCCTCTCGAGTAGGTCTTGAGTGGGTTATACGCCCCGTGTCATGGGCGTGACTAGGCTGACACGGGCGTGGCATGGGCGTGTCACCTTGTCGTAGATAAGTAAGAATGAGTCGGTTCGTGTACCGCTTAAGGTACACACCCTGTGACACGGGCGTGTCACAGGGCGTGTCGGGGCCGAAAGGTGATTTTTCAGAGATTTTGTGGCCATTCATTTCCCTATCCTGAATCCAAGGGCTGGGCTCTGTCCAGGTGCTTATATGGCCGAGAACTGAGAGCAATTCCCCTTTATCTTTATCTTCTCCTTCATCTCATTTCATGAGAGAGAAAGAGAAAGGGAGAGCAAGGGAAGGAAAGGAGAAAGCAAGCTAGCTATTGGAGGAGCTGCGGAGTGCGGATTGAAGATCTGAGAACGGATTCGTGAAGGCAAAGCCAAGGCGGTGACTTCCATCTGGCTACTTCATGGCGCCAAAGCGATCTTCAAGGGTAACGATCTGCTTCTTGGACATCGAAGTCCTTTCGTTATGCATATGCATGGAATCCTCCACCAAGAGCTGGATCTCGTAAGCGATTCCGTGGTTGGGTCGCCATCTAGAGCCGGAATTATGAAGTACGGCATAGACATGCTGTGTGAAGCCCATCTGGACCGTTAGTCTGGATTTGTGATGATCATGGGTAAACCCGAGAAGACTCTGTGGATTTGATGATATGAAATATATGCTTTGTGTATTGGATGAATGAATGTTATGTGATGATGGTTATGGATGTAGGGAGGCTTTGGTTAAGCTCCTGGTTATGTTGAGAGGTCAATGGGTAGCATGTCTGGGGAAACGCGGAATGAACCTGGCTTGTTACACCACATGGTGTGGGTTGATCTGTATTAGTGAGGATCGATGGGTGGCAATGTTAGGGTGGAAGTGAGGTGGACCCTACTTGCTGCACCACATAGTGTGGGTCTATCGGATATAGGTGAGGGGTCGATGGGTAGTAATGCCAGGGGAGCCTCGATAGACCTGGCTGCCACACCATATGGTGTGGGTCGATCTGCTCTAGTTGTTTGTGTATGCTGTGAGGTAGTACTTCTGAGTGGTATGGACAGGATGTCGCCAATAGTGAGATTGGTGGACTAGGATTGAACCGCCCAACCAACAAGTCAAGAGCCTCGATCGGCGGTGCATGACCGGTATATCCGGTACACCACTAAAGTGCCCTGAGTGCACGAAGCGTCTGGTGGATACCGGCATTTGTGATATGAATGTGATTGGTAGATTTGCTCGATTGAAAAAGATTATGATGATGGCAAGGCATACAGGGAAGGAACCACTGCCCCGGATAAGGGGTAGGGTCGTTATATGTGGTCAGCTAATGCTGACCGTTACTTTATTTTCTATTTGGATTAGATGGCTAATTGCAGGTGTTGCTGCTTGAATGGTAATGAGCGGAATGGAAGGATTGTTGCTAAAGGCCCTTGAAGTTCGTGCGAATCGTGGTTAGATTTCATGTGTGGCCGGTCTGCGTGCCGATGTACGAAAATGTATGTGCAAAGAAATATATGTAAGGCCTTAAGGGCAGTGTGTGTGAGTTGTATACATTCCTGATTTGGATATATAAATATGGAGTTTATATAGTAGTGGACATTCTCTTAGTTGAGTTCATGTTAACGTAAAATGCTGCGCTAGAATGAATTGAGTTAGGATACGAGTAGATTTTGATTTCCACAAGTAATTCCGCCGCTTGTCTGTGACATATGGCGTGGGGCCCCGGCCGAACCCACCGTTATATGTCATGTGACGAGTGGAGGTGTTACAAGAGGAACACAAACTTGCAAAAAAATAACCAGGTATAAAATCTAGGAGAGTAATCATCATCGAATGAACTTTCTAGGGCATTGGCTTGTCCTCGTGTTGTAAAGTGGGAAAAACTCTAAAGAATAGGGGGAATTTGTTCCAAGTGAACTTTCTCCACTGGGTAGTTGTTATACGTGTTGTTTAGTTCAAACACTATAATATTTTTTGTTTTTAACAACAGTTGACATGACAATATTTATAAAAAAATTTATCTAAAACTTAATAGATAACAGTTTATAAGTGTTGCAATAGGTTAACATCTTTTGGTAACTCTTTATGTGCAGAATTCAATAAATATTTTTTAATACATTATAGTGAATATTTTTTAAATGTTGCACCAACAAGACAGTTTCTCTCTCTAGATAGAGAGAGAATATGAGAGCCACAAAGGAAATCGCGTAATATGCCATATTAATGGCTTCCTTGAGTGAGAAAGCTCTCTCTTTCTCTCTCACTCTCTCTCTGGAATTAAAACCACTACCTGGATAGTGGTGGGCAAAAGGACCGGGCCCAGTGGGCCGACCCGATCCTGACCCGGTAATAGCCCATCTAGGCCCGGCTTAGGCCCTTACAGGGCCCAAATACAGAGGGGTAATACCCGGCCCGATACCCGTGCCGGGTCGAGGAATGCCCGGTTTTTGTTCTGGCCCTGGCCCTGACAAAGCCCGACCCAAAAAGTTGGCCCGACTCTTATATGAGTCGTTAGCAGGCTGTTGTACAGTAGCAGCTATACTACTATACAACAGTCGAGCCTAGGGCCTAGGCTGGACAGCCTAGGCCCTAGGCTCATAATAAATAATAATTTTTTTTATTTAAACCCCCTACCTAGCCCGAGCCCTCGCCTCTCCCTCTCTCTCCCACCCACACACTCTCTCTCTCCCACTCACTCTCTCTTACTTTTTCACTCTCTCTTCCACTCACTCTCTCTCACTCTCTCTTTTAAGTTTTAAATTAAATTATAAAATTTACTCAACGTGGCAACGCCTCGCGGCCCTCGTCAGCAACCTCCTCAATGCTAACATGGCATCGTCCTCCTCAATGTCAGGGTCGTCTACTCAAAGTATGCATGTAGTGGTGGAGCACAATCGTAAGACGACAGTTTGGGAGCATTTCGATAAACGAGACCTGCAGATGAAACATGTCATTAAACGTGGGTTGCAATTTAGTCACTACGACAACGAGGACGCGACAGAATACATACATGCAAGGCTTCAGCCCAAATATCAACAGGTAAGTAGAGCTTCTCTTAGACGCGACATCATTAAAGCATATTTAGAATCAAAACAATCGCTAATAATTTTTTTTGAAACTTTTGAATGTCGTCTAAGTTTAACGAGTGACGTTTGGAGTAGTAGCATAAAAGTAAGATTATCGTATATATGTATCACGTGTCTTTAGATCGATCTCATTTCATGAGAGTTAAATAAGCGTAATATGTTTTGAAGGTTTCGAATATTTGCACACACGTAAAGCTATATATAATTAATTATTAAATGTGTGCGAGAATTTAAAATAAAAGATAAAACAATGAGTATTTCTTTTGATAATGCATCTAAAAATACCGTAGCTATTGAGTGGTTAAAATGCGATTTAAAAACAATGCTAAGCGGTGCATTTTTTTCACACTCGATGTATTTGTCCCGTTTTAAATTTAGTGATACAAGATAGTTTAGCTGTCATAGAACCTTATATTGAAAAAATTCGTCTAATGCTAAGAGTCATTTATAATTTTAGGCAAAGATCTCAAATTTTAAAAATTTTGTAAATGCACAAGGTAAGAAATATTTGAAACCTCAATTTGATATATTTATTAGATGCAACTCAATATATAAAATATTAAAAAGAGCGTTTCAACAAAAATCACTTCTTATGAAATATTATAATATAATAAATAATCATGATTTGACCGATGCCGATTGAGACATATTAACAAATTATATGAATTTATTAAAATATTTTTATAGGGCGTCTATTTTTTTATTTGGTGTGTACTATCCGACTAGCTCACTAGTAATTGAAAATTTTATAAATATTGCACAAAAACTTAATTATTATAAGCAACATGCTAAATGACTTGCATTAATTGAAATAATGGAAGAAAAAATTTTAAAGTATTATAGAGAAATGCATGTAATGTTTTCATGTGTCGCCGCTTTAAATATGTGATTTGGCGTAGACGATGTAGAAAATTTGATAGATAAAATAAATACTAATTTAAATATAAATTTAAATTTCGATGATTATGATGACGTTAGTAGTCCAAAATTTACTTCTCTTTTTACTGATTGTTATAATTATTATGATAACTTATACGGCTCGCGACTTCGGGAAGAAATATTGCAATCAAAAATAAAGGATACTTTTAAAAATAAAATTTTAGAATTAGTTAACAGGAAAAAAGTGCGTGCACACATCTAGTATTTTAAATGAATTAGGATTGTACACTAAAATACAATTTCGTGATTTTATGAGCACGAAAGAGATTTAAAACTTCGATTTCTTAAAATGATGGAAATATAAAGTTAATACATATCATATTTTGGCCTATATGCCCGTTATTTACTAATAATTTAAGCCAATAGGGCAGCTTCGGAGTCCGCATTTTCTCTTAGTGACAGGATTTTGAACGAGCGGAGGAGCCAGCTCAACGAAGAATTTTTAGAAATGTGCATCTGTTACAAGAACTACTTGGATGCTATGAAGAGGAAACAACACATTACAACATTAGAGGATATAGCTCGGAGGAGATAGAAGACGAGATGGAGACAATGAACTTAAGAGATAATTAAGTGTGTCCCACATTTATCACATCACCGATAAAAATTGTATTTTATTTGTTTTGTTAAGTTAATAAATATTATAATTTTTTTATTTAAAATTAATAATGATAATAAATTTGATTTTTTCAATTAATGTAAATTGTAAATATTATTTATTTTTGTTCAATATTAATAAAATTTCATTTTTCTATCAATGTGAGTGAATTTTTTTATTATCATAATAAAATAATAATTATAAAATTTTAATGTATTATTTTTTAAAAATAATTCAATACTTATAATTTTTTATTTTAATTTTTTTAAAAAATAAGCCCGACCCGAGCCCGGCTCTGAGGGCGGATCAGGCCCTTCCCGGGGCAGCTGCCCGAGCCCGACCCGAGCCCGATTTAAGGAAAGCTCGGGCTCAGCCCGGTTGACTAAAGCCCGGGCCTGTTGGGCCCTGTATCGGGTCGGCCCGATCGGGCTTTATGCCCACTGCTATGCCCGGGGTGTTTCCTTTTGGGATATATGAGTCCCTCCTTTTCACGTGGAGAAGGGGACTTAACCGCCTATGTGAGAGTCACCTCTCTTGCTTGCGTTGAAGGGAGGAGTTGTCGTTCCCTCGCTCCGGGTGCCGCAAGGGGGGAGACCCCTGTAGAGGTTCTGCTAGTGGTTGCCGGTGGTGCAACACTGTACGGCGGAGCCAGAGCCATTTGTGTTGTTTTTCTCTCTCTTCTCTCGTATGGAACTCTCGACATATCCGCCGGCTTTGGAGAAAATAGTCATTGGTTTTGGAAGAATGATTTTCTGCCGATCTTGAAGGAGATGATGTGGTGGGGTTTATGTCGAATTCATGGTTGCGACCTCCAGTTGAAGAGTACAAAAGTATCAGATCCGGGCAAGGCTTTGTTTGGCCCAGCCGATGGTGGTGTAGATGTGGTGCGAGCGTGGCAACAAAGACATGCGAGAGTGCAGTGGCCTTGACGATGCTTCGTCTCTCCAGTTGTAGGGCTTAGTGTCGAAGGTGTGTGTGGGTGCAATTGGCGTCGACAGTGCTTCTATGGAGGTGACAGGTGGTTTGGTCGTCATCCGACGACAAAGGTTTCCGGTGAACCTTATGCGTCCACTATGCTAGTGAATTGCGCTTCGGATTAGTCTCTATCACACAGAATGAATGAGTTTGGCTCCTTCGCGATGTATTCTGTAACGGACGTCAGTACATTTTTTCATATTTTTATTATTGTCGTATATTGTTTATATATGCATAATTTTGTTCAGATTTTAGTTCGTGCGCTCTTGTATACCCTATATTTATTAGGTTGCGCCAATGAGATAGTTTCTGCATTATATCCCAACAATTCGAACCTGCAAAAAATAGGAATTAATTCAATAGTAGTTTCAAGAAGAAAGCAAAGTTTATTTGAGATATATGTCAAACAATAAAAGACATTATAAACAATACTAAAGAAATTAATCGACAGTCCTACAAATCGTAAACCTCAAGCCCAAAGTTGCAATGAAATAGTGAGCAATTCAAGCATAATTAAAGCATAAAATAATTAGGTAGTGTTGTGATACATCATGAACAATTCAAACATAATTTATTTTTACTATACATGGAAGATATTCATGATCGCAAGTCCTGCGGATTTTCCTCTATGGACCAACTATGGCAAAAAAATACAGTCCAACATTGTATTCTTCACTTGTTTATTGTTGAGTTTATGACACCTCTGCAATTCATGCCCGGATCGTCGGGATCGCGACACGTCATCAATCTGTGGGAGGCCACAATTTTTAATCTGGGCTAATCTATCTTTAGGAATATCAATTAAAGGGGGAATCCTAATTTAGGAATGGTATTAGGAGGATTAGTTGGCTCCTTCCTTCCTTGGTCAGTGCCATCAATGACATTTTCTCTTCTTATGCTTTCTCCTTAATTGGAGAGGGAGATCTTCACATATATAAGGAGCGGACTGCATACCGATCAATTTACGCCATCAAGTGCAGTCATCCCATTTGAGATAAAAACCAAAGCAAGGAAGAAGAGGAACTTGGGAGTCATCAGGACGTCCACCCTCAGCGATGCATCCAACGTTGAAGGAGCTAGGCGGCGACAGCAGGCGGGTTTAGGCGGAGCTATCCAGCGGCGGCGGCTCTAGTGTCTTCCAGTTGGCATGCTTCAAGTTGCGACTCCAGGCAGCCGTAGGAGGAGGCGACAACTCCAGGCAGCAGCAGGTTAGGAGACGGCGACTCCAAGCGGCATCAGGCGGGGCCGTCCAGCGGCGACGGCTCCAGTGCGGTCCGGGTGACGAGATCAGGTGGAGGTGGTTCTGTCCAGCGGCGACAGATAACTCCAGGTGGAGGCGGCGGTTTCAGGCTCCAACGACAACAGAGAGGCGACGACGTTCGGGCGATCGAGTCAGATCGACATCTGGCCGGGCTCATCCCGGCGGCCGGCTGTGTCGTGGTGGATCCAGGCAGTGACAGCAGTTGCAGGAGGCATCGGATCCTGGAGGAAGAAGACATGGCGATATCAGCGGCAACAGCGGCGGTGATAGCAGTGGCGACATCGTTCTTCTTCAGCTTTTTGCTTTTCTCTTGTTGTTCGACCTTGTTAATGGTCACTATTTGTAACTTGTAACCTCATTGATTATAGTGGATATTTTCCGGCGTGCTCTCCCTGTGGACATAGGAGCTCATCTCTGAACCACGTATATCTTTTGTTTGTGATTGTATTTGTGGAATTTCTTCTGGTTTATGATTTTGCGCCATTGAAATTGATCGATCATCTTCCGTTGTGTGATCCGTAGCGAGTCACATAGTTGCGGATCAGATTAATTTCACAACAATTGGTAAAAGAGCCAGGTTCCGCAGGGGTGATCGTCTGGACGTTCCGGTTTTAGATCTGGGTTAACGGTAGGTGACGACATTGCTCCGCTCCCTATCTTCTCGGATCTGGTCTGTGAACATTATTCAGATTGCTCAGTAGCTCTGTGAGCAATAAGATGGCGGTAAAATTGATTTTGGTTTGTGGCAAAAGCGTATCAAAGCAGTACACGTCAAGCAAGGTCTTCATAAAGCGCTCCTTGGAAAGGAGAAGGTCGGGTTGAAGAAAGATGACAAATGGGAGGATCTGGATTTGAAGGCCATCAGCACGATTCATCTGTGTTGGGCCGATGAAGTAATGTACAATGTAGTTGATGCTGAGACTACAACGGATCTGTGAAGAAGCTGGAGGAGCTTTATATGTCAAAATCCCTCACGAATAAGCTGTATGTAAAGAAACAACTTTACAGCTTGAGGATGTCAGACAACACTCCACTTCTTAATCACATGAATGTGTTCAACAAACTGATTTCTCAGTTGTGTAATATGGACATTAAGGTCGAGGAGGAATACCAGACTCTTCTCATGTTGTCTTCATTGTCGAAGTCCTTCGATCATCTGTTCACCACGATTATGTATGGGAAGGACACCCTGAGGATGAAAGAAGTAATGACAACACTGCTCCCGCACGAAACGAGAAGCAAGTCAAGCCCTAAAGCCAACAAGGGCTTATTTGTGAAGAGACCCAGCCCGGGGTAGATCGAGAGGAGAAGGAAAGGAGGAAGACCGTCCTAGGTTTAAGTCTAGAGGCAGGAATACTCAGTGCCACTACTGCAAGGAGGAGGGGCACTAAAAAAATAATTGCCCGAAGAGGAAGTTTAAGGAGCAGACACATGAGCCACATCAAGCTGTCGTGGCATCTGAGGATGAGAACGACGTCGTCGTTCTTCATGTCTCACCCAGCCTCAAGACCATAGGTTCCTGGATCTTGGATACAGGATGAACATACCACATGTACCCAAACATAGAATGGTTCTCCGGCTTTAGGCAGTGTGAAGGTGGTCGTGTTTTTATGGGGAACAAATCAGAGTGTGAGACGTTGGGAGTTGATAACATCATGATTAACATGTTCGACGGAGTGGTCAGGACGCTCACCCACGTTCGGTTTGTGCCCAAGTTGAGAAAGAGCTTGATTTCTCAAGGCACTCTGGAGGCCGTCGGGTATTCTTACACCGGAAACGACGGATATTTGAAGGTCAAGAGAGGCGCGCAGGTAGTCATGAAAGGAGAGCACTATGGTACTCTCTACAGACTGATCAGTAAAACGATTATGAGTGGAAGGGAGAGGAAAGAGGTCGGACTGCCTCTCAGCTTACAAGACACAGTAGTATATGCCTTTCAGGCTATTTCCTCAGATCCTGGTTCCTTTGAAAAAACTATAGAGAGCAGTGACCGCTCTCAGGAGAAAGCTAGGAGGTACCAGTGGAGGAGCAAGACAAGATTCGCGGCGAAGGAGTTTGCACAGAGGAAGGGCCTTGATGAAGATAAAATCTTTGCAGCTGTGAAGAAGAAGGGCAGAGTGTCATCTCAGAAGTACCCAGACACCGCAAGGGGATCCATGTAACGCCCCGGATTGTTTCGTTGAATGATTGCATACGCTTGATGAGTGTTGCGTTGGCTCTGACAGTTGTTTGAGCATGGTTTTCACGCGGGCTTTTGAGTGGCTGTTTTGGTAGCCTAGTTGCACGGTTCCCCAGCAAGCCGGAGCCTATTTTTTGGGGACTCGGTGATGCCTAAATTATTTTCTGCAGCGTACAACCACAGTTTGCTCTACTAGGCCGAGGGATACGACCATCAAACTGAACGGTTTTCTTGCATATAACTGCTGATTTTAATCTAGTCTAGTAAGTGTAAAGGGTTGCCTGAGCGTGTGCAGTTATCCACTGCACGACATGGCATCATAACCCGTTTTTCCTCTTGCTCTGATACGACGTGCTCGTTGAGGAAATGCGGGTTGTGACAATCCATCTGCCTCAAAAGTTCCACCAATGAACTTAGGATTACTCAGAAGGCGGTGGAGCTGCACAGTGGAAGTCCGAGTGCAAGTTGTCTTGCAAAAGACCCGGTCTATCGTGCAAGGACAAAGCACATCTGTGTGCGCAAGCAGGAGTTGATGGAGTTCGCTGGAGGTGGAGACATGAAGTTGCGGAAGATCTTTGCGAAGGATAATGGTGCGAACATGCGGGCGAAATCTTTGACCGGAGACAAGTTCAAGAACGGTCTTGACTTGGCTCATACTGATGCATGTTGATCGAGAAGAGGACCCCGGGGAGAGGGGGCTCGTAGTCGCCAGTAGGGGAGATCCAGACTGGAGGTAGAGTTACATTCGTTAGGCGTTGAGGTGGAGTTTATCGCGTGAGGCGTCAAAGTGGAGATTGTTGAGTTTATGACACCTTCGCAATCTGTGCCCAGGTCGTCGGGATCGTGACACGTCATCTATCTATGGGAAGCCACGATTTCTAATCCTGGCTAGTCTATCTTTAGGAATATCAATTAAAGGGGGAAATCCTAATTTAATTGTTTTAATCAGTGTACTCATCTCCCTGTCGCCTTGAGTCGTCAACCTTCTCGCATCGGTACGAACGGTCTGCGGAAGGGACTGACCCGACACCATTTCACCGCAAGCAATTTACAATCAATCAAACAAAAGGCAAACAATATAACATCGGGTCTACGTCGGCTTGCCCTACTAGGCTTACACTTCGGGCGTTGGCACTTAGCTCTACTTTTGATAAGGAGCGTGGGAGCGCTTTATTTGGGGTTAGACCTGGAGGACTACTTAGACTCCGGTTATCCCCAACTAAGGCTCAACCTTAACAACGACTGCTCGTCAGAGCAGGACCCGGGATTATAAAAGTAAATTACGATAAAGACAAGTGCGGTGATTATGCTGCTTATTTAAAGTGCTGGAATGAAATATGATCAGTACGAGACTGGAGTAGTACTGAGAAGAAAGTACTGAAATAAGCTTGACCAGTACGAGACTAGAGTAGTACGAAAATGAAAATACTGAAATAAGCTTGACTAGTACGAGACTGGAGTAGTACTGAAATGAAAGTACTGAAATAAGTTTGACCAGTACGAGACTGGAGTAGTACTGAAATGAAAGTACTGAACAGAAAAGAATAAAGGAACTGGACCAGTGCAAGACTAGAATAATCATAAAGAAAATAGTTAGTAGTCCAATCACTCCATCCAGGAGGCTTCAGTTCCATCTCCGTTCTCAGGAGAGATTCAGTTCCATCTCCATCAAGGAGGTTCATTCAGTTCCATCTTCGTTCTCAGGAGCGATTCAGTTCCATCTCCATCTAGGAGGCACATTCAGTTCCATCTCCGTTCTCATGAAAGATTTTCCAGTTCCATCTTCATCCAGGAGGCACATTCAGTTTCATCTTCATTCTCAAGAGAGATTCAGTTTCATCTCCATCCAGGAGGCACATTCAGTTTCATCTCCGTTCTTAGGAGAGATTCAGTTCCATCTCAATTTTTAATAAGGTTTTCTTGGGTTACACTCATTATTAAGATACGATTATGAGTTGGTTGCGCCTTATTAATTACGACTTAATTAGATCCAGGGTTGGCTAGGAGTTACATTCTTATAGTCGTCAAGGGCAACTTCTAGTCATCACTCGTACTCTCACCTTTCGAGCATGCCCAAATCACCCAAGAGTCGAGGCGCTCGACGGTTTCACGAAGTCTCGGAACAAACGGAGCTTGGTCACTTGCCTCGGACACTCTCGTTGATACGAAAATTTGAATCTATTATTCAAATTAGAGAGGATAGTCGCGTGCTCCAATTTTCATTTTCGAAGAAAATGAGCGTAATAAATACCGAGCGCGATCCTAGGCTGCATAATTTGGGGAAAATATCAAAATTATCCTCATGACCCCATATTTTGATACAACCCTTGGAGGGGTCTAAAATGAGCCTATAAAATTTTTTATAATTGTTCGGAAAAAAAATCAAACTCATAACATTATAATTTATAAGTTATATAATATTATATATATATATAAATTATTTTTATTGTGCATCCCCCCCCCCCCGCTATACGAAACCAGAGACCCTAACGAGCCTTCCCTGCCGCTGGCCGGCCGTGACTCCGTCACCGGCCAACCCTCCGGCGGTGGGCGCTCTCTCCAGCGGTGGTCCGGCGGCCTGCCGCCGCCGGCCATCGCCAGAACATTTTTTTTCCTATTTGAACGGGATGGGAGGGGGGTGACGGCGGCGGCGCTCCGACCGCCGGGAGCGCTATGCAAGACATCCAAAATAGAGAAGGGGGAGGGAGAAGGCTTCCACCTGGGTCTGGCGGGCTCGGGATGGGCCGACTTAGTCATCCATGGGTTGGTGGTGGTGGTGGAGGGGGAGGAGCTCCTCTGGTTGGCTTTTTCCGGCCACCAGAGCTCCGGCAGAGGGGGAAGCAAGGGTAGGGGGCTGCTCTGAGAGCTGTGAGAGAAAGAGAGGAGGGTGGCTTTTATAGGGAGGGGGAGCTCCCTTCCTTTGGGTGGTGTGGGACTAATCTCTCCTTAGGGAGGGATTAATCCCACCCTCCAGCTGTCCAAGGACAGTCTTGGACATCTGGAGGTCTCTCATTTTCCCCCATGTGGGGAAAATGGATGGGCCCTTATGGGCTTGGGCCTTTAGGTGGGAAAGAGAGAGAGAGGGAGAGAGAGAAGTGGGTGGGCCTCCACTTGACCTAGGAAGGGGGCTTGCTGGTTGGGGGCCCAAGGAGAGTGAGGGGGAGTATGGGTCATCCTCCTTTGGAGAGGAGGTGGGCCCCTCACTTTGAGAAAAATCCAAAAAGTGGATTTTTAGGATGGTTTGACCAAGTCAATCCTAGGGTGGGTCCCCCTTGCTGGTCAAAGTCAAAGTGGGTCCAAGTCATCGGGGTCGGGTCAAAGTTCGAGTGTCGTGTCATAATTGGTGTGCGCACGTTTTTCGGTGCACGACTAGGCTTGATTTGACCATGGGTTGTCCAATTGTCGTCAAAATTGACCGGGACGACTTCTGTTGACTTCGTATTGACCACACGAGTCCAACGCCACTGACTGGGGTTGAATCGGAGTCCGTTTGGCGAAAGTCCAAAATTTGCGCGTCGTAGTACGC
The DNA here is from genome assembly GCA_039583875.1 of Platanthera guangdongensis. Lineage (NCBI taxonomy): Eukaryota > Viridiplantae > Streptophyta > Magnoliopsida > Asparagales > Orchidaceae > Platanthera > Platanthera guangdongensis. Next base: position 17,844,671 of record CM077152.1, read on the forward strand.
TAAAACGGTCAAAGTATCCAATTTTGTCGTTAGATCTCGGATTGTGACGCGACGAGCTCCGAAGCGCTCATATTGACAATACGAGGCCACAAGAACTGACAGAACTCGATTCGGAGTTCTCTAGTTCGATATCCAAAATCTCGTTCTCGTTGCGTTTTACGAGAAATGGTCACATTCACTATACGACATTGGGGTTCAACTGAACAAGTTCCGATGCACTTGTATTGACTACACGAGGCCACAGGAACTGACAGAACTCAATTTAGAGTTCTCTAGCTCTATTTCCCGCCTAGGGTTATTTTCCACCGGGTCATGGGTAGGGTTCGGGCCACCTATTTTTGGCCCACTAGGGTTCTGGTGGCCCAATAAAAGTCGGGATGTTACACGCCCGACGACTTTCCCCGCTCTCCGGTTGGCCAAATCAGATGGTGGTCGGCGACGGCAAGACACCACCCAGGGACTCGCCGGCCCCGACAAACCAGCCGGGAGCAGCGCCGACGCCCGGCGGTGACTGGCCGGCGGGGACAGTGGTTATCCCTGCCTGCCGCCGACGAAGAGTACTAGCCGCCCGATCTAATGATGAAGATCGGATGGTCGGGATTTTATTAAATCTCGCCCCCGCCTCACCATCAGCATCCCCCACAGCGGATCTGAGGCCGATTCGCTGTGGGGATAAAAGGGTAATTTTTAAGGACCGTCTCGATCTCAGCCACAGGATATTCTTGATTTGCTATCAGCAGACCAAATTATAATATAAATTTTGAGAAATTTTCTGGGTCATTTCTAGGCCTCTGGTGGTAAAGTTATCAACATGAAAATGTTCCCCGTATCAAGGGCTTCCTCCACAAAAATTTTGAAATTTTTTGGAGTTGATTTAGTATTTTTTAAAAGCCTAAATAAAAATTATTTGGCCAAATTAAAAACCCAAAAATTTTCGAAAAATTATGAAAAATTATATAAGCTCTTTATAGACCCCTTTAAAGGTTGTATCAAAATTAAGGGACTTAGGGATCAAAATTAAATTTTACTCAGTTCCTTGGAGCATAGGGTCGCGCTTGAAATTTATTACGCTTATTTTCCTCAAAAGTGAAAATTAGAGCGCGTCACCACCCCTTTCTAATATGAATAATAAATGGTCTTATCAACGAAAGTGGCCATGGCAAGTGACCAAGCTCTGAGTTTTTGAGATTTCGAGAAACCGTCGAGCGCCTCGAATCTCGGGTAATTTTGGGCACGCTCAGAAGATAAGAGTACGAGTAATGAGTTGCAAAATTATCCTCGACGAATAATAAGAGTGTAACTCCTAATAAGTCTCTAATCCGATTAAGCCGTGATTAAAAAGACGCAACCAAATTTCTATCAGATCTTAATAATTGGTGTAACCAAGCAAGCTTTATTAAAACGGAGAAGAAACTGTGAATTCCTCCTGAGAACGGAGAAGGAATTGAAAATATCTCCTAAGAATGGAGATGAAACTGAATGTGCCTCCTACTATAGGAGATGGAACTACAGCCTCCTGGTGGAGCGATTGTACTACTAACCATTTTCTTTATGATTATTTTATTCTTGCACTGGTTTTGTTTCCTTTATTCATTTCAGTTCAGAACTTTCAATTCAGCACTACTTCAGTCTCGTACTAGTCAAGTTCAATTCAATTCAATACTACTCCAGTCTCGTACTGGTCAAGTTCATTTCAATTCAATACTACTCCAGTCTCGTACTAGTCAAGTATATACTACTCCAGTTTCGTACTGGTCAAGTTCGTTTATGTTCAGTACTTTCAATTCAGTACTACTCCAGTCTTGTGCTGGTCAAGTTCATTTCAGAACTTTCATTTTATTACTACTTCAGTCTCATACTGGTCACATTTCATTCATCACTTAAATTATGCAGCATTTATTATCAGCAGCTTTAATTACCGCATTTTCATTACTGCAATTTACTATTATATGCATGAGTCCTTCTCTGACGAGCAGTCATCTGTTAAGGTCGAGACTTAGTTGGGGATAACCGGAGTTGAGGTGTTCCTCCAGGTTTAGCCCCAAATAAGTGCTCTCATGCTCCTTGTCGAAAGTTGAGTTGAACGTCACTGCCTGAAGATTGAAGCATAGTAGGGCAGACCGCCACAAACTCAGAGCGTGCTAGCAAAATTGACTGTTTGATTGTTTGTAAATTGCTTGCGGTAAACTATGTTGGGTTAGTCACTTCCGTAGACCGTTCATACCGGTGCGGAATGTTCGACGACTCAAGGCGACAGAGAGATGAGTGCCACAGGTGACCTGCCTTTATGTTTACCCCGTCGGGTTTCCTCCACTGGTCGGCCAAAATGTTGAATCGTTGAATGTCGCTCACATCCAAGAGTACACAGGGATGTACGTTAGGGTCTAGGCTGTGTGGTACGACCACCCCCAGAAGTGGCAGGACTGACCACTGTCACCGACGGCCACATCGGTGAGGCCCGCGGAGCTCGCAACCCTGCTGGAAAAGAAGCGGTTCATACTATGTCGACATAGGATTGTGTGTGCACAGCTATGAATGCCTGCGATATGTGTGTGGTTGTGAATGTCTGTGGTAGGGTGAAGGTTGTGGATACCTGATGTTCTGATGGAGCCTTAATTATAACTGATATGCATTGCTGCTGTTATTCCAGTTATATTATGTTGCACTTCTTTATTGTTGCTCTAAGCCTATTTATATGAAATGTTGTACTAACTCTCTCTTGCTTCAACTATCTACTTTTGTTAGGTGGGTGTGTGCTTGTCCCCAAGATATGGATCCAGGGAGGAGATTTCTTTCCACTTATCTTTCTAACTAACAGTTATTTAAATAATCATTCACAGAAAATGGAGCACTGTAGTGACCCGCTGTCGTAGGAGGATGCACTAGCAGTTAGAACTACTCAGGCAGAAGCACCCCCGACATCTTCAGAGTTTCGATACGTGAGTACCGATGAGCTAGTTATGGAGAGAGAGTGATGAGTTATATCTAATACTTGTACAGTCTGCGAGCTTATATAAATACTTAGACTACGATCTTTGTACTCATGTAAATATATATAATATTATATATATCGTACTCTGGTTTCCTGTTAATGCTTTCGCAATTCTCTGGTGTATTGTGAATATTGTGATTCTAGCCGAGTAAGGAAGCCCCCTAGTGCTTAGATATGGTGGGTCATTACCCCTAAGGAGCACTGGGTGGACGTTTTGGGCAGTAATATCCCCTCCGGCCCGACCAGGGTAAAAGTTTGGGGAAGGGGTCTTACAGACCCCTCAGAGTGGCCAAGTATTTTTGGTACCAAGAGTGCTACACTCAACGAATACATTGGGTTGGATGTTTCTTTCCGAGCGTGAAACTTGATCGAAAAGAGCGGGGATTGTGTACAACCCCGTATTCCCTGAGTGGGGTCCCTAGGCAGGCGCAAGTCTTGTTATACATTTGTAAGCTTTTAGTGGGTTTTGCACTCTTTGAGTCAAATTTATTGTTGATCTGCATGATATACTAGTAGGGGGACGAAAAATTTGTCATGCTTGCTAGTGCTTGGTGTACCCTTTAGGGCACGAGTGCGGTAGGAGGTCGGCACCCGCCCCGGCCCCTCTTCGAGGGGCGAGTACTGCGGGAGGCCGACACTTGCCTCGACCCCTCCTTCAGGGGGCGAATGCGGCGGGAGGCCGTCACTCGCCCCAGCCCCTCCTTCAGGGGGCGGGTGCGGCGCGAGGGCGGCACCTGCCTCGACCCCTCTTCGGGGGGCGAGTGCGGCGGGAGGCCGGCACGCGCCCCAACCCCTCTTCGGCGGGCGACTACGGCGGGAGGCCGGAACTCGCCCCGGCCCCTCCTTCAGGGGGCGAGTGCGGCGGGAGGCCGGCACTCGCCCCGACCCCTCCTTTGGGGGGCAGGCGCGGCGCGAGCCCGACACCCGCCTCCGCCCCTTGACGGTCGTGCCCGGCTTGAGGGTTCTCGCCCGGTTTGAGGGTTCTTACCCGGCTGGAGGGTCTCGCCCGTCTTGAGGGTCTCTCCCTGCTCCAGGGTCTGCTATTTTGCCCTTGGTGGGCTACGAATAGCTGTTCAGAATAGCAGAGTTTAGTTGTTGGCAGAACAGCCCCGGGGTATTTCAGTAATTTTAGAGCAACATAATTGCGATATTGACAGGTCATCCCCAAAAAACTATAAATAGACCCTTGGGTGCCTTGGAGAAGCATTCTGTTTTCAAATCTTCATCTTCTTTCTTCATCCTATAAGACACCTAGATCAGCATTGGCTAGGGAGGGGGAGATCTCAAAGGTCTTCCTAGTGTGAGGTGAGACCTTCACGTTAGAGGCAATGATCTTTTTTCAAAGGGTGTTGTTATTAGCAAGCCCTATTTGGTTTCTAGCAAACCCTCAAAACTGTAAAAGTCCAACTTTTTTCATTTTATTTTTTTGGCTCATTTATACTGTTAGCAAACCTAACCTAATCCCCCACCCCGCAGTTCGCGAGCATCCTCCCCACCCTAATTTCGTGATTCGCTGCTTCCTCCCCCGGCGAGTTGGCGACATCTTCCTACGCGTGTGCTCGATTCCGGCGGCATCTTCATCTCCTGTTCCGGGCGAATCGGCGACATCCTCCGGGTAGATGGCAAAATCCTTCTCTCTTGTTCCGGGCGAGTCGGCGACATCTTCTTACGCATGTGCCGTTTTCTTGACTCTAGGCTTTGCTTACTATGTGTTTTTGCCCCTTTTGTGGGGAAGTAAGTGTTCGAATTGTTAAGATAATTTTTCTCCTAAGTATGAAAGAGGATTAACCATCTTTGACTTGGAATTCAACATGTGCTCTTAAAGAAAGCTTCTAGGAAATTGTCCAAAGGAAGCTTCATGTCAAATGACATGTGTTTTTGACCGAGGGAAGCTTCATGGAAGGTTCATCCACATGTCATCTACCACACCTGCCTCCTTGATTTTGGACCTATAAATAGGGATGAAGAAGGAGAGGTAAGACATCCACTTCTCTCCAAACTCAAGCATTGAAAGATCCAGAGAGGCTTTTGCGGCAATCGTCTTAGTTTGGGAGAGCTTTTGGACGTCATTGTACGACGTTGACAAAGAGTACTTCGCCTACACGGATTGGATCTAGAGCAGATATTGGCAAGGATTCGAAGAGGCATCTTGGAGAGGATTTGTGTAATCCGTCTCATCCGCCGTTGTCGGTAACTTGCAGTTTTTCTGTTGTTATTTATTGTATTGTGTAGTGTGAAGCTGGTGGAGATCCTTTGTGGATCGGTGGAGGGAAAGCATGTAATCCGTGCGTGTGTTTATCACACACTTTTAGTGGAGGCTTTCCGGGTTGGACTCCGATCGTCCCGTGGTTTTTCGGCCAAGCTGGGTTTTCCACGTAAAAATTCTCTGTGTGCTTTTCTGTGCTTTTTTGTTCCTTTTTTTTATTTCCGTATTGTATTGTTGTTTCCGCTTGCATACCGCTGAACGCGGTCGCACAGGTTGCTCGCTCAAAAATTTAAACAGATGCTCTGGTCGGGATTGTTCGCTCGCATTCCCAACACGAATACGTGACCGAAGGGATTTATACTCCACTTGTGAGTTATTTCTCCTATGCTGCTTCCCCTTTTGTGGGGAAGTGTTCCAATACGTGGCCGTAGGGATTTATACTCCACTTGTGAGTTATTTCTCCTATGTTGTTCAGTACGAGCTTGTTCAGCATGCTGAAAACATTCTTTCTAGGCTGTAAGATAACATGCTTAATTTTTTGTTTGAGATAGTTAACCATTTAACACTAGAATAAATGATTCACATAAATACATAATAGTAAATTCTTCTCCTCCATGCTATCGTTTACTAGCTTTATATGCATTTTGAGTATTTTTGGGTAGATGTTTTTGATTGTTCTTCTTTAATCATACCAATTTATGAAAAATTAAAAGTGGAGTTTGTTGGCTCACCGAAGATCCTTCTTTAATTCAAATAATCAGATGATAGAGGATGGTGCCATATCAGTAAGCTAAATTTAAATGGTTAACGCTCATTTGTTAATTTTAGAAAGAATGATTTAAACAAATTTAATTTTTTTAAAATTTTATGTTGGTTTGCTAGTAACAAATTGGTTTCCAAATAGCCATTTTGAAAAATGAGGGTTTGCTAATATTAATGATTTGCTAGAAACCAAATAGGGTGTGCTAGTAACAACACCCTTTTTCAAATTCAGGTCACTCACCAAGGAACGGCTTGGGAGAAGTAGGCGTGAGCTGCACCCCTAAATCCGACTATAGGTGGAACCGAATCTCAGTTTCAACATCAACCATTCAAATAAAATTAATAAGTTGATATATTTAATTTCACCCTGATACGATCGATATATTTAATAAGTGGATATATTTAATTAAAAGTTATAGTTGTCGGCCATTATGTGTCAAAAATATTTTTTATATAGCATAGAGCCATAGATGGAAATAGATTGATAAATATATATTGTATAGTTAATTTTGTTATAAAATTAACTATAATATATACAAAATATTGTATGCATTAATTAATATACCAAACGTTTGATATATTATGAACGTTAAACAATATTAGTATATAATATAATAATATGTATTATTTATTATTATAATTCAATGCATTCATTATTTTAAAACATTATGACATAATTTTTTATTCTATAAATAAGCTCTCTAAAACATGGGATTCATACACACAATCTCATCTTCTTTCATAAGCTCTTCCATTTTCAAAAAAAAAAATTGAGATATTATGTTTATGTCATCCATTGAAAAATTGAGTGTTCTACGCTTCTTCATTATCTGTGCATATCAAAGTAACAGAATCTAATCGAGTGTTGTACCTTGGAGAAGTGAGCATTGGTCGCAAGACCTGTGAGTGATACAACTTATTTAGGTTAGTGATTACATGTCTTACTCAGACTCCATTTCTCACTTTATTTTTCATAGCATTTATTTCATGGCTTGCTAGTTGCTATATGCTATTTTTCATTTAGAAAATTCTATTAAAAATATTTTATTATTTATTTCTAAATAAATTTGATTTTTTTTTTGAAAATATAAACAAAATTTTGAACGCAGTACACGAGCTTAAAAGCTGACAAAACACAATCTCATGCTCTGTTGTATCAAATTGAATTAATATAGGGATTACAAACTCCCAAGTGTTCCAATGAAATTTGTTGGATATTCAATAATTGGATTGATGAATCCTCACCGTTGGTTGTCTTTAAATAATGCGAAGAAGTTTTGTCGAAAATTTGTAATAGTCGGACAAAAATTTATAAGAGATCTGATCATGAGATGGATGAACTGTCACCGCCACTGGTTTTTAAACAATGAGAAGAAGTTTTGTCGAATTGATTCAACATTTTCCTTTTTAATGATAAAGATGATTAGATGACGATTTCCGAAGATTCGGACATCGGATCGACGATTCGTCATAATCTTTGGCTGATGAAGCATCTTGTTGTATTCTGCCGCCTCTTATTTTTGAACCGAGCAGTTCAGTGGCCCCTCCCTTCATCACACATATATAGATATTTATATGGGGTTCGGGTTAAATTGGGTGAGGAACAGAAAGGGAGCCGGCTTCTCTCCTCGACAGGGCAACCGATAGAAATCGTGAAGAGGGCGCGGCTGTACGGGCTGATTCGTGTAGGAGGAGAGTCATCTTCCTGCTCGTCAGATTCCGCCAATGCCGGAGGGCCGATCATCCCAGTGGTTTGCCGCTGCATGCAGGCCCGTAGGATTCGGCTCAGTTTGCTTGGTCTTCCCATAATCATTATGAGTCTGCCCAGATAAATCATCCTATTTATTATTATTCTAAGTTTTAAATCCCTATATTATTTCAATTTGATATTATGGGCCTCCCCATAGTAGTTTTCTTTACAACTAACAAAGCGAACAGCTAAGGGGATATGTAACAACCCGGGAGAATCACGGCATCGCCCGGCCCACCAGCACCCAAGGTTTAGAGCTCAGAGCCCCACTGCGTAACAGTGCAGCTTGTCTCGCCCCAAGGCGTTACGGACCTACGGTAGTACAGCCAGAATCTACAAGGCCTGCAGGCCGTACACCACAAACCCATCTCTGTGACTGTTTCTCACCACGGAAGGTTATTGTCACGGGGTTTCGAACCCGCAACCTTGATAAGACTCTCTTACAACAGAGCTCATCACCAACTGAGCTGCAGCTCAGTTGGTGATGAGGACTGTGGAAGGTGCCTTATCAAGGCAGCGTGGGTTCGAATCACCGCGTTTGCAAAAACCCGCTGTGCTGAGAAACATGTCAGACATGGGTTTGGGTGGCACGGACTGCAGTCCTGTAGCGGGGCACTGGGGCGAGACAAGGTGCACGGTTACGTCGTGGGCCTCTGAGCTCTAAACCGGGACGTTACATAAAAGTGCACTTTTTTGTAACGACACGGGAGGGCCACGACATCGCCCGACCCACCAACAGCCCAAGATTGAGGGTCAGAGGCCCACTGCGTAACAGTGCAGCATGCCCGCCCCAGGGCGCCACGGTGGTACAACCGGAATTTACAAGACTTGCAGGTTGTACACCCCAACACATCTCCGTGACTGTTTCTCACAGCAGAAGGTTGTTACTGGAGATCGAACTCGTCAACCTTGATAACACACACTTCCAACAGTGGCTATTACTTGCAGCTCAATTGGTAATAGCCACCGTTGGAAGAGTGTGTTATCAAGGTTGCAGGTTCGATCCCCAGCAACAACCTTCCGTGGTGAGAAACAGTCACGGAGATGGGTTGAGGTGTACGGCCTGCATGCCTTGTAGATTCTGGTTGTACCATCGTGGCGCCTTGGGGCTGGCATGTTGCACTGTTACGCAGTGGACCTCTGACCCTCAACCTTGGGCTGCTGGTGGGCCGGGCGATGTCGTGGTCCTCCCGAGTCGTTACAGTATGAGCAATATTTTTTTGTTTATTTTTGAAATTTATTAAAATATCACAGCAGCGGCCTTGAGAATGTTCCGGGTCCTACATATGGGGGCCCAAATATTTACACCAGACACGCGTCAAATAGTACCTTACTATTCAATATAACGTCGATTTTTACAAATCGATGCGTGTCGAATAGTCTCACTATTCGACGTTGCGGCGAATACTATCTGATAGCATAGTATTTTGATAAACACAGACCAACTCGACGTTGCATTGATTTGTACAAGATCATTCTCCTGAATTCAACACATGTATCGAATAGACCTACTAATCGATGTAGTGGAAACATTTTCCATGAATTTAACGCCTCAGTCAAATGCTGTCAGTTAAGGTTTTGTTCATAACCAACACGATCATCTATCCAATTTTCATGTCTTTAACGTGCCATCTCTTATACTCATATCACGTTGGCCGAAAGACTAAAATTTAGATCACTTCTAGATCACAAAAGATCCCTACGGTAACAGTAAGAGGCTTGAATTAAGAAAAAAACTTAAAAATAACACGAGAAATCACAAGGCTACGAAAAAAACTTGAATCATATAGAAGTCACAGCGCCAATTACGCCACCAATAAGTATATGGATGCCCTCCCTCAACACAAAACTAGCGACATCCATAAAAAGAAAAAATAATGTTTTTAGCTGTAAAGATTAACTTATGGTAGGTCCATGATATAAATATTTCTGTTAGTTATTCAAATGAAGCAATCGAGGCTCCATTGGGTGGCAGTGTGAGGCCCAGAACATCTTGAAGGCATGCTACTGTAATATTTAATAAATTCCAAAAATAAATCAAATATTGTTTATCTGCTTAGCTGTTTGCTGTTCGGGCTACGTCAGCTTTAAAAGCAGACCCATAAATTGAATTAATTAATAAAAGGATTAAAAAATAGAATAATAAGTAAATGAATAAATATTTTGGGTTCCAAATTCTATTTTGAACATACTGGGAAAGACTTGAAGGGCAGGCAAAATTAATAGTCATGTTTGTGGAGAGCACATGTGATCTCCTCGAAAATCATAGCGATCACGTGTGATCATCATGTAGACCGTTCTTGATCATTTTGAAGATCACTCTTGATGTTTGCGAACTCGTGCGTGATCTTCATTGAGATCGAGCTTGAACTCCGTAGATATTGGGTGATCTATGTAGAGTTCGTGGATAATTTTCGTGGAGATCCTGCAGTTTTCCGTTTTTTTTGCCAAATGTTGACATGCTCCTGAACATTAAAAAATAATGGTGCGTGTAATGCGAAATTTTCTTGAGTCCATGCCTGTATCCGGAAACGGGACCAATGAAGTGGGCCCCGTGCAAAATGTATGACAAACACCCCACTATTCACAGCGGGGCCCACTTTATGGAGCCTCCTCCTTAGTTTTCATTGGTCAGGGAAGTCAACTAACATCCGGGACCGAACCCAAGTTTTGCCCATTTAACACACTTTAGATCACTGCGCACGATCCCCCATCCAGCCTTATATTTTTGATAGCATGGATTATCGCACAAGTTTCTTCCAAAATATGACTACTTTTTAATACGATTATATTACACATATTAGGCGTATAATTTCACATAGTCATGGGCAAAAAGTCTGACGGGACAGGCTTGGCCCGTCCTTTTTCCCAACCGGGCTCGGCCCGGGCCCGGTTTGAACCGCGCCGGGCCGGGCACAGGCTCCCTCTCAAAAGGGGAGCCCAGTTAGGCCCTTCAGTCCAGGCCGGGCCTGAGCCGACCTGAATTCAAAAGCCAGGATTAAAATCCCGCCTGATCGGGCGGGATTTTAACCCCGCCTGATCATAGGCGGGATTATTTTCCTTAGCCCGACGCCGGGCTCAGGCTAGTTCGGCGCCCGGGCTTTGCCCGGCCGGGCCGGGCAACCGACAAAAATGGGGGCCCGCTAAGGGCCCCAAGCCCGGCTGTAACGCCCCAGTTTTTCTGGTGATTATTTTACTCTCTTGGTGACGTCATAATGACGTATGAGCGTTACGTTAGCGTAGAGTTGGCGGCGCATCCTCGTTAGTGCGTTTTCGCGTCTGTTAGGTCGAGCCGACCAAATCTTGTGATTCTCATCGAAATTGTAAAATTTCACGATACATAATTAAATCAATTAATTTTGAATTTTCCCTTCAAATTTCGTCGCGATCCGAGTATTATTGGAGTCTCGGTGAATTCTCGAAGTTTTTTAGATATTATGTTTGCCGTAAACTTTGGAAATTTATATCTCGAGAACGGCTCGTCGGATTTTGGTTTTGGCTGTGTCGTTGGGTTCTTAGCGTCGGTATTCGCGTATGACGCAAATTTCGTAGGATTCGGCGCGCGTTTGACCCTCCGTAACAATATAATATTATAATGTTATTATTATTACTAATATTATTATTATAACTACTAAGTACTAATACACTCACTCACCGAATCACCACTCTTACTCTCGGAATCCCCCCTCCTCATTTCATCCTATTAATATTAATAATACTAGTAATAGGGTTTAGCAAGCTGAGGCGGTCTGGCGAGCTGAGCCCTGGCGAGACGGCGGCCTGGGCGAGGCGGCGGTCTGGCGAGCGGAGCCCTGACGAGACGGCGGCCTGCTTGCGAGCTGGGCGACCTGCTTGCGAGCTGGGCGGCCTGCTTGCGACTCTTCAAAGGGGCCAGGGCGGGGGGGGGGGGGGGGTAGCAGATATTTCTTCCCCCTACTAATATGTTACGTAGGTTCACCTAAAATTGGCCTCCAAGAGTGCAAAACTCCCAAAAAACTTAAAAACGTGCACCAAATCTTGCGCCTTGTTTGGGGCCCACTCTTCACGAATACGGGGTTGTACATAATCCCCGCTCTTTTCGAGTTTGGCACAAGCTCGGAAAGATACATCCAACTCAACGTATTCGCTGAGTGGCCTTCTTAGAGCCGAAAATACTTGGTCTCTCCCAGGGGAGTCAACCTGTCAAGCCAGCTAATGAGAGCCTAACAACGGGTCTACCTGGGGCCGAGCCGCGCTCGGGGTAGTGCAAAAGTAACCAAGAACCAAACCTCTCCCCCATAGGCGAGCCTTCGGACCTGCCAGCTAATGAGAGCCTGCGCAGCGAGTCTACCTGGGGTCGTGCCGCGCTCGGGGTAGTGCAGAAGTAACCAAGGACCAAGAACCTGACCTCTCCCCCACATGCGAGCCTTCGGACCTGCCAGCTAATGAGAGCCTGCGCAGTGGGTCTACCCGGGGCCGAGCCGCACTCGGGGTAGTGCAGAACCAAGGACCAAGAACCAAACCTCTCCCCCACAGGCGAGCCTTCGGACCTGCCAGCTAATGAGAGCCTGCGCAACAGGTCTACCTGGGGCCGAGCCGCGCTCGGGGTAGTGCAGAACCAAGGACTAAGAACCGAACCTCTCCCCCACAAGCGAGCCTTTGGACCTGCCGACTAATGAGAGCATGCGCAGCGGGTCTACCTAGGGCCGAGCCGCGCTCGGGGTAGTGCAAAAGTAACCAAGGACCAAGAACCAAATGTCTCTCACACAGGCGAGCCTTCGGACCTGCCAGCTAATTAGAGCCAGCGCAGCGGTTCTACCTAGGGCCCGCTTGTGGGGGAGCCAGCGCAGCGGGTTTACATTTTAAACCAATAAAAAACAAACAAAATAAAAAAAAAATATCAATTTTTTTTCCACCGATATAACTAAAAATTTGCACTGTCCATTTTTAAATTTATATAGACATTCACGAACTTTAAAATATGAATATTAGTTGTCTTAAATAAATAAAATATTTTTAAGTTATTTAAAATTGAATATTAATACATGCACGATTATTTTGTTTGTTCAAGGTTCCTTTTGGTCACCCTTTTAAGCGACCTGAAATCAAAGGTTCTATAGTTTGGCTCACTGTAGGATCCAATAGCTCCCACAATTTTCTTTTCAATTCATTTTTTTGAATAACCGATGATGTATTGTATTTTTCGAGTATCACATCCAACTCTACTTATATGTCATGTGAAGCGAGACTGAAGTTGGGACGAGGCTAGTGTACAACCCCGTATTCGCCCCTATATAGTTTTAAGCTTTTTGGGCATATGAGTACTCTCGGTGGCCAATTTTGGCTCTAGCTTGGAAATATACTAGTAGAGGGAGGAAAAATTGGCCTCCCCCAATGGCTCCTTTGTTGGGGGGGGGGGGTGCGGCAAGTTGGCTAGCACCCGCCCCGGCCTGTTGAGTTCGAGGTAGGGGCGGGCGAGACGGCCGGGGGCCGGTCTCGCGCGGGAAGTCTGCGGGCGGGCGAGACCGTCGCGGCCTGGTTCTCGCCCGGGCGGCCTGCTCGCGGGCGAGACCGCTGCAGCCTGTTTCACGCCCGGGCGGCCTGCTCGCGGGCGAGACCTCTACGGCCTGGTTCTCTCCCGGGTGGCCTGCTGGCGGGCGAGACGGCCGGGGGCCGGTCTCGCGCGAGGAGCCTGCCGCGGGCGAGACGGCCGGGGGCCGGTCTCGCGCGGGAGGCCTGCGCGCGGGGAGACCGCCGCGACCTGGTTCTCGCCCGGGCAGCCTGCTTGCGGCGAGACGGCCGACGACTTGGTCTCGCCCAAGCGGCCTGCCCGGCGGCCTGGAATCACCTCGGGTGTTTGGGGCGGGGGGTTGGCGGCGTGCTTTTACCGCTGTGCCCCTGGGGGTGTTTTTACCTCTCTGCCCCCCGGTGTGGGTGTTTCCTATTGGCCCAAAGTCTATTTGTCCCAAGAGCATTTTGGTCATTTTACCCACAGGACTTGGGAAAACTATAAATAGACCCCCTTGGGTGCCTTTGGAGAGGGACTTTTTCCTGGCTTCCTCCTCCCTTAGCTTTTTCTTGGTAAAGTAGAGAGAGCTCTCCAAGGCGCCCTGCCTAGCCCTTTGGTAAGGGAGGGGAAGAGTTCTGGTGACCTTCCGGGTGTGTGGTGAGACCTCCGCGCTAGAGCCGAGGGTCTGTTCATATTTTCCTAAGTCTCTGGTCCGTGACGTTCTCCCGAGTGTAGTAGGTGTGAGGTTAGCCCTCTTTTGGGACCCCGAACTGCACAGAGGCCATTTTTGACTTCAACAGCTAGAGTTTCGGCTTTCGGGAAAAAATAGGAGCGGGTGTACGCTTAGATTTAATATGTGTGAGATTGAAAAAAAGTGGTATTAATTTTTTAAGAATTTGATGTACACATATCAAAAAATTTATTTTGAGAATTTAATATGCACATAATAAAAAAAAATGATGTTATTCTCAAGGCCTGCACGCCCACCTGCTTCTTCTGTCAGTCTCGCACTCTTCTGAGATCCTTCTCGGCTCCATTTCTGTTAGCCCTCTCTCTCTCTCTCTCTCTCTCTCTCCCTCCCTCTCCCCTCTACCCGCGCGGCCAGCTGCTTCTTTTTCTCAATTCCTTTATAACGACTTCAATTCCTTTCTTGCTTCTCTCTCCAATCCGTCGTTTTAAAGAATTACTTCCACCGACCCCTTCAGCGCCTCTCTCTAGATCTTGACCCTAAGCCGATCGAAGACGAACATCGCTTCTTCCTTCCTCGCAGACTTTCTGCCAGCCTCTGATTCGCTCACTCGCCGTCGGGAGGTATGGGGATATGCTACGGGAAGAACGTCCATGTAGCGGAGGAAGACGACGAGGGAGGCGGCGGTGATAGACGACGAGTAGTCGCGCCACCTCCGACATCAGAGAAGGGAACCACGCCCACCCGATCATCGGTCACCAGCCCTTGGGCCAGTCCTTATCCCCATGGAGGTGCTAGTCCGCTTCCCGCAGGCGTGTCGCCGTCGCCGGCGAGGTCTACCCCGCGTAGGTTCTTCCGGCGGCCTTTCCCGCCGCCATCGCCAGCTAAGCACATCAAGGCTTCGCTCCTCAAGCGCCTGGGTCCGCCGAAGCCGATCGAGGGCCCGATCCCGGAGGATGGCTTCGGCGGGGAAGAAGGTGGGGCGGAGCAGCCGCTGGATAAGAGTTTTGGATACGGGAAGAACTTCGGGGCTAAGTATGAGCTCGGGAAGGAGGTTGGGCGTGGCCACTTTGGACATACCTGTTCGGCTAGGGCGAAGAAGGGGGATATCAAAGGGCAGCTCGTCGCCGTCAAGATAATCTCTAAAGCTAAGGTGGGGTGGTATGTGAAAGTGGGATTTCTTCAGTTTCTCTTCTGATTACTATCAATTTTGAACTCTGTATGGGATAAATTTTTGATCTTATGTTGACTTTTAGAAATTGTTTGTGCTTATTCCGTGGATGAGTCTTGGTTCTGCCTGACATAATACATTTTGGTTTTTGTGATGACTTGTTAAACGATTTGTCTTTAGATATGTCTGCTTCGAACTTGGTCAGAGACTTGGTAGCTGTTTGTTGCGTTATGTTGACTCGTCTCTAGCACTGCAGATTTTTGTAGACTGCAAATGGATGAAAGCTATTTTTTTCTTCCTTCAACTTCATCCATTTTAGCTATCTCCTATCTATATGGGATATAGACTCTGGTATTTAGCCACTCATCACTATCCTTGGTTAAGTTCTCTCAAAAATCAGAAAAGAATTTTAACCAAAAGAGTGAAAAGTGGTTTGAAACTTTGAATGTCATATTTTATTGCTTCCCAAAGAATAATTTACTTCTCTATATTTCATCATTGATGTTCAGTTCAAATTGAACAAGAGCCATGACTTCAAATTCTAAAATGTAGTGAATGAGAAGGAATAGCAGCCTGACCTCTTTGTTTATTATTATTTTCATTTTTAGATGACGACACCAATATCAATTGAAGATGTTCGTAGGGAGGTGAAGATTTTGCGAGCTTTATCTGGACATGAAAACATGGTCAAATTTTATGATGCATGCGAGGACAGTCTTAATGTCTACATAACCATGGAGTATGTTGCTTTTTCTTTACGAGTTGTTGATTTAACTTTCAGTATCCTGCACCAGTGAATTGAGATTTTGTTTGAGCTCAAATAACTTTATTTTTAATTTGATAATAGTGTATTATTATTCTTTTTATGTTGAGTAGGTTGTGCGAAGGCGGAGAGTTACTGGACAGGATCCTATCAAGGTGATACCATAATTTTCAAAGTACATTTGGGATAAAAGTATTTCTTAATGTAAAATGAGTCCTCAAACCTTGTGACTGCCTGTAACACTTAATAAGCCAATTGTGACTGCTTGTGGAGTAGGCATAATGATTTTCATCATCTTCATCATTGAATGCATCATTTAACCTTTCATCTCTCTTTGTTTTGTACCGGATAAAAGAGGTGGGAGGTATACGGAGGAAGATGCAAAAGCGATTGTTGTGCAAATTCTTGGTGTTGTTGCCTTCTGTCATCTACAAGGTGTTGTGCATCGTGATTTAAAGCCGGAGGTATGCGTTTTTGACCATTATTTTTAAAGATGTTAACCTTTTGTTTTCATGGTATGCCAGCCTAAGTATTTTTATTAATATTCTCTATTTTTTCTATCAAATGCACTATTCCACTGTATAAGGCTGCTTACATTTTCCCCTGAACTTGTTTACAGAACTTCCTTTTTAGTACTAGAGAAGATAATTCTTCCATGAAGATAATTGATTTCGGTCTTTCTGATTTTACTAAACCAGGTAACTTCAAATTAATTTATTTGATACTTGGCTAAAAACTTTTTGGTTGTACGATCACCAAACATTCATGTTTTATGAACTATTTCACCGATGCATTTTTTTTTATTTAAGATGCAAATTCACTGATCTTTATGTTTGCCAATCTGCTTTGTTTATATCTAAGATGCATTGCTCTTATCAACAATTTCACCAGTTAGTTTTGAAATTGCATCTAAATTTACTTTCGGCTGTGAATTTGAGCTAGACTTTCTTCTTCTTGCTGACTTTCTTTTTTTTGTTTGTTCTTGGTTTTTCTAATTTTATTTTGTTTATATTTTTTGTTCTGAAAAACTTGAGTCTTGGCGAGATACTTTAGAAAAGAATGGTTTTAAGTTGAACAGGGCAATGACGGAATATATGGAGCTTAAATTTAACAGTACAAGAAGGACAGATGACTTCGTTATTAAGTTGAGTGATCAAGATATTTCCCGTAGTGAGTGTTTTAAATATATTGGATCGATAGTTCAAAAAACGGAGGTATTGATAAAAATGTGACACATAGAATCCAAGCGGGTTGGTTGAAGTGGAGAGGCGCGTCAGAGATCTTATGTGATCGTAAAGTACCACTAAAACTTAAGGGCAAGTTTTACCGTACTACAATTAGACCCGCGATGCTCTATGGTTCTGAGTGTTTGACAGTAAATTGTGTACATGAGCAAAAAATTGGAGTTGCGGAGATGAGAATGCTTAGGTGGATGTGTGGACACACAAGATTGAATAACATTAGGAATGAAAGTATCAGGGATAAGACAGGAGTAGACCAATTGCAGAGAGGATGCGAGAAGCTCGTCTAAGATGGTTTGGACACGTACAAAGGAGGCCATTAGAGGCACCTGTTAGGCGTTGTGAGAGGCTAGTCACTAGACATGTTAAACGAGGGAGGGGTAGACCAATAAAGACTTGGAGTGAAACTGTAAGGAAAGACATGATGTACTTTGGCATTAGTGAGAATATGACAAAAGATACAACACAATGACAACAAAGGATCCATATAGCCAACCCCACTATAGTGGGATAAAGACTTGAATGTTGTTTATATTTTTTGTTCTGAAGATATTTAAAATTTCAACAACTTTTCTTTGTAGTATTGGACTGCAGGGTGTCCCTGGTGTTCACATACTCAACATTAAGCTTAGTGTTGAAATTATAAATATTTTAATTCCAGCTAAAAATTTCCAACAATCTTATTTCTTCATACTTAATAATACAATTACTTATGTATACATATTTATAGCTTGGATGAGAGACACAAAATTTCCTTAGTTAGTGCAGGACTAATGTCTATACCAAAAAAAAAGACTTATAATGGGCCATTGTAGCGAGCCTTTACATGTGAGCTTCTATTATACTCAATCACACATTTTCTATACTCCCCCACAAGTGGAGCATGCATTTAGTACGCTCCAAGCTTGGAAACAAATTGAAAATAGAATAGTTGGAGCAAGGCTTTGGTGAAAATATCAGATTTTTGAGAGGCAGCGGGAGCATGCTTAAATCAATTTTGTGATGCTTGACTTTTTCTCTGATGAAGTGACAATCCACTTCACTGTGCTTGATGCGCTCATGAAAGTTAAGATTCTCTGTTATATTGAATAACAGTTTTACTATCGCAGTAGAGAACTGCTTGTGTAGAGAGAGGCTCGCCAAGTTATGCAAGAAGACTTTCCAAACACCTAAGCTCAAACATCGCAGAGGACATCCAGCGATACATAGCCTGCATGGACAATCGAGCCATACCAAATTATTTCTTGCTCATTTGGGAGATCAAACTATCCTCAAAATTGTTGCATAACCCGCTTGTCGAGCTTTGATCGCCGATGAAGCCAACATATTCAACATCAAAGTAGGCAACTAGCAAATGAGATGACGAGGGTCTGTGCATAAGCCCTTGACCAAGAGCATTCTTCAAGTGCAAAAAGATTTCCTCAACCACTTGAAGGTGGGGATTTCAGGGAGTATGCATATACCGGCTAATTGCATCAACATCAAAGAAGATTTGTGGCTTAGTTGTCATCGTTTCATCAAATTTCAAAGAGAGGAACTAGGGTTTTGAAGAAGAAGTGGGAGACATGCCGGATCTCGATCCAAGAGAGGATTTGCGAAATTCTGAGTAAAATTTTCTGCAGCGTTTAGATCTCTAAACATCATGTATTGTAAGATCTCTCTAATCTTGTGGTGTGATCCTAGAATCATGAACTAATCTCCTAAATTTTGTATTTTGAGAGTACTTTATTTTATTTTGAAGCGAACTTTATTTTTATTTCTGTTTATGAGATCATGGTGTTATATCTTTAATGAGTTTTTGATTTTGATGATAAAATTTTTTATTTGTATTTTCATTCTCTATTCCGCTTTGAGATTCGAGAGATGAGACACGGGAGTCTATGAATGACGATTATC
This sequence comes from Platanthera guangdongensis, assembly GCA_039583875.1. Lineage (NCBI taxonomy): Eukaryota > Viridiplantae > Streptophyta > Magnoliopsida > Asparagales > Orchidaceae > Platanthera > Platanthera guangdongensis. The sequence goes on from CM077152.1 coordinate 17,863,628, forward strand.
TTACTACGTTTCGAGATTCGAGTGATGAGTTGCATAAATTTTTAACCAAACTTTTTGGTTTCTTTTACCGTGCTTTGAGATTCGAGAGAGTAGAGACGTAAGTGTATCATCAACTCAATATAACATATAAGGAAGAACGAGATTTCACCTTTATGTTAACCACTTGATTATTATTATTATTATTCGCCTGAGTTAGAGATGACAAGAGAAAGGGGAGATATAATGATTTCAGATATCGAGAGATACAGATCTCTGACTTAAAATCGTTGCAGGATAGTGCACCAAGCTTTCTCATAAATATCTTTTAACGATCCATCAGAATAGACTTAGGAAATCAAAATACAAAACTGTTCTCTCATAATTGATAAAAAGTATTTTTTGATAAACATTGCTAATTTTCTTTAGAGTTTTAACTTGTTTTCAAAATCTCTCAATTTGATTAAATTGGATTTAAAGAAAAGGTTAGCTGGTATTTGCAAGAATTGAATTAATCACTTTCCGTGAGAACGATCTTTACTCATTTTGTATTAGTTGAACCAACACGTGCGATTGTGTAATTTACACATCTGTTTCGGTCATATCAGAGATCTCACAGACATCGGGGAGAGTGTGAGGAGAATATAGGCTGATGTGAGTGCTCAACCGCAAGTACGGAAGCAGGAAACTTGCTTAAGTTAGGAGGGAGAAGGTATCTTGTCCAAGAGCTTGGAAAACTCGCTGAAATTAGGGTCAATAGAAAGAAAGTAGCTCGAAGAACTTGCAGTAGGCACATGCAAGAACAAAATCTCACGGTGGAGAACTTGACACTAAATGATGGTTGACGGAAGCTGTAATATGTTGAAGGCTTTGCGAGAGAGAGGATTGTCGAGAGCAGTGGTTGGCGAGCAAGAATGCTAAGAGTTTGAAGAGCTCTGTTTGTCCAGCGAGGATTTAGTTAATGCGGTGTGCTCAAGCATGAGTAGGATGCATTGAGTGACTCAATTGGTGATAGTCCCTGTTAGGAAAGAGATTTATCAAGGGAGCTGGGTTCGAGACTCCGCCTCAACATCCCGCCACACTGAGAATAGGTGCGGTCATGGGTGAGGTGCTTGGGCTGCAGCCCGGTGGTGGGACCGAACGTGTTCCTCTGATGGAGAACCAGAGCGGGGCTGCTCTGGACCATGACATCATTAATAATACAAGGAGTATGTACTCTTATTTATAACTTAGAGGTGATAAGAGACACAAAAACGCCTTAGCCAATGTGCGACTAATGTCTATATAAAGAGAAAGGACTCAAAATGTGTCAGTGGACCTTTACACGCGCTCTTCTATATACTCAATTACACATATTTGCTATAATTTCGAAGGCTTCTTTGACTTGTATTCCTTATATATATGTGTGTGTATATATATATATAGGGTGGACTCGAAATCCGCGCAACGCGGATTTAAGTAATATCCGCGTTTTTTCATACTGGCCGTTGGATGTAATCGAACGGCTAGGATTAAGCACGGTTTGGTAAAAAGAACCAGCGAGCCCGATCAGTGAACCCAGACCGCATCCTGGCCCAAAGCGGGGTCGAACTAACACGAGGGAGAGAGCTGGAACGCTGGCAAGAGCTTTTCAAATGAAGGTAAAGATTGCTATATAAAGAGCAATTTGAGATTCTTACTGGCGGTGCGGAACTTGAGTCCCACACCGCCAGAAAGAATCTCAAATTGCTTTTTATATAGCAATCTAAACTTTGACTAACAAAGTCCGCTCGCGTGAGCGCAGGATCACGGGCCCGCGCGTAATCCTGTGTGATCCGGTCCTGGTCTCTCACCACCTTTTACCGATCCGCTCGCGCTTTCATGTTTTCATATATGTGGTTAATTGAATGCTTATAACATTTTGTGTATGGATACATAATATTATTAGGATCATAGGAATTAAAATACTGGATGTTGTTACCCTCATCATTCGCCAGGGCAGCCACTCCTCATCGGGGCCACTGGAGCATGCATATGGAGACCACCATCACAATGGATTTCGTCCAACCTACCGCTCTTCACCCGCTACCAATGCCACCTCTAGGAATCAATCCTCGCCCCGACGCCTTCGCCATGTAAGCGCACATCAAGGCCACCTGCGCCGCTATCCATGCCAAGGTTGACGCGCTCGATCAATTCAATATGGGCTTACCTCCTCTACTCCCAACTGTCATCCTCACGGGTGCACCTTCCTCCATGAAGTATGGCCTTACTATGGAGTCTTCTGCCACCGCTTTTGACTAGCAAGGCAAGCCGCAACACTCCCTGTCCACGCTCCGAGACACAATCCTCGCCCTTGAGCCCACAATTGAATCCTCCGCTGCTGAGAATGGACCCACGGTGAGCCTCACCGTGAACCCGTGAAAGGATGCTCAACCACCGACTAACGCGGAGATGCAACACTCCACCCACATCGTCCAGAACCTACTAGTTATGAAGCTACGCCGACGGAACTGGAATGTCGCATGCATGAGCCTCTCTTGTTCCCTTTGTCATCCACACCGCATAAGTGCCCCCACCTACGCATCCGCTCTGCCATTCATGCCCAAGGCGATTCATGCAACTCCAACTCTGAACAGTCAACACTCTTCTCTGCCTTACACTTCTGCCTGGCGGCCTCCCAACGACGATGATGCCTTCAACGATGCCAGTCGACTGATCACTCTCAATCTTCCAGAGCCTCTAGCCCGACCGTCAATGCCTTCGATGATGCCAACCGACCAATGTCGATGCCTCCAGCCCTTCCGCAACCGCGATGATCCACCACTGGTTCTGACGTCGCCACCGCCTCAGTCGATGTTGCTTCCCCATCTCGCCCTCCAGCTGGACGACGGCGATTTCCAAGATCTCGTGTTGTTGGGCTCGTCCCTCTGTGGATCCACAGCAACACCTCCTAGCACCTCGAACCCCCCACCTACACACCACCTTAAAACACTTGAGCTCCTCACGCAACCTCATGCATTTTTTTCTTCCCAACTGTGGCCCCACACCACCATTCCAATCTTTTATCAGGACCGCTCAATTTCCCCTTTTCCTCGTGCTCCAGCTGTTTTTTTTCTAACAACTCCAATGTACCATTTCTCCCACTTCTCCCCAAACAATTAATTATCTTAAAGAACCCCCCCCCCCCCCCCCCCCCCCCCCCCCCGTCTCCCACGCCTTGCCCGCACACTTTTCCTCCCAAGTCCACACCTCAATAGCTCCCTATTACATGTCATGTCCTATTTTCCCATGTACACTTTAATTGCCACTGAATTTCACCCTCCAATTTTGTTTTATTTAGCTTCTATTTTTCACCCAATGTTGCGCCCTCCCTCCTTTTCAGTTTGCTTTTATTTTCCCACCCAAAGATGCACCGTTCATCTTTTTCTAAAAAAGCCCCCATATAGTCGGTATTTACGTCCGACGTTCAAAACTACCCGACAAAAAACTAAAACTCGACCTTGGGGATAAGTTCAATTTTCAAGGGCGACAGTAAGTTACCGTCATGCATTCACCGGGGCAACCACTCTTTATCTGAGTCATCAGAGTGCGCGCATATGGAGACCGCCGTGATTTGGAAATTAATTAATAGTAATTAATTCACTGATATTAATTAGTGCAAATTAAATGTAATTATATTAAATGTGTTGTGTTATTAAGTGTGCCCTCCCTCATCTATATAAGGGGGAGGGGTAAGGTTGTTTAGATAATCTTTTGGGATCTTTTGTTTTTAGGTTCTTTAAGAGGAGCAATTCTTGGGTCCAGGTCTCGGATGCTGTCGGGGACCAATGAAATGCATGGTTTAGTGGGACCCACGGTGCACAGGTTTATTGTGCACCACTGGAACCTGTGGGCCCCACTGATTCTTTGTATTTCATTGGTCCCAAAATCCAACTGACAACTGACATCCGTACACGGACACCAGCTAGCGTTTGAGACTCGGACGGGAGTTTTTTCTTTTTGAGAGAGACGCTTTGGAGGACCTAGCCTCTGAGAGTTGGCCGGAGCTTGGTTTGGATTATATTTTGTATGCTTGTTTTCAAATTATTGTAATATTGTGTTTGTTCTCTCTACTGCTCGATTGCGCAAATCTATGAGCTTCATAACAGATGCAGCTACGGGAAAGACACTACTCAACTGCATTAGAAGAAATAGAATGCTCTAGTAATATTTTACGGTTTTATCATCTGAGTTGACTTCTTTCTAAAGTCATGCAGCACAATTTCCCTTGCACAACACTTTTCTCTCACTTTTAGCCAATAGTTTTTGATGTAATCTAGAAAAGCTTAGGGTGTTTGGAGGAGGTATATGGCTGTAATAGAAAGATGAGGGGGTGGGGGGTGGGGGTGGTGGAAGAGGGCAATCAGAGCAATCAGAAAAGTATTTGATGGCGGGAAGGGGCAGGAACCTAGTTAGAAAAATGGGGGGGTGGGGTGGGGTCCAACGGCTGTCCTGGGCTGGACAACATTTATCTGGACTCTATTTTGGTGGGCTCATCAGTGGGATGGACGGCAGGGAGGGGGAGCAGGACAGCCAAAAGCTGGCTGGAATTGGGCAGCAGCAGGATTGGTTGGGAGGAAGGAGAATAGCTAGGGCCGGTTAAGGCTTGGAGAGGGGATTTTCTCCCCTTCAAGTCTGAATTTCAGCCTCCACAATATATCAGTCACTTCAAACCAAATACTATGGATAACTCTCCTAAAAAAGATTGGATATTGGTTTTGTTAGAAAAGCCTAATTAAGGGCTCATCTAGGGACCCATTTTCCTCTTTTCTCTATCTCTTTGTATTAGTCTCACATCTTGAATTGAGATTTCTCTCCTTCCTATTTTCTTATATAGATGTATTCATACTTGTAATTTATTATTCAAGAAGTAATATACAAGGTTTGAGGCCTCTCTTTACATGGTATCAGAGGGAGGCGGTCTCCTCCTTGGGTTCTCGCAGTCTGTCCGCGGGCTCTTGCGGTTGTTCGCGACTACTCGCGGTCTCTTTTTTTTTCTAATCGCTCGAGCCAGGTTCTCCGGCCCGTCTGTTTGGAAACTGCTTGTTCTCCCGACTGACCGCGCGGCTTTCCCTTCTCCAACTTAGCCGCAGTGGCGTGCGGCCTGTCCATTTTTTCTAGCTGCCGTCTCCGTAACTCTATTTCTCTCGTGGCTTCCACATCTCCTCCTACCTCTCTTTTATAAACCTCTCTCACACGTGGGGTCCACACTTTCTTCTCTCTGACCGCCCGGTTTCCCTTGCTATCAGCGCGACCTTTCTCTCGCGTTTCTTTCTCTTCCCGCCTGTCGCGACTTCTCTAAAGTCGTCGCGGTCTCTCTCTCCAGCTGTATGTTGCGCCTCTTGCACGCTGCAGTTTCTTCTTCTTTTCTCGCCTCAGTCCGCATCTAGGTCGTGACATCTCTCCATGCCGCTGGTGGACTCACCTTGACCGTGCAGACTCCTCTTCTAACCTCTTCACCACTAGTCGCTGCGACCTGTCTTGTCGCTAGCGGTCTCTCCTCCTTCTTTAGCCGCATCCTGGTCGCGACTTTCCTTTTCGCTGGTGGACTCACCTTGACCGTGCGGACTTCTCTTCTAACCGCCTCACCTCTAGTCGCTACGACCTGTCTTGTCGCTAGCGGTCTCTCCTCTTCCCTTAGACGCATTCTGGTCGCGAATTTCCTTGTCGCTGGTGTGTCCGCCGAGACCGTGCGACTACTTCCTCTGTCGACTTCTCTCTCTTCGGCATCTTCTCTTGCTAGCCGCCCGACCTTCTCTACCAAGCCGCCCGACCTTCTCTGCCCAGCCGCCCGGCTTCTCTTGTTAGCCGCCCGGTCCAAATCTTGCTAGCCGCCTGGCCGTCTCTGCCAAGCCGCCCGACCTCTCTTGCTAGCCGCCCGGCTTCTCTTGCTAAAAGCCCGACCTCTTCTGCTAGTCGCATGGCTTCTGATACATCCACTGCTACTTCTGCTCCGCCAGCCCGTGCGGCTGCTCCGGCTTCCGAACTTCGTGATGAGTTCCGGATTACTACCATTTCTCTGACTAAGAAACGAAATTTCGTCGAATGGGTTCACTCTGTTCGTCGTGTTCTGCAGACAAAGGGTCTCCTTCACCACTCGACCCGAGTGTAACACCTCCCCTGTAATGACCGTATAATATGGGTCCGGCCGGGGCCCCACAACATACGAACGCCACAGCTTTAGTATTAAAAGTTGATATAGCTACCCACACTCAAAACACTTTGCACAACACAGCGGAAACACCACAAGACAAGAAGTTATCCCCTACAAGAAGAGTAAAACAAATGGCCTTATGACGTTACAACAAGTGTCCAAAATCAAACAATACAACAGTCAAGAATGTGCTTAGCACTCTTAGTCTACCTCGGCATGCAAGCCGGACAACATGAGTCTCAAACATACAACATCATATAAGTAGAGATACAAAAGAGAAAAACACTTCATGAGGCTTAGGCCTTTCTGGCCGGCGAGCTAGCTCCTGCATGCGATCCTTGCCCTGTAAAATTTATTAGTAACGTGGGTCAGCAAAGGCTGACCTCAAACTGTGTAACAACACATCTCCTCCCGGCCGCCCCTAACGGACCCCGGGGTACCCCTCCAACCTGCAAGTTAGCACTTCATATGCAATAATCATAAGCAAAAAAAACAACTACAGAAACAGGCTTGGATGTCACACACATCATACATGTTCTCTACTGGTTGAGCATATAATAAAAGAGTCTACTTATGCAATCATGTATGCAACAACCCGAGTTTCACCCAAGGCACCCTATCTCGTATGCATCTAGCACATCATCACATCATATGAGTACTCATCGATTCCCCATTGGCATAAAGCCGCAAGCAAAGGGGTCACACCATTTCCCCTAACGGCACACCGGCCGCCACATGGAACTCTTGCAAAGGCCCCACCCGCTCAAGGTCTTAGACCTGGGCTTGCCTACAAGCTCTGACGTCTCATGTCAGGATTCCAACAACACAAACTGACCGATTCTAAGAAGCCTTGCCGGACCCCACCCGCTCATGGCCTCATTGCCCGGGCTTGCCCCCATGCTTGACATTCTCGTCAGTCTCACAGAAGGGGACTAGTCTCGCCGGGACACTCTCCACACATGACGTGAACGTCACGGGATAGCCAGCCGACCACGGAGACATAGCCACGCCTTGGCGCATCACAAATCAAGACAATTCCACCCTAGTCCCTCACTTGTACTGCAGCGTTCCCGCGCACCAAAGAAACCATCTCCAACTCATGCAGAGCTAACCTTGTCCACCAAGGAAAACATCTACCGCCACGAGGAGCTAACCTTGTCCGGTTCCGACTACACGTACTCACTCGAGAAAAAGGGGGAAAAACATCACCACATCACAAACGGCGTCTTGCCGCAACAGAATCTCTACGAATCCTTAACGTTCGTATGCAACATCACCGAGTCGTACTAACGGTCGCGACTACGGCTTCACCCACCCTGCCTAATCCACTAACGGAGCGGATCTCTAATGCAAAATATGATGAGGACGGACTCAATCAACCCAGAGGTTCCTCTTGAACCTTGGCGACCCAAAACCCCTCTCATTTGAGAGTTTGGTGCCCAAGAACTAGAAAAGAAAAATGATGCTAAAGACATGCATTCTAAGACCGAGAGGAGAAGTGTCGTTACCTTCCGACTCCTCTTCCTTGCCATGACAAAATATCCGGATGAAAACCTTCGCAAAGATCTAGCCTCCACGGATTCGGACTCGGCTCGCGATTTGGAGCACCGAAGCTTCTCCTACAGCCCAAACCCTCCTTCACCTTTTCCTTGCTCTCCCTTCTCTCTAGAAATTAGTAAGAGAAAAGCTTGAAGAAGAATGAGGGTTTCCAACCCTATTCTCGGACTTAACTCCCCAAGAACAGTCCTAAACCGTCAGATCCTAAAATCAGGAAAAGAATGTCCACGATCCGCCTGAAAAATAAAATACCTGGGCCGAACACGGCCTGACACACGCCCGTGTCCAGGGCCGTGTGCCTCATTCGCCGTCTCAAATCGACGCGCCTGGAACAACACACAGGCATCCGACACGCCCGTGTTCGATCTGACACGCCCGTGTCCCCAATGACACGACCGTGTGGCCGGCCGTGTGCCTCCATTGACACGGCCCCGAAAACATCCCGAGAGGTGACACGGCCTGGGACACGCCCGTGTCCCAAGCCGTGTGCCAAGTCTCGACATTCGTCGACAGCCTTTGTGTCGACACTGCGGAAAAACGTCGAGCGAAGATCGCCGACCAAGCGGGACACGCCCTGTGACACGCCCGTGTCACAGGCCGTGTGCCCCAGTCTCGACACTCGACACTCGACACTCGTTGAGTGAACATCGTCGACCGACCCACACGGCCTTGGACATGCCCGTGTCCTAGGCCGTGTGCCTCGTCTCGACACAAAGTCGAGCGAAAAATGTCGACACCCCGGGCCGAGTGTCGACACGGGCTCGACACGCCCTGCGACACGCCCGTGTCGCAGGTCGTGTGCCCTCACTCGACACTTCGTCGAGCGCAAAGTGTCGACCACGCGGCCAAGTCGTCGACACGGCCTGACACGGCCCGGGACACGCCCGTGTCCCGGGCCGTGTGCCCCCTGCCAGAAACCAAAAAGGTCCAGAAACATAAATCGACCCCTTTCTCCAAATCTGGGGTGTTACAACTCTCCCCCCCCCCCCTTAACAGAATTTCGTCCTGAAATTACAAAACAGAAGGAGCAAAAAAACTTAAATTGTACCTGAAATGAAGAGTTCTGGATACTCTTCTAGCATGACTTGCTCTCGCTCCCAAGAGAGCTCCTCACGACCGCAGTTGTCCCAGCGGACTTTCACGAGTTTAACCTCTTTATTCCGCAACTGCCGAGTCTCCGAATCCTCTATAGCAATCGGACGGACTCGCGTCCTCAAGCCTTCCTCAATTGGCACCGATGCCGACTCGATCACCACACTAGCCTCCACCAATGCTTTCCTCAAGACGGAGACATGGAAAACGTCATGCAATCCACTCAGCTCCGTGGACAACGCCAACCGATAGGCTGCTTCTCCCACTCATTCAACAACTTCAAAAGGCCCCAAAAACCTCGGACTCAACTTTTTGAGTCGGCGAATCCGTGAGACGCCTTTGAACGGTTTGATCTTCAAATAGACCCAATCACCTGCCGCAAACTCCAACTTCCGGTGACGAGCATTAAAGTATTTTGCTTGCCGGTCCTGCGCCACCTTCATACGCTCTTGAATGGTCTGTACCAACTCACAAGCGTCCACTACCACCTCTTTTCCCAAAATTTTGGTGTCTCCCGCCTCTGCCCAAGACATCGGTGTTCGACACCGTCTCCCATACAAGGCTTCGTATGGCGCCATTTTTATACTCGCTTGGTAACTGTTATTGTACGCGAATTCCACCATGAAGAGGTGATCCTCCCACTTCTTGCCGAAGTCAAGAACGCACATTCTCAGCATATCCTCCATAGTACGGTTTGTTCTTTCAGTTTGCCCATCAGTTTGAGGATGGAACGCCGTACTGAACTTTAGCTTCGTGCCCAAACTCTTTTGAACTAGTCTCCAGTCCTTGGACGTAAACCGTCCATCTCGATCGCTGACTATACTCTTTGGAATCCCATGCAGTCGCACAATGTTGCGAACATACAACTCCACCAGCTTCTCCACGCTGTCCTCTTTCCGATTTGGGATGAAGTGGGTCACCTTGGTTAAGCGGTCCACGATCACCCAAATAGCATCATTACCATGCTGCGATCTAGGCAAACCATGTACAAAGTCCATGAAGATGTCATCAAATTTCCATTCAGGGATCGGAAGGGGTTTCAGGAACCCGCCCGGCTTCTGACATTCGGCTTTCACCAAGGCACAAGTTTGGCAACGATTCACGTACAAAGCTACGTCCCGCTTCAGCCCCGGCCACCAAAATGATTTCTTCATATCCAAGTACATCTTTGTACCGCCCGGGTGAATGAAGTACTTTGTGAAGTGAGCCTCAAACATCAACTCCTCACAGAGTTTGCCGAACTGCGGTATACAAACCCTTCCGTTCTTCCTCAGAATCTCATCAATCATCTCCCAGGTGCTGCTCTCGCCCGCTTGAGCCTTCGACACAAAAGGTTGAAACTCCACATCCAACCGAGTCGCTTCCCGAATGCGATCGGTCAAGTCGTTCTACACTTCGATCCAGTTCAACCGAGCCACGCTGGACTCGCCTCTCGCAACACATTCCAAACCAAGGGACTCCCATTCCCGTACCAACCGCTCATCATGAGTTTCGATCCAATTTCCTTGCCCCGAGTACTTTCTACTCAAGGCATCCGCCACCACATTGGCTTTACCTGACGTATACTGAATCGCCACTTCGTAGTCTCCAAGAAACTCAACCCACCTGCGTTGCCGCATGTTCAAGTCCTTTTGATCCAAGAGATACTTCAGGCTTTTGTGATCCGTGGAGATCTCCACCCTTGCACCATATACATAATGCCGCCATATTTTCAACGCAAAAATTACCGCCGTCAACTCCAAGTCATGGACGGGGTAATTCCTCTCATGAGGCTTCAGTTGTCTAGACCCAAAAGCTATCACCTTGCCATGTTGCACCAAGACACAACCCAAACCGCATCCCGATGCGTCACTGAAAATCTGAAATCCCTCGGTCCCTTGCGGTAGACTTAGGATTGGAGCCATCATCAGTCTCTCTTTCAGTGCTTCAAATGCCTGACTGCACTCTTGAGTCCACACAAACTTATGGTCTTTACGAGTGAGTGAGGTGAGGGGTAGAGCTATCCGCGAAAAATTCTCCACGAACCTCCTGTAATACCCGGCTAGTCCAAGAAAACTTCGGACCTCCGCCACGGTCCTCAAAACCGGCCAATCTCTAATGGCTTCCACTTTTGTTGGATCCACTGCCACCCCATCCCCACTAATCACGTGGCCCAAAAATGCCACATTCTCTAACCAGAACTCGCACTTGGAGAATTTTGCATACAACTGATTCTCCCTCAACACTTGCAAGACCACTCTCAAGTGGGTCTCATGTTCCACTTCCGATTTGGAATACACCAAGATGTCATCAATGAAGACAACCACAAAAGAATCCAAGTATTCCCGAAATACCCGATTCATAAGATCCATGAACACAGATGGTGCGTTCGTCAGCCCGAACGACATCACCGTAAACTCAAAGTGTCCATACCTTGTACCAAAGGCAGTCTTGAGTATGTTCTCATACCGAATTCGCAGCTGATAATAGCCTGACTTCAAGTCCAATTTTGAATACACCACTGACCCTACCAACTGGTCGAACAAGTCGTCTATCCGAGGAATCAGATACTTATTCTTGACGGTCAGTTTATTCAGCTCTCGGTAGTCAATGCACAGTCGCATGCTACCGTCTTTCTTCTTTACAAACAACACCGACGCACTCCACGGCGAAGAACTGGGTCTGATATACCCTTGCTCCAACAGTTCCTGCAACTGCACTTTGAGTTCTGCCAACTCCTTTGGTGCAATCCTAAACGGAGGACGTGACACCGGCCTAGCCTCCGGCACTAACTCGATCGAGAAATCGATCTCCCTCCGAGGAGGTGCTCCAGGAAGTTCATCCGGAAACACATCCTTGAACTCTGCCACAACGGGCACTTCCTCAATAGTCAGCTGGGAGAGACGAACCTCCAATAACGCTACAAGCGCTACACCACCCGCATCAACTGCATGGCCGAAATCAGGGAACAGACCACTCCACAAAGGCCCTCAAATTTGATCTCCGCCTGCCCTTTGCTCTTTAGGGTCACTACCTTAGATAGACAATCAATACTGGCGCGCTGCTCTGCAAGCCAGTCCATGCCCAAAATGACATCGAACTCAACCAATGGTAAAATCGCTGCTACCAAAACGAAGTCAACTCCGTCTAGCTCCCAACAGATGCGCCCTTTGGCCCCAGTGGTCATGGATGACCCATTGGGCATGCACACTTTCAACTCCGCGTCCGCCGAGAAAGACTCAACTCCTATTCTCCGGATGAAGCTCTCCGCAAGAAAGGAGTGCGATGCTCCCGTATCGAACAATACCCGAGCGGGATATCCAGAAACTAACACGAAGCCTACAACATAGACATCACACAAAAGTCTAAAAGTATGAAGCACAAAATTTAAACTTAAATTTTCTTCATACCTATCACCACATCGGTCTGGCGGATCGCTTCTTGCTGTCCAAGGTTGTAAGCCCTTGGTTGTACCGGTTGGAACCGAGAAGCGCTCGACTCCGCCATCTTCCCTTTCTCTACAACACTGGGGCCGGAGCGCACAGTCTGCTCCTGCCTTGTCTCTTGCCCCGCTCCTCCTTGGGGACAAACACGAGCTATGTGCCCCACCTTACCGCAGTTGTAACACGTCGGCGGTACCCTAGAGTGAGAACCTCCAGGCGTCCAATTGCTCTTCTCACCGGATCTGGAAGTGTGAGGCTTCTTCCTCCACCTACTCCCTTCAGACTTTCCATGAGGTTGGGAAGGCTTCCCTTCCCCTTGCTTGGGAGTAAAACCCTTACGGCGTTGGGTTCGCTCCAAATCACTTTCTAAAATCCTGGCAGCCTCAACTAGTTCATTGAATCCCGCTCTCTTCATGGAGATGAGGGGTTGTCTCAGGTTCTCCCTCAGCCCTTGGTAGAAGAGGTTATCCCTTTCTACATCATCTGTCATCGTCGTTCCCGCGTAACGACCCAAACGGTGAACTCCTGCACATACTCATCCACTGTCTTATCTCGCTGCATTAAATGCAGAAACTGCCTTTGAAGGGCCAATCGTGTAGAAACTGGAATATACCTCTTTAGAAACGCATCCCCAAACTCCTCCACTGACGGGGTGCGCCCCGGGAACTGGCGGCCGCTATGGCTCACCCACCACAACTTGGCGTCTCCTTCCAACATGAACGCCGCATATTCAGATTTCTTTTCTTCTGGCGTCTCTGCCGGCCTCATAAGCTCTTGAATGCGAACCCACCAATCCTCCGCATCCGTTGGCGTACCAACTCCCTTGAATGACGGGGGATGGAAGCTCAAGAAATACTTCAAGTGCCGGTCTCCATGTCCGACAACTACCCTCTCCGCCAAAGGCTCCACTCGCCTGGCTTCTCCTCCTGGCACGGTCGTCGCCGTATCCGGTGTAGCAGGGGTTGCTACTTGAGCTGATGCTGCAGCTTGGGCTGCTACCATCGCTTCTGCCAGCATGCGACAGAAGTCGGCCGGGTTTACACCCGTGCCCAACAGACCTGGAGCAGTGGCACTGCTCGCCGAGAGTTCCTCTCTTGCTCTCGACGTACCCGCCTCGTTGCTTGCACTCTTCAAGAAAACAAAAAACAAGGAATCAGTCTCAACTCTCAAGACTTAAACATAAGGACACTCATGGTCCCGCGTTACTCTTATGTGGATAACTTCTCTACGCATTGACCTTGAATCTAACCTCGCTTTGATAACAAATTGTAACACCTCCCCTGTAATGACCGTATAATATGGGTCCGGCCGGGGCCCCACAACATACGGACGGCACAACTTTAGTATTAAAAGTTGATATAGCTACCCACACTCAAAACACTTTGCACAACACAACGGAAACACCAACAAGACAAGAAGTTATCCACTACAAGAAGAGTAAAACAAATGGCCTTATGACCTTACAACAAGTGTCCAAAATCAAACAATACAACAGTCAAGAATGCGCTTAGCACTCCTAGTCTACCTCGACATGCAAGCCGGACAACATGAGTCTCAAACATACAACATCATATAAGTAGAGCTACAAAAGAGAAAAGCACTTCATGAGGCTTAGGCCTTTCTGGCCGGCGAGCTAGCTCCTGCATGCGATCATTGCCCTGTAAAATTTATTAGTAATGTGGGTCAGCAAAGGCTGACCTCAAAATGTGTAACAACACATCTCCTCCCGGCCTCCCCTAACGGACCCCGGGGTACCCCTCCAACCTGCAAGTTAGCACTTCGTATGCAATAATCATAAGCAAGAAAAGCAACTACAGAAACAGGCTTGGATGTCACACACATCCTACATGTTCTCTACTGGTTGAGCATATAATAAAAGGGTCTACTTATGCAATCATGTATGCAACAACCCGGGTTTCACCCAAGGCACCCTATCTCGTATGTATCTAGCACATCATCACATCATATGGGTACTCATCGATTCCCCATTGGCATAAAGCCGCAAGCAAAGAGGTCACACCATTTCTCCTAACGACACACCAGCCGCCACATGGAACTCTTGCAAAGGCCCCACCCGCTCAAGGTCTTAGACCCGGGCTTGCCTACAAGCTCTGACGTCTCATGTCAGGATTCCAACAACATAAACTGACCGATTCTAAGAAGCCTTGCCGCACCCCACCCGCTCATGACCTCATTGCCCGGGCTTGCCCCCATGCTTGGCATTCTCGTCAGTCTCACAGAAGGGGACTAGTCTCGCCGGGACACTCTCCACACATGACGTGAACGTCACAGGATAGCCAGCCGACCACGGAGACATAGCCACGCCTTGGCGCATCACAAACCAAGACAATTCCACCCTAGTCCCTCACTTGTACTGCAGCGTTCCCGCGCACCAAGGAAACCATCTCCAACTCATGCGGAGCTAACCTTGTCCACCAAGGAAAACATCTACCGCCACGAGGAGCTAACATTGTCCGGTTCCGACTACACGCACTCACTCGAGAAAAAGGGGGAAAAACATCACCACATCACAAACGGCGTTTTGCCGCAACGGAATCTCTACGAATCCTTAACGTTCGTATGCAACATCACCGAGTCGGACTAACGGTCGCGACTACGGCTTCACCCACCATGCCTAATCCACTAACGGAGCGGATCTCTAATGCAAAATATGCCGGGGACGAACTCAATCAACCCGGAGGTTCCTCTTGAACCTTGGCGACCCAAAACCCCTCTCATTTGAGAGTTTGGTGCCCAAGAACTAGAAAAGAAAAATGATGCTAAAGACATGCATCCTAAGACCGAGAGGAGAAGTGTCGTTACCTTCCGACTCCTCTTCCTTGTCATGGCAAAATATCCAGATGAAAACCTTCGCAAAGATCTAGCCTCCACGGATCCGGACTCGGCTCGCGATTTGGAGCACCGAAGCTTCTCCTACAGCCCAAACCCTCCTTCACCTTCTTCCTTGCTCTCCCTTCTCTCTAGAAATTAGTAAGAGAAAAGCTTGAAGAAGAATGAGGGTTTCCAACCCTATTCTCGGACTTAACTCCCCAAGAACAGTTCTAAACCGTCAGATCCTAAAATCAGGAAAAGAATGGCCACGATCCGCCTGAAAAATAAAATACCTGGGCCGAACACGGCCTGGCACACGCCCGTGTCCAGGGCCGTGTGCCTCATTCGCCGTCTCAAATCGACGCGCCTGGAACAGCACACGGGCATCCGACACGCCCGTGTTCTATCCGACACGCCCGTGTTCTATCCGACACGCCCGTGTCCCCAATGACACGGCCGTGTGGCCGGCCGTGTGCCTCCATTGACACGGCCACGAAAACATCCCGAGAGGTGACACGGCCTGGGACACGCCCGTGTCCCAAGTCGTGTGCCAAGTCTCGACACTCGTCGACAGCCTTTGTGTCGACACCGCGGAAAAACGTCGAGCGAAGATCGCCGACCAAGCGGGACACGCCCTGTGACACGCCCGTGTCACAGGCCGTGTGCCCCAGTCTCGACACTCGACACTCGACACTCGACACTCGTCGAGTGAACATCGTCGACCGACCCACACGGCCTTGGACACGCCCGTGTCCTAGGCCGTGTGCCTCGTCTCGACACAAAGTCGAGCGAAAAATGTCGACACCCCGGGCCGAGTGTCGACACGGGCTCGACACGCCCGTGTCGCAGTCCGTGTGCCCTCACTCGACACTTCGTCGAGCGCAAAGTGTCGACCACGCGGCCAAGTCATCGACACGGCCTGACACGGCCGGGGACACGCCCGTGTCCCGGGCCGTGTGCCCCCTGCCAGAAACCAAAAAGGTCCAGAAACATAAATCGACCCCTTTCTCCAAATCTGGGGTGTTACACCGAGCTACCCCCACTGCCCCCTCCGATGACTGGCTTAGCGATGATGGTCGGGTCCAGTCCTGGCTTCTCAACTCTATGGACTTCGAGCCCTACAGGATGACCATGTATCATGACACGACCAAGACCATGTGGGAGGAGCTCCACTCTTTTTACTCTGGACACAACAGTCTTCAACACTTATATGATATTCTCTCTGACCTTCAGAACCTTGCTCCTGGTGCTCCCGGTGATATGATCTCTTTCGTTGGCCAGGCAAAGACCCTGACCGAGGCTTGGATTCAACATCAGCCTCCAACTACTGATCTAGCTACTCAACGGGCCCAAAAAGAGGCTGTCACCATCGCGATGATGTTGTCCCGTGTTCCGCCCCACCTGCATAGTGTTCGGGCCTAGATCCTTTCTTCCACGACGACTCCTTCATTATCTGATGTCTGCTCAATGCTTCTTAGAGTTACGCCTCCTACTGAGACTCCTCCCGGATTTGCACCGGCTCTTCTTCAACAACCTATCCTTCCGACCCCCCTCCTGCGCGTGGATCTTCCACTCGAGGGGGCCGACCTCCATCTCGGGGACTAGGACGCGGTGGTCGTTCGTCTATGAAAAGCACATATTGTGGCCGGGGTGGTCATCTTGAGGCTATCTGTTACAACAAGTATGAGTTCCCTCCCCACTTTGTTGTTGCTTCCTCTGCTGCTCCTGCTCCCACTGGGCTTCTGCCCAGGATCCGACATCCACTACCCGCAAAGATATCGATGAGCTCCGCACTCAACTCCACCAGCCATAGGGTGCCCTCGGCCGCTCCTCCGGCTCGGTTGCGTCTTTCTCTGCGGAAGGTATAACCTGTCTCTCTCATATCCTCCACTGGATCGTCGATTCCGGCGCTACTCACCATATTACCTCCCAGTATCTCTCGACGGCTCATCGTCCATGTATCACTGTGGCCAATGGTGACATCCTACCGGTCTCTGACGCCGCTGCTCTCCAGCTTACCCCGACCCTTTCTCTTTCCTCGGTTCTTCACGTTCTGGGGTCTCTTTTCAATTTACTTTCTGTTAGTCGCCTGACGCACGACCTTGATTGTTGCATAACTTTTTCTCCTTCTTCTTTTCTTAAGCAGGATCGCCGTACCCGGAGTATCATTGGTAGGGGCCAGCTGTTGAATGGGCTCTACCTCTTGGATATCCCACCCAGTCTTCTCTTCGCCGTCTCCACTGTTGATTGGCATCGCCGCCTTGGGCATGCTCCCCTTCCGATTCTCAAGCGGGCTCTTCCTGATGTTACTTTATGTGAGTTCTCTTGTAAATCTTGTATCTACGGCAAACATCATCGTTCTTCCTTCCCCCCTGCTTGTACCAGGAGTAATACTTATTTATCTTTAGTTCATTCTGATGTATGAGGCCCTTATAAGGTCTCTAGTATATTTGGATTTTGCTATTTTGTCACTTTTATTGATGATTACTCGCCTACTACGTGGCTATATTTACTACATGATCGTACTGAACTTACATCCGTCTTTCGTGTTTTTTAACTGAGATGCGTACGCAGTTCGCCACCCCCCTCAAAATCCTCCGCACTGATAATGCTCGCGAATATACGGGTCGCACCTTCTCCAATCTTTGCACCGAATTTGGCGTCATCCATCAAACTTCGTGTGCGTATACTCCTCAGCAAAACGGGGTGGCCGAACGGAAGAATCACTATCTTCTCGATGTTGCTCGGTCCCTCATGTTTCAAATGCAGGTTCCGATCGAATATTGGAATTTTGCCGTCTCCACAGCCTGTCATCTCATCAACCGCCTACCCTCGTCTATTCTTGACTTTGCCTCTCCTATCTAACTTCTCTATCCTTCCACCAACCCCACCTCTCTCACCCCGCGGGTTTTCGGGTGTGTTTGTTATGTTCATCTTCTTGGCCCGCTTTCGACAAACTTGCTCCTCAGGCGACAAAATATATGTTTGTTGGCTACTCCCGTACTCAAAAGGGGTATGTTTGCTCCTCTCCTTCTGATGGCAAGCTAGTTGTCTCAGCAGATGTCACCTTCTGTGAAGACCAGCCCTTCCACTTACCATCCCCCACCCCGTCTTCCTCTCCTCTTCCCCGCCCTGCCGTACCTGTCACGCCCTCTTCTATGCCATCTCCTTCAGCCTCTCTCCCCGCCCCCTCGGGTTCCTCCGACCCTTATCCATGTTTACAATCGTCGTTTCTCCAAGGATGATTCCCTGCACCAGCTTCCTGCTCCAAGCGACACCCCGACAACGGCAGATCCAGCTCCCGCCTCTATAGCTCATCCTTTGGCCAACTACGTTTCTCTCCATCGGCTGACTCCACCTCTATACGCCTTTACCACTTCTCTTTCCTCTATTTCTATTCCTAACACTGTGCAAGAGGCGCTTCAACACCCAGGGCGGCGGGCGGCCATGGACGATGAAATGCGAGCTCTCTGGGCTAACCGGACTTGGGATCTGGTTCCTCTTCCTGCAGGCCAACACTGTGTTAGCTGCAAGTGGATTTTTGTTGTTAAACATGCGGCGGATGACACCGCCGAGCATTTAAAGGCCCGCCTCGTGGCCCGGGGTTTTACTCAACAACCTGGCCTTGATTATGAGGAAATCTTCTCTCCGGTGGCCAAATTGAACACGGTCCGCGTTCTTCTCTCCTTGGTTGTTCATCGTCATTGGCCTCTTTATCAGCTGGATGTTAATAATGACTTCCTCAACGACGATCTGCAGGAGACTGTTTATATGCACCAACCTCCCGGGTTTGAGACCACGGGGGAGTCTCGGGTCTGTCATCTTCAGAAGTCTATTTATGGTCTCAAACAACCCCCCCGCGCTTGGTTTGAAAAATTCAGTAAGGTTGTCTGTGATATTGGCTTCATTCGGAGCTCAGCTGAATTTTCTCTCTTCACCCGACACCGGTCAACCGGAACTGTGATCCTACTTGTCTATGTTGACGATATCCTCATTACTGGCGACGACACTACAAGGATACAACATATCAAGCAACAGTTGAACTCCGCCTTTCAGACCTAAGATCTTGACAACCTTCAGTATTTTCTTGGGCTTGAGGTTGCACGACGCCCTGATGGTCTTGTGTTATCCCAATGGAAGTATTGTATGGACCTCCTTCATGATGTCGGCTATTCTGGATATAAATCTGTGGATACTCCTATGGACGCTAATCACAAGCTCTCGGCCCACAGCTCTGACTCCGATAAGTTGCTTACAAATCCGGAATACTATAGACGCTTAGTTGGGAAGCTGATCTATCTTACGGTTACTCGACCAGACATCTCTTTTACCGTGGGAGTTGTGAGTCGTTTTGTGCATGCTCCTTGGACATCTCATGTTCAAGCTATCGAGCGCATTCTTCGATATCTCAAGAACCCTCCAGGACAAGGGCTTGTGTGCAAACCATCCACATCTCTATCTCTTGTTGCGTACTTTGACGCTGACGTTGCCGGATCTATTGATGATAGGCGTTCCACAACTGGTTTCTGTACCTACTTCGGTGGACATCTCATAACCTGGCGTAGCAAGAAACAGACTGTGGTTGATCGCTCTTCTGCTGAAGCCGAGTACCGGGCTATGACTGCTGTTGTTTCCGAGTTAACTTGGCTTGAGAGCCTTCTGGGAGACTTGGGTGTTCCTCTCTTATCACTGGCGACCCTATTTTGTGAGAGAGTCAAGCAGCTATACATATTGCCAAGAATCCGGTCTTTCACGAACGCACAAAGCATATTGAAGTTGACTGTCACTTTATTCGGGAAAAAGTACAGTCAAAGAAGATTGATTTGGAGCATGTTTCTGCTACAAACCAAGTTGCTGACATCCTGACTAAAGCTCTCTCCCGGCCGCTATACTACCAGTTTTTATCCAAGCTTGGTGCCCGCGACTTGTACGCTCCAACTTGCGGGGGAGTGTTAGAAAAGCCTAATTAAGGCCATCTAGGGGCCCATTTTCCTCTTTTCTCTCTCTCTCTTTGTATTAGTCCCACATGTTGGATTGGGATTTCTCTCCTTCCTCTTTTCTTATATAGATGTATTCATACTTGTAATTTATTATTCAAGAAGTAATATACTAGTTTTGAGGCCTCTCTTTACAGGTTTATAGAATCAGGATCCCTTTCTCATAAAACATTTTTTCGTTATTCTTACCTTTTTCTAATACAAGTCATTTCTTCTTTTGGTTAATTTGCGGTCAATTATTTCTAACAGACCCCTTCACAGCCATAATCTCTAGTTTTTTTTGTTGCAGATGAAAAACTTAATGACATTGTTGGCAGTGCTTATTATGTTGCTCCTGAAGTCCTTCACAGATCATATAGTACAGAAGCTGACATATGGAGTGTTGGCGTTATCACATATATATTGTTATGTGGCAGTCGTCCTTTTTGGGCTCGTACAGAATCAGGAATTTTTCGTGCCGTACTGCGCGCTGATCCTAATTTTCTTGATTCTCCTTGGCATTCTGTATCTGTAGAAGCTAAAGATTTTGTTAAAAGGCTTTTGAACAAAGATTATAGGAAAAGAATGACTGCTGCACAAGCTCTTAGTAAGTATTACATACCATAAATTTATCACTTTAGTTGGTTGGAATAATTACAATTAATTGAATTTTTTCTTTCATTACATCCTAGGCTCTTAGTTAGGTATCTGGGGAGTAAAATTGGTAATTGCTTGACTGCAGCTCACCCATGGTTACGAGATGAGCAACGACAGATTCCTTTAGACATACTTATCTATAAGCTAGTTAAATCATATCTGAGAGCTTCTCCTTTCAAACGTGCTGCCTTAAAGGTTTGTTATATACTTTCACTGGTTCAACATTTTTTATTATACTAGCTCGGACCCTGACTTCGAAATGGTATCTGATTTTCTTTTTGAATTGTTTACTCTTATCTTCTTCCCAGTGGAGATGTATGAGATGATCTTTGAATACTATCTTCTTCTACTTGTCTGAATTACAGTTCGTGCAATGATTCTCTTTAAATAATTGTCATGTCCTGAATAACATCCATGTTATCTTACTATCAAGACCTTTCTCTTATGTGATTTGAAATCTAGAGTACATATGATACATTATCGTCATGCCATCATTTTTCTCTAATAAACAGGGGCAGGGTAGACCAATAAAGGCTTAGAATGAAACTCTAAATAAAAATATGATGTACTTGGGTATTAGTGAGATTATGACTAAAGGTACGGCACAATGGCGACAAAGGATCCATATAGCCAACCA
The DNA here is from genome assembly GCA_039583875.1 of Platanthera guangdongensis. Lineage (NCBI taxonomy): Eukaryota > Viridiplantae > Streptophyta > Magnoliopsida > Asparagales > Orchidaceae > Platanthera > Platanthera guangdongensis. The sequence continues at coordinate 17,884,952 of CM077152.1, forward strand.
CACTATAGTGGGATAAAGGCTTGATTGTTGTTGTTGTATTTGTCCAGGTTTTATTGTTTTATAGTTTTTCAGCTTTGAAGCTGTTAAAGTAAAATAATATTCTTCATATACATAAAAGGTACCCTTTTTATTTAAAGAGGATGGATAAATTGCAATACGGATACAAGCAATGCGAGAGTAATGCATAAAACTTATTTATTCTAACACCTTCGATCAAGCTGGAGCAGTTTAGGCGATAACATGACTGAACTGCCCAGCTTGTTCCTGATGATGCGAATCCAATTTCTTGATAAACCTTTGCGAAGTTATCAACCAATTAGTTCTTTGTCACAATAAACTTTACACAAATAATGTCTTCTAAGAATTTCTCCCGAACATAAATGACAATAAACCTGTGTTCTTGGTACGCTCATGAAAAACTGAATTGTATGTGATGCACATAGCTATTTTAATATCACAGTATAACTGCATTGGTTTCTGAGCATCCTTCCCCAATTCTCTGGTCTGTTGTTTTACCCAGCCTAATTCTCTTGTATTCTAAGCCATGATTCTGTATTTAGACTCTCCACTAGAGTAGACAACAACAGGTCGCTTCTAGCTTTTCCTCGATATAATGTTCCCCCAACAAAGTCAAAACCACATAGTAGATCTTCTTTATCTAACAGCTATCTTACCCAATCTGCATCCCAAAAATACCTCAACCTCAAAAATATTATCTCTTCTTGTATAATAAGCCAACACCCAGGTCCCTTTCAAATATTTAAGGATCCGTGACACAACATCCATATGCTGATCTAGGAGAGCTCATGAATTGACTTAACACACTAACCTAAAAAGCAACATATCGGCGAGTAATAGTTAAGTTCTACAAGTTTTCTATATCGACTTGCATCAAGACACATAAGACTTCTTCGTTTTTCATCAATTATAGGTTTGGTAGGATTTTGTATTGGCTTATACCCCCAATATACTTATATACCTGCTTCACTTAGTAAATACAATGTATACTTTCTTTGCATAAGACATAGCCCCTTTGAACCCTTTTCAACCTTTATTCCAAGAAAGTACTTTAACCTTCCCAAATCTTGTCTAAAACTGAGTTCATTAAGATCTCGATGTCTTTAATTCCCTTGTTGTCATTCCATGTAATTACAATCAGCGTTGTAGATGTCGGCTGACATGTCAGACATGTCGGCTGACATAAATGTTTTGGGCAGAAAATACTACGACATCGACATTTTAAACAACAACATCATTTTTGAAAATATCCCCGATATTTCAGTTTTTAGGCCCCGATATATCGGTCTTACCCGATATATCCGGTGATATCTCGCAAATGATATATGACAAGTACTAAAAATATATATTTTTCATTTCTTTTAAGCGTCCGAGCGGTAATATTTTGTTTTGAGCAACATTTCCTGCATCTCTATAGACTATAGCCAAGATTTGTCTTCTTTCTCGTCTCACTCTCATTTGGTGATCTTTATGTCGTTTACTGTCGTCAATCTTTTGTATAATTTATAAACATTCATTTTGTGTATATATGCGTATTGTATAATTTATAAACATACATTATGTGTATATATACTTATTGTATAATTTATAAATATACATTATGTGTATATATGTTTATTATGTAATTTATAAAAATACATTACGTATGTAACTGTATATATTTACAAAAAATATTTTTATATATAAATAAATTTATTTAAATATTAAAATCCGACATTGTAAAATATCCTCGATGTATCCCCAGCAATCCGACATAGAATATTTCAAATTCAAACTGACATGAACCCGACATCCGACATCTACAACCTTGATTATAATACCACCAACATAGACCCCTCATAAAATGCTACCTGCTATTGTGTGCTTATAAATAGCTAACTTGACACTGCGACATACCAAACTGTGAGACTGTGAGAGGGCACTAGATAATATGCTAGACCTTTCTCACGGTGATTGTTTCAATTCATACAAAGTTTTCTTCAATTTACATACGAACTTTCCCTAGCAATAAACCCCGAGCGTTGCTTTATAGAAATTTCTTCAGGTAGGTTTCCATGTACGAATGCATTGGAAATGTCCAATTGAAAGTAAGTCACTCTATATTTGTGTCCATGAAGAGAAGCAATTGAATCCATATAATTTTTGCTACCGAAGAAAATGTTCCTCATAATCAACTCCATAGGTTTGGTGTAGCCTCTATCACATGCTGAGCTTTATACTTGCTAATTGACCCAACTGGATTTGTTTTGATGGCATAAACCCATATGCAGCTCACGATATTCTTGTTTGGTGGCAATGAGACCAACTCTCAGGTGTCATTTCTTTCCAATGCATCCACATCTTCCCACATAACTGCTTTCCATTCAATCTTAAGACTTCAGATATTTGGTGGAACTGTATGTGATGATAATTTGAAAACAAATGCATGAAACATGAGTGATAGAAACTTCTAAGAGAGATAGTTAGCAATAGAATTTTGAGGATTAGGACAATGAGGAAGTGTATCTTTATGTAGATGATTGGAAGATCTAGATCATCAATGAGGAAGTGTGTCTTTATGTAGATGATTGGAAGATCAAGATCATCAGACAAAGCAAATTCTTGGGTGGGCCCTGAATCATAGTGAGAACTTGGTTACACAACATTAGGAACACGCACCCGACAACAAAAAAATGTTGATAATAGGTATCTTACCACTAGATATTTGATTTATACTTGGTTTTCCACTAATCACATTCTCAACAATGTCCCGCCCTTCCATAATTACAATGGTCTGATAAACTGGAAGTTTATAGTGAAATTCATTGAGGTTGATTTTTGGCTGAGGATGAATAGAAGGGGGTGATTTGACAGAAAGTAACATCCTGAAACTTAAAGTTTCTTTTCATTTGAGGACTATAACATTTGTACTCTTTTTGGGACCTAGAATACAACAACACTCTACAACACCCAAGCCTTTATCCCACTATAGTGGGGCCGACTATATGGATCCTTTGTCGCCATTTTGCCCTATCTTTAGTCATAATCTCACTAATGCCTAAGTACATCATGTCTTTCCTTATAGTTTCATTCCAAGTCTTTATTGGTCTACCCCTCCCTTGTTTAACATTCCTAGTGTAAACTCTCACAACATCTAACAAGTGCTAATGGTATTTTCTGTACGTGTCCCAACCATCTTAGTCGAGCTTCTCACATCTTCTATGCAATTGGTGACACATTCGTTCTTAATTTTATCCAGTCTCATGTGTGTACACATCCACTTAAGCATTCTCATCTCCGCAACTCTCATTTTTTGCTCATGTACACAATTCACTGCCCAACACTCTAATTGCAGTACGGTAAAACTTGTCTTTAAATTTTAATGGTACTTTACGATCACACAAGATCCCTGACGTGTCTCTCCACTTTAACCAACCTGCTTGGATTCTATGTATCACATATTTATCAACACCTCCATATTTTTGAACTTTCGATCTAAGATATTTAAAGCACTCACTGCAAGAAATATCTTGATCAGCCAACTTAATAATGAAGTCATCTGTCCTTCTTGCAATTCTAATTTTAAGCTCCATATACTTCATCTTTGTCGTGCTCAACCAAAACCCTTATTTTTTAAAGTGTCTTGCCAAGATTCAAGTTTCACGTTTACACCCTCGCTCGTCTCATTGACCAAAACAATCATCCGCAAACAGTAAACACCAAGGTATTACTTGTTGGATATATCCGGTGAGCTCGTTTAAGATAAGGGTAAAGAAAAAAAGGCTTAAAACTGAACCTAGATGTAAGTCAACAGTGATAAGGAATTTCTATGTTACTCTTCCAAATGTCCTCACCCTCGTCACTGCATTTATGTACATATCTTTGATTATGTCAATGTATAGTACATTTACACTTTTCTTTTCAAAAACTCCCCATAAGATCTTTTTTGGAACCTTATCATAAGCCTTCTCAAGATCGATAAACAACATGTGCATATATATTTTTTTGTCGATAGTTGTCAATGAGTCTCTTCAAGAGATGTATAGCTTTCATGGTCGATCGCACTGACATGAATCTAAATTGATTTTCTGAGATGCTAGTCTCTCGTCTTACTTTTTTTTATTACTCATTCTCATAATTTCATGGTACAACAACACTCAAGCCTTTATCCCACTATAGTGTGGTCGGCTATATTGATCATTTGTCGTCATTATGCCTTATCTTTAGTCATAATCTCACTAATGCCTAAGTACATCATGTATTTCTTTATAGTTTCATTCCAAATCTTTATCGGTCTACCCCTCTCTCGTTTAACATCAATGCCTAATATGTGCCTCTAATGGTCTCCTTTGTACGTGTTCTCATAGTTTCATGGTATGACTCATTAATTTAATTCCTCTGTAATTAACACAATTTTGTACATTTTTGTTCTTATACAAAGGTGGCGAGATACTTTCTCTCTTTTGGTCCGACTTTCTTTTTGACTTTAGTATCTTATTAAAAAACGTGTAAGTCATAAAATTCCTTTTTTCTCTAGACATTTTCATTCTTCGAAGGGTATATCATCTAGCCGAACTGTTTTTTCCATTTATCTTCTTTAAATCATCATTTACTTCTGATACTTGAATTTTACGATAAAACGTTATGTTTCTATACTCCTCCGATTTACTTAACTCTTTCAAATTCAGTTTATTGTCTTTTGTTTTACTATAAAGTTGATAAAAGTATCTTTTTTCATCACTCTTTAATAACCATAACATCCGTCAAAACTGTATCTATTTCATTCTTTATGCATTTAACTTACCTTAAATCTTGTCTTCCTCTCTCGAGCTTGAACAATTTTATATATGTCACAATTTTCATCTTTGGTACATTTAGTATCTTAAGAAAAATACATTTAATGAATTGAGGATCAAGTTTGCTCCCCACGATACCCAATTGGTGAACAAAGCATATGCTTCCAAAGGTTTGGGGGGGGGGGGGATAGGGATATTGATTTTTCAGGAAATAAAATTTGATGGGGTGATTTATGTTCAAATCCAGTGGTTTTTCAAGAAACAAGATTAGGTAGCAGATAGTAAGAACCCTATGATTCTGGTATCTTTTTGGAATTTCATATCAAATATCAGTACTCGTATGTTTGCGACAATTTTTGCATTCAACTGGTCCATTTTTGGTGTGAGCACATGATGTCTGAAGGGGAATACCTTTAGCAGCCATAAACTGTGTGATGGAAAAAAACAGTTTATATTATGGTGCATTATCACTCTGCACGATTTTGATTTATTTCCCAAAGTGATCTTTGATCTTAGCAGAAAATATAGGAAATAAGAAAATAATTCTAATTGGCCTTTCATAAAAAAACAACTAAGTGCAACAAGAGAAATCATTAACAATTGTAACAAAATATCTAAAACCACTTTTGGAGGTGGTGGGGCAAGGGTCCCATACATCACAATGGATCAAATCAAAACATGCATTAACCCGAGCATGCTCCCTAGGAACATATGACACCTTATATGCTCCCAACTCATTGCTCACACTCCAAAGTGGTGACTTTTTTATACTCATGATATATTTGCTTTATTTTAGATAGTGAAGGATGTCCAAGTCTACCACGCAATTGAAATAAAGATAAAGGGGCGGATACAATACAAATAGTATAATCCTCCCGACTCAAAGTCTGACTCAAAGTCTGGCCCAAATGTCCTCTTCGTCTTTCAATCCTGAAAGGTCTTTCAATCCTGAAAGACACAAGAAGTAGGAGAAAAGGTTAATGTGTAATCAAATTGTTTTGTCATTTGGTTAACATAAAGTAAACTCAAAGGAAATTGTAATACATATAATACAGAAGATAGCAATATATTAGGAGATGGAGATACAACACGTGCACTTTTAGTAATGAATTTGGAGCCATTACCTAAAGTGACAGTAGGTAGAGATGTAGATGGGGTAAGGGATGTAAATATATATGTGTTTCCCTTCATGTGATCTTGTTGGAAAAGCCCATGTAAAGAGGCCCATATTGGAGCCCTTTTAGTTAGCTTTCTTCTTTTCTCTTCTTTAGTCCCACATCATATATAGGGATCTCTTCTCTCTTTCTCCCTCTTATAAATATGTATTCATACCTTGTATTTGATTATTGAGAAAGTATATACAAGTTTGAGGTGTCTCTACATGGTATCAGAGCCAATCGATCTCTCCTTGTGGCTATCCCTCTGCTAATCGTCCGACCTCCTTCTCTTGCGCAGGGCGCGGCCTGGTTTTTACCCGTCTGTGTTTTCCCGGGTGGATAACTCTCTAATCGCGGCTTCCCGCGCGGTTAGATTCTTTTCTAGCCGCTCCTCCCTCCCCTCTCTCGTGGCTTCCACCTCTTCTCCTACTCTTGGCTCCCGTGTTTTTATAAGCCTCTCTCTAACATGTGGGGCCCTCTCTCTTCACCCTCTATCCACGCGGCTTCTTCTTAACCCGCACGGTCTCCCTTCTAACCGCTGATCCTCTTCCCGCCGGTCTAAACTCCTAACCGCGAGGCTATGGGATCTTCTCTTGACTCTACCGGGCAGGTGGCTTCCTCCTCTGCTGCCCGCCCAGTTCCTGCTCCAGAACTCCGGGATGAACTACGATTACAACTATCTTGTTAGCCGGCAAGAAATACTTCGTGGAGTGGGTACACTCGGTTCGCCGTGTCCTTCAGTCCAAAGGCTTCCTGCATCACTTGACTCAAGCTGCTCCAGCTCCTCCTACTGATGATTGGTTGCGAAATGATGGTCGTGTTCAGACCTGGCTTCTCAACTTCCTTGATGACGAACCGTATCGCATGACCATGTACCATGAAACCGCCAAAGCGATGTGGGATGAACTTCATTCCCTCTATTCTGGGAAGGATAATCTACAACACTTGTATGACATCATCACTGATCTACAGACTCTTGATGTTGGCGGGGCCACCGATCTCACCTCATCTGTTGCTCGGGCCAAAACTCTGGTTGAAGCATGGATTCAACATCAACCTCCTACAACGGATCTTGCTGCACAATGAGCTCAAAAAGAAGCCGTGGGCGTCGCCATGATGATGGCTTGTGTGCCACCACATATTCATAGCATTCGAGCTCAGATCCTCTCCTCTGCTGCTACTCTATCACTATCTGATGTCTGTTCCATGTTGCTCAAGGTCTCACCACCTCCGGATAGTTCTGTACCTCCATCACCGACTCTCCTTCAGCAAACTTCTCCGCCCTTACTACCCCTTCCACCTTCTGCTCGGGGGGGGGGGGGGGTGACGGCTCTCGTGGCCGCGGTCAGGGAGGCTGACCACGACCAAAGTGTTCCTTCTGCGGGAAGGATGGACACCTTGAGGCCACGTGCTATCGCAAGCATGAGCTTCCTCCTCGTCCACAGGCTGTCGTCGCTGCTCATTACTCCTCGCTCACTCGTACTGACATTGACGAGGTTCGTCTTCAGCTCCAACAACTTCATGGTCTGCTCACTCGCCAGCCTGCCTCTGTTACCTCGGCTGCCTCCGTCTCACATGAAGGTATCACATGTCTCTCCACTAGTCCACGGTGGATAGTGGATTCAGGTGTCACTCATAGCATCACCTCTCTGCGGCCACATCAGTACCTGGATACTCCTCATCCTAAGTGTATCACAGTAGACAAGGGGGACATTGTTCCGGTCTCCGGCTCTACGGACATCTCTCACTTCTCTCTCTCTACGCTCCTCTCTTCATGTTCCTGACTCCCCTTTCAATTTACTTTCTGTTGGTCGCCTCACTGCTCATCGTAAGTGTATCTAAATCTTCTTTTTTGATACAGGATCGACAGACGCAAAATATCATTGGTAAGAGACGGTTGTAGAACGGGCTCTACCTTCTAGATGACTCCACTACTATCCTCTCTTCCGTCTCCTCAGTCGATTGGCATCGGCGTCTTGGGCATGCTCCTCTGCCAGTCCTCCAGAAGGCTCTACCCGATGTATCTCTTCCTTCCTTCAAGCGTGACTCTTGTATTTTGGGCAAGCAGTCTCGTTCATCTTTTGTATTTCATTGTACTCGGAGCTCTGCTTCTTTTATGTTAGTGCACTCTGATGTTTGGGGACCGTACAAAATCACTAGCATTTCTGGTTATCGCTATGTTCTAACCTTTATTGATGATTAGTCTCGAATGACATGACTATATTTACTTCGAGATTGCTCCGAGCTTTCACGTGTCTTTCAGGCTTTTCTCCTTGAGACCCGCACGCAATTCTCCACGAACATCAAAACTATTCTCCCAGATAATGCTCGCGAATACACTAGCCACGAGTTCGCGACCATGTGCTCGGATTTTGGAGTCATTCACCAAACATCGTGTGCTTATACTCCTCAACAAAATGGAGTGTCCGAACGTAAGAACCGTCATCTTCTCGATGTCGCTCGCTCTCTCATGCTTCAAATGCAGGTTCCCAAGGCTTATTGGAATTTTGCCTTTTCAACAGCATGCTATCTGATTAACCGTATTCCGCCCTCCATACTCTACAATGCCACTCCGTTCAACCTCTTGTTCCCCTCTACTCCGACATTCTCTCTCACACCTCGCATTTTGGTTGCACCTGCTGTGTTCACAGTCTTGGTCCATCTGTGGACAAGCTGGACCCCCGAGCAACCAAACAAATCTTTGTTGGCTACTCGCGGACTCAGAAAGGCTACGTATGCTATTCTCCTACTACCTGCAAGGTAACTGTCTCTGCTGATGTTACCTTTCGGGAGGATCTTCCTGCCCGTCCTACATCCCCTCATTCCCGTTACCACTCCTCCCCCATCACACATTCCTGCCCCGCCTCCCGCTATCTGAAAGCCACCTGTTATGCGTGTTTACACTCGTCTCCAACCTAGCTCCGTTGCCCCAATGCAGTCGGCTTCGACCGCTGACGCTCCACGTCCTGCTGATCTGGCACCAGAATCAACCGCTCATCCCATGACGAGCTATGTATCCCTACATCGTCTTTCCCCACTACTTCAAACCTTTGCCACTTCATTATCTTCTATTTCTGTACCTAACTCTGTGTAGAAGACTCTCCAACATCCTGGCTGGCGGGCCGTCATGGAAGAAGAAATGACTAGGGGTGAAACTGGTGCGGTTTGGTGCGGTTTGAGCCCAAACCGCAACCGCACCGAAGAGGGTCGGTTTTGGACTTTACAAAACCGCACCACATCCAAACTGTGCGGTGCGGTTTGACATTGGTGCGGTTTGTAGTCAGTTTTTGCGGCGCGGTTTCGGTTTTTTTGTACATTTATCGACACTTATCTTGAGCCCAAAAAATTTCTTCAAAAGCTCAATACGATATCACTAAATCAAACTCCACAAAATTAAACTCCATAAAATTAAACTCCTAGTTATTTCAAGTCTAATAGTAACATGAGACAGCTACTAGTCACTAAATCAAACTCCACAAAATTAGCCAATCCCTGTTCAGCTTCTCTCCGGTGGAAGACAACAGTTAGTACTCTCAAAGCCCAGGAAAGAAAAACCTGCACTCATGACACAACAACACCTAGCAATACTCACAGTCAACAATCCCATTGGAGATAGCAAACCTGGGTTCACAAATGGCAGAGAAATAACCATCCAAATCTCAAACAACATCTTACAGGATTCTCAAATTGAAACAAACAGTGGAATCAAGAATTTCTTACAGGATTCATCGTACATCAGAATGACAAAAAATTTCTTCACACCAACCTGAAATCAGTTATTACTGTATAAAGAAAGTCAACTAAAAAAGAAAATGACAAAAAAATAGCTGACATTAATGGTATAAACAAATACCTCATGTTAAATAGTCAACTACAACTCTGCATCTACCTATTCAAGATTATCTGGACTCTCCCGTATTTCCTTTTTTAATTCTAAAAAAAGACATTACAAAACAATTTAAGATTGATCTTAAAAATTATAAGATGTTCAATTTAGAATGTACTGTTCAAATAATAAAGAGAAAAAAGAAGGTTTACCTTTGTCAAGTTTTTCATATTTCTCAGTATCGATCATCAGTTCTTCATATTTCTCAGTATCGATCATCAGTTCTTCTATCTCATTGAGACTTGTCTTGCAACACAACCAATCACGACAGCATACAAGAGCTTCAACAGTTTTTGGTGCTAGTGAGCTTCTAAATGGATCTAATATTCTGCAACCGGTACTAAATGCTGATTCAGAGGCCACAGTTGAAATTGATATTGCCAAAACATCTCTCGCAATTTGAGATAGTATTGGAAACTTGATGAGTTCGTTTTTAGTATTGGACTCCTCCTTTTTCTCTTTCTCATCAACATGTTTTGTGTCAATTTTCTTTATCGATTTGACAACCACACATTCTTTCCCTTTGGACACTTTCCATTTGTCACTCTTTGAAGTAAGCATCCTATTACATTGAAAAAAATTATACAACATGCTATTGAGAGGAAAGAAATAAATTAATAATACCTACAGGGCTCGTTCTTATAAACATTGTATACAGATGACAGCCAAATATTTCTAAACTCTAGATTTTTTAAAAATAGTACTTTGATTAATAAAGATAACTATATAACCATATGCAGACATTCAAGGAGTCCATGAATGAATATCAAGGAGTCCATGAAGAAGAAAGAAAGAATACAACACTTGCTTGGCTGGACTTTGAGGAAGAAGACAGGATGTCAGGATCTAGAGCCCGCCGGAGAAGGGATTTTGATGTCGCCGGAGTAGAGCCGTCTTCACGTGAACGACGGAGCCGCGAGCGCGGCGAGCCCGATGCCGTCGGAGAACTGGAGAAGACGTGCCTTCCCGACTTCCCGTGACCGAGCGCCGAGCGGAGAACTGGAGGATTGCCGATTGCTGGATTGGTGGAACGGTCGATTCCTGAAATTCTGATTTCCAATTCCAGCCGGTCTAGCCCTTGAGAAATTGAGTCTTTCCAGTTCCCGTGACATAGCTTAAGAATTAATATAATAATATTAGTATATTACTATTTACTATAACTGTACAAATATTTATAAGAGAAAATTTTTTAAAAGATGTATATTACTATTAGTTCCGTATATTATATATATTCCCATTAGTTCCGTATATACAATATTATATATTGTATATATTATTTTTATAAATTTATAATTAATGCGGTGCGGTGCAGTTTATGCAGTTTTTACAAGGTAAAATCCGAACCGCACCGCAAACTATGCAGTTTTCCAATAACCAAAACCGCACCACAACCACACCGTTCGGTGTGGTTCAAAAAGGGTGCGGTGCGGTGCGGTGTTGCGGTTTTTTGCGGTTTCGGTTTTTAAATTTCAGGCCTAGAAATGACTGCTCTCTGGGCTAACCAAACCTGACACCTTGTCTCTTTACCTCCCGGACAGACACCTGTTGGGTGTAAATGGGTCTTTGTCATCAAACATGCTCCTGATTGGACAATTGATCGTCTGAAGGCCCGCCTGGTGGCTCGTGGATTCACTCAACAACATGACCTCATTTATGAGGAGACATTCTCTCCGGTCGCCAAACTCAACACCGTTCATGTCTTTCTCTCAGTGGCTGTGCTTCGCCAATGACCCTTACATCAATTGGACATCAAAAATGCGTTCCTGAATGACGATCTCCAGGAAACAGTCTACATGCAACAACCTCCCGGGTTTGATATCACGAGGGAGTCCCGAGTATGTCATCTGAAGAAGTCCATCTATGGTCTCAAACAATCCCCTCGGGCATGGTTCGACAAGTTTAGCAAGGCGGTTCGGGAAGTCGGCTTTACTCGGAGCTCGGCAGACTTCTCTCTGTTCACTCGTCATCAGATAACAGGAACGGTTCTTCTATTAGTTTATGTTGACGACATCTTAATCACTGGAGACGACTCAAAGGGAATCCAAGCAGTCAAGCAACACCTTAGCTCCGTCTTTTAGACAAACGATCTGGGGCATCTTCGATACTTCCTTGGTCTTGAGATCGCAAGACTTCCGGATGGACTTGTCCTCTCCCAACGGAAATACTGTCTGGATCTCCTACATGATGCTGGTTACTCTGGATGCAAGCTCACTACTACTCCAATGGATGAAAATCATAAGCTGTGTGCTTGTACTTCTGACACCGATCTTCCTCTCCAAAATCCGAAATATTATCGACGTCTGGTTGGGAAATTGATCTACTTAACAGTTACAAGACCGGATATATCATTTGTTGTTGGGATGGTCATCCGGTTTAACCAGTCACAAGAACGACATGCCCCTCAAATATCTCACCTTCAAGCCGTGGAGCGAATCCTGAGATATCTTAAAACAGCTCCGGGTCAAGGGCTGGTATACAAAACCTCATCATCTACTCCAACGTTGGTTGTGTACTCTGATGCAGATTATGCTGGTTGCTTGGATGATCGGCGGTCAACCAGTGACTTCTGTACCTATTTTGGAGGGCATCTTGTTAACTGGCGGAGTAAGAAACAAATTGTGGTTGCTCGGTCCTCAGCTGAAGCTGAATACAGATCGATGACATCTGCTGTCTCTGAGCTTACGTGGCTTGAGAATCTCCTCACTGATCTAGGAGTTAAACTTCTCTCACCTGCCATCCTGTTATGCGACAGCCAAGCAGCTATACGCATAGCAAAGAATCCAGTCTTCCATGAAAGAACGAAACATATTGAAGTCGACTGTTATTTTATCCGGGAGAAAGCTCAAATGAAGAAGATAGAATTACAGCATGTTCCTGGTACTGAACAAGTTGCAGACATCTTCACAAAAGCCTTTTTTTACCAAGTACCCTTTTTTTCAGTTCCTGTCCAACCTTGGTGCCTACGACTTGTACGCTGCAGCTTGCGGGGGAGTGTTGGAAAAGAAAAACCCATGTAAAGAGGCCCGTATTGGAGCCCTTTTAGTTAGCTTTCTTCTTTTCTCTTCTTTAGTCCCACATCATGTATAGAGATCTCTTCTTTCTTTCTCCCTCTTATAAATATGTATTCATACCTTGTATTTGATTATTGAGAAAGTATATACAAGTTTGAGGTGTCTCCACAAATCTGATGCTACCGAGTCAATAACCATTCTCCTTTTGGCGGAAGAGGAAAAGTATGCAATATGAGTACCTAAAGTCTGAACAAAGGCTGCTGTAGATGTAGATGGGATGGATACACTGTCTGAGAATTAATATGAGACTGAATCAATTGCTCATATTCTTCTATAGAGAGTCCCACCTATTCATAATGGAAACCTATAGTAAGCATCTCATCAATATGAGCTAAGGCTTCCCTTTAAAATCTGAACATTTTGCCATCACATGGCCTTCCTCTCCATAGTGAAAGCATTAGGTCTACCATGACCTCTCTGTAAATTCTGCTGAAATCTTTGTTGATAGCTCCATCTACCACCACCACATCTTCCATGAAAGCTTCCTCAATCATTTAAAAAATTACCTTTTAAACAACCCCAATCTCCAGTATCACATTCCTGACACCCCCTCCATGACCTCTACCAATACCATGTGAAAGCAAAGCAGAACTTTCAGAAGTCAGGGACTATGTGGGGAGCCCTTAGTACTATTTTGCGTTATTCCCAAAATTCTAGAAAAAGCCTCTTTCATGCTTATAGAGTGACATCTCTTAGAATCCCATTGAATTCTAAGTGCATGCTTCTTAAATAGGTAATTAAATTTTGTTGGGTTTATCTGTACTCACATCATATGTGTGTAGTAGAATAAGGTTCATGAAAATCCTAAAGAGAAACTTGGATCTTTCGATGAACATTGATCAAGAAGTAATTGCAACATTAGATAAGAGTATACCTGAGCGAGATTGAGTCGGCACTCAATCAAGATGCTCCAAAACATTCTTAGGCCGGCGGGTGAGTTCACGCAAAATCGGATTTGCGGTTCTACAAGAATCCACACGAACGGGGAGAACACCGACACCTTGTCAAACAAGATCCAGGATGGAGAATGGAAAGTCCTTTGCATTTCCACGAAGCACTAGGTCTGCACCAGGAGAGGTGGCGGCGGTGGGCGCCGGAATCGGGACTTACGGGAGCGACGTGATCGGTACTTCGGGAAACACTTTCCGTTGAAAACTTCCTGATCCGTAAGTATCGGGGCTCACTCTTGAAAAACCCTAAGGCAACTGCTATTTATACTCACGAGTATAAACAGACTTGAACTGTCACTATCCGCAGACCCGAAACAAATGGAATTAACTCGACGAATTACTGAGATATCTCGACGAATCAGCCGTATTGACTCGACGAATCATTAGCTGAGATGTCTCGACGAATCACTGAGATGTCTCGACGAATCACTGAGATGTCTCGACGAATCACTGAGATGTTTCGACGAATCACTGAGATGTCTCGACGAATCATTAGATGAGATGTCTCGATTAATCATTGAGATGTCTCGACGAATCACTGAGATATCTCGACGAATCAGCTGTATTGACTCGACGAATCATTAGCTGAGATATCTTGACGAGTCACAGAGATGTCTCGACGAATTCCAATAAGTCAAGTGTTTGGTCCTTCACTCATATCACACATGAGTAAGATCAACACAATCCATTCCTCCAACTTCTCTAGACGTTCTTATGTGCGACCCTATAGGCTCATATCGTGTTGATAGTGTGACTACCTGTTTGACCACTTCCAGATCACCATGGTAACACCAACAAATTCAGTAGTTCTCGTTGCTCTAATATTGTTTTCACATCACAAAAGATAAGAAAAAGAGTATTCATCTCTTCACTTAGTTTTGAAAAGATTAAAATAATCAATGATTCCGGTCACATAGTGGTTATATCATACAGCTTTCATTATTTTTTTTCAAAGTACGGCAAATCTAGATAGTTCCATTTTTTTTATCTTACATTGAAAAACTAAATCTCCTACCTAATACTCCATATAATCCCACAGTAGATTCACCAAATTTGCATAATGTAATTGCTAATCTTCCTAGATTTTCACATCGTGAGGGTCCATAGTAAGATGTCCTCATTTTCTATGCCCTTTAAGACTGACTATAATTGTCCAAACACTTCAATTTCTATTTGTTAATTGTCTGTGAACAACATTAGTTACAACCATCTTATTAGATATAGCCTAACTCTGAGACCAATGAGAATTTATTGACATCATGGAGATCCATAAGCTGGATGTTCCAACTACATGGTAGTCATCAATCTATTCTGATCTTAGACAAATTCCAAAGCATGATGGGTGGGTTCAGCAGAAGAAATAGAGGTTGGTAGAGGGTCAATTGTCGAAGACGAAGTTGACGCTCATGCAACGTTCGACAGTAGGCTGGTTGCCGGAGGAGTCCACAAAAGTTGACGTTTAACTTTGATGGAACTTCTGTGAGCTTTGGAGGAAACTGACACTCTTCTGCGAATCTTGAAATGTAGGATTCACAAGATTATATTTAGTCTCGGCTCCAATACCTTGTTAAAGTAAAATAGTATTTCTTGGTGTTAGAAAAGACTTTGTAAAGGCCCACCTAATGACCCATTTTGTTTCTTTTTCTCTTGTTATATTAGTCTCACACCTTGTATATGAGACTCCTCTCTCTTTCTTCCTCCCATATATATGTACTCATACATTGTATTTAGATACACAAGAAGGATATACAAGGTTGACTGGATTTTCTGCATTACTCGTGTACTTCTCTTCATGGTATCAGAGAGATCCGGTCCTACCTCTTGTTTCAGACGGATGGTTCCTTTCTACTCGCCCAGCTTCTGCGGATAACCACCGACTTGTTCTCTCTTCTCTAACCGCATCTTCTTCGCGGTCTTCTTTCTTTCTACCCGACGTCTCCTCTCCTCCCGTGGAACCACCCTCCTTTCCTTCTCCCACTCCGCTTTTATAACTCTTCTCTCTCCCATGGAACCACTCCTTCTCGCGTGGTCTTCCCCTCCTAGCCGCGGATCTCTGTCTAACCGCTGTGATTTGACCGTGTGTCTCTTCTCCCCTCTAGCCGCTGCTCTTCTCGGTGCCGATCTCTCCGTCACGGATCTTCTCGCCGCTGCGATCTTTGCTTACCTTACCACGGCCTTCTCTTGTGCGGTTTCCTCTAAGCCGCTGCAACATCTTCTCTTCTTATCTTGCCGCAACCTTCTTGCCACGCTCTCAATCATCTCTCTTGGGTGAAAATTATTGTGCGTGTTGCCGCGCGGTCTGTCTTTTTACCGCAAGGTCTTTCTCTGTACGCAGTCTTTTCTTCTCGCTGCGGTCCCCTGCTCTGGCGACTTCTTCTAGCCGCTATTCTAACTGCTGTTCTAGTCGATCAGCCCGCTAATCTAGCCGCTTGCGGTCTCCTGCTATAGCTGCTTGCTCTAGCCGCTTGTGGTCTCCTGCTATAACCGCTTGCGGTCTCCTGCTCTAGCCGCTTCCGATCTCCTGCTATAGCTGTTGATCTAGCCGCTGCTCTTGCCGCTGATATAGCCGCTTGCTCTTGCAGCTTGATCTAGCCGCATCTTCTAACTGCATCTTCTAGCCACTGATCTAGCCGCTTGCTTTATCGCTGCTCTAACCGATGCTCTAGTCGGTTACCCGGCTACTTATGGATTCATCTACTGTTACTTCCTCTCCTGCTACGGCCGCTGCTCCTACTGTTGAACTCCGTGACGAGTTACCCATCACTACTATCTCTCTCACAGGGAAGAAGAACTTTGTTGAGTGGATGCATTCTGTTCGTCGGGTTCTTCAGTCAAAGGGATTTCTGCATCACTTAACACAGGATGTTCCCGCTGCCCCCACCGATGACTGGCTTCGTAACGATGGGCGAGTTCAGACATGACTTCTCAACTCTTTTGATGGAGAACCTTACTGCATGGCTATGTATCATGAGGCGGCCAAGGTGATGTGAGATGAACTTCATTCCCTTTATTCAGTCAAGGACAGTCTTCAACACCTTTATAATATCAATACTGGTCTTCAGACTCTTGACACCGACGCTGCTACCGACCTAACCTCATTTATTGCTCGGTCCAAGACTCTGGTTGAAGCCTGGATTTAACATCATCCCCCGACTACGGATCTTGCTGCTTAGCGCGCTCAAAAGGAAGCAGTCAGTATTTCCATGATGATGGCTCGTGTCCCGCCTCATCTTCGGAGTGTTCGGGCTCAGATCCTCTCGTCTGCAGCGACTCCCTCGTTCTTTGATGTGTGCTCCATGCTTTTAAAGGTTTCACCGCCTCCTGATACAACTGGACCTCCCTCCCCGACCCTTCTCCAGCACTCCTCTGCGCCATTACTCCATCTCCCTCACACTCGTGGAGGACGTTTAGGCTCTCTGGGAAGGGGTCGTGGTGGCCGGTCGCGGCCTAAGTGCTCTTTCTGCGGCAAGGATGAACACCTTGAGGCGACCTGCTATCTCAAACATGGTCTTCCTCCTCGTCCGACTGCTTCTGTTGCTGATCACATTCCTTCTGCCACTCATGCTGATCTTAACGAAGTCCGCCTCCAACTCCATCAACTCCAAGGGATGCTCGGTCATCCACCTGCCTCCGTCTCTCACGAAGTTATCGCTTGTCTCTCCACGAGTCCGCACTGGATAGCGGATTCCAGTGCCACTCACCATATCACCTCGCTGAAGGCACATCACTACTTGGATTCTTCATATCCTAAGTGTATCACTGTGACCAATGACGCTACCGTTCCTGTCTCAGGTTCTGCTGATATTCCTCTCAATTCATCTATATCTCTCCGCTCGACTCTTCATGTCCCGGGCTCCCCGTTTAATTTGCTTTCTGTTAGTCGGCTCACTGTCGATTTGAATTGTTCTGTATTTCTGTCACATTCACCTCTACTTCTTTTATGATGTAGGATCGACAGACGTAGAGTATCATTGGTAGAGGACGACTGCAAAACGGGTTCTACCTTCTTGATGTTTCTCCTACCATCCTCTCATCAGTCTCCTCCGTTGATTGGCGTCAGCGTCTTGGGCATGCTCCCCTACCAGTCCTCCAGAAGGCTCTTCCTGATATGTCTCTTTCCTTTTTTCTTGTGATTCATGTATTTTGGGAAAACAACATCGTTCATATTTTTCTCCTCATTGTACTCGGAGCTCTGCTCCTTTTATTCTAGTGCATTCTGATGTTTGGGGCCCATACAAAATACCTAGTGTGTCTAGTTGTTGTTACTTTATCACCTTTATTGATGACTACTCTCGGACGACATGGTTATACTGGCTTCGTTATTGCTTCGAGCTTCCCCGTGTGTTCCAGACTTTCGTTCTTGAAACTCGTATACAGTTTTCTGCCAATATTAAAACACTTCGAACTGATAATGCTCACGAATATACTAGCCATGAGTTTGCTAGCATCTGCTCTGAATTGAGAATTATTCACCAAACTTCCTGTGTCTATACACCACAACAAAACGGCGTCGCCGAACATAAAAATAGACACCTTGATGTTGTTTGCTCTCTCGTGCTTCAAATGCAGGTCCCAAAGGTGTATTGGAACTTTGCTCTTTCGACAACATGTTATCTCATTAACCTTCTCCCTTCCTCCATCCTCCAAAATGCTACTACATTTAGTCTCCTCTTCCCATCTTCTCCGTTGTTCTCTCTCACGCCTCGCATTTTGGTTGCACGTGCTATGTTCACGTTCTTGGTTCGTCCTCGGACAAGTTGGCTCCTCGGGCAGCCAAACAAATGTTTGCCGGCTATTCCCGTACTTAGAAAGAATATGTGTATTATTCTCATACTACTCGCAAGGTGACCGTTTCTGCTGATGTTATTTTATGGGAAGATCAACCATACTTCACCGCTCTAAACCCACCTCCACCACCTTCTTTGCCAAGACCTATCATCCCTATTACATCTCCTTCACCACCACTCCTACTTGCCCCGGCTCCCGTTCTTCCAAAACCCCCTCTTCTTCGTGTCTATACTCGTCGCCCTCCTCGCTCCGCCGCTCCAATGCAGTCGACTTCGACCTCTGGCACTCTGCGGTCTGCTAATCCGACAGCGGCCTCCACCGCCCATCCCATGACAAATTATGTGTGTTTACATCGGCTGTCCCTGACGCTTCACACCTTTGCTACTTCATTATCCTCTGTTTCTGTTTCTAACTCTGTGCTGAAGGCTCTTCAACATCTAGGCTGGAAGACCACCATGGACGAAGAAATGACAGCCCTCTGGGATAACCAAACATGGAAACTGGTTCCTTTTCCTCTAGGACAGACTACTATTGGTTGTAAATGAGTCTTTGTCAAGCATGCTCCTTATGAGATAATTGACTGTCTTAAAGCCAGACTGATGGATCGTTGGTTTACTCAACAACAAGGTCTCGATTACGAAGAAACATTATCTCCAGTGGCCAAGCTCAACACAGTTCAGGTCCTTTCCGTGGATGTGCATTGCCAATGGCTCTTACATTAATTGAATGTTAAGAATGTCTTTCCCAATGGTGATCTGCAAGAAACAGTCTACATGCAACAACTTTCGGGGTTTGAGATCACGGGGGAGTCTCGGGTTTGTCACCTCAAAAGGTCGATTTATGGTTTTAAACAATCCCCTAGGACATGGTTCGATAAATTCAGTAAGGCTGTGCGGGAGGTCGGTTTTACTCGGAGCTCGTCGGACTTCTCTCTGTTTACTCAACATCACACAATATGCATTGTTCTCCTCTTAGTATATGTCGATGACATCCTAATCACAGAGGATGACTCAGTGAGTAAAAATGATCAAACAACACATAAGCTCTGTTTTTCAAACTAAAGATCTGGGGAACCTACGATATTTCCTCAGCCTTGAGATTGCAAGATGTCCGGATGGCCTTGTCCTATCTCAACGAAAGTGCTGTCTCGACCTCTTTCAGGATGCCGGTTAATTTGGATGCAAGCCGACCAAAACTCTCATGGATGTCAATCATAAGCTTTGTGTTGAAGGCGCAGTTACAGATCCACTTCTTTCAAATCCAGAATACCATCGACTCCTTGTTGAAAAATTGATTTACCTAACAGTCACAAGACCTGGCATATCTTTTGATGTTGGGGTTGTCAGCCGGTTTATGCACTCCCCTCAGATGTCTCATTTACAGGTCGTTGAACGCATCCTGAGATATCTAAAAACAGCCCCTGGTCAGGGGATGGTATACAAAACCTCTTCCTCTACTTCTACTCCAACTCTGATTGCGTATTCAGATGTAGATTATGTTGGATCTCTTGATGATCGACACTCTACCAGTTGTTTTTGTACTTACTTGGGAGATCATCTTGTTACCTCACACATCAAGAAACAAGTTGTAGTTGCTCGATCTTCAGCTGAAGTTGAATACCGTTCGATGACATCTGTTGTATCCGAGCTTACCTGACTCGAAAGTCTCCTAGGTGATATGAGAGTAAAACTTTCTTCACCAGCTACCTTACTCTGTCACAGTCAAGTTGCTATATACATAGCTAAGAATCCGGTCTTCCACGAAAGAACAAAACACATTAAAGTTGATTGTCACTTCATTAGAGAGAGTTCAAATGAAGAAACTAGAATTGAGACATGTTCCGGCTGCTGACCAAGTTGTTGATCTTCTCACTAAGGCCTTGCCGAGTACTCTATTCTATAAGTTCTTGTCCAAGCTTGGTGCCTACGACTTGTACGCTCCAGCTTGCGGGGGAGTGTTAGAAAAGACTTTGTAAAGGCCCACCTAATGACCCATTTTATTTATTTTTCTCTTGTTATATTAGTCCCACACCTTGTATATGAGACTCCTCTCTATTTCTTCCTCCTATATATATGTACTCATACATTGTATTTAGATACACAAGAAGGATATACAAGGTTAACTGGATATTCTGCATAACTCGTGTACTTCTCTACACTTGGTATATCCGTATGTACATAAAAGGGGACAAATAACAAGATGCATACAAGCAATATGGGACAAATACATAAAAATTGTATGCTAACAGAAACCTTTACTTTTATCACTAATGCTTTGGTGCACACACTGCTGTTTTAATTATTACGGACAGGGCTTTATGCTTGTTTTACTGAAAGTTACTCCAACTTTTACAATGCCTGTCAAGATCCAGTTCAACTATATCTATCACAGGTATAATACTACTCGTGGTGTCTAAATGTGTTCAGGACCTTTGTATAAAAACATCCATTTGTTTTAATCAAGATGGTCAAGATATTTTGGCTAAGACCTGGACATGATTATGTATGATACAAGCAGATATCAAAATAAATAATTACAAATACTGTGAGACACAATGGCGACAAAGGATCCATATAGCCGACCACACTATAGTGGGATAAAGGCTCCAGTGTTGTTGTATTGTGAGGCTTAGATGATTTGTGATTTTTTACTGTTCTGAAGTTTAAATGCGTGCAAGTATGCCAGTTTTCAAATATTGATTTCTAATTATTTCTACCATTTTGCAGGCTTTATCCAAGGCAGTAACTGAGGATGAGGTTGTATTCTTAAGGTCACAGTTTCAGTTACTGGAACCTAGTAAAGAAGGATATGTATCCCTAGAAAATTTTCGGAGGGTTAGTTCTTGTAGTTTCATCAATATTAACAATTAAAGATGCCTTTAAATGCAACTCAATTTCTGAACTTGATGTAATTTCATATGTTCAAATTCAGAAAGTTACATCTATATGCTAAATTCACTGCAGGCCCTTCTGCAAAATGCGACCGCTGCTATGAAGGAATCTAGGGTTCCAGACATCCTTAATGCGGTCTGACATTTACTTGTTCCTAGAGCTGATATTTATCTATTTTTAATTATTCCATTCGCATGGCATAATCATTTGTATCCATTCACATAACAATATGTTATTAGATTGATCTAAGCATAACATATAATATTGTGCCATTTAGCTACTGTTTAGTTTAGGGTTACCTTGGGTGCATAACATATAATATTGTCATTTAGTTGTTGTTTAGTTTAGGATTACCTTGGGTGAATAGCATATAATATTGTGCGATTTAGTTGCTATTTAGTTTAGGATTACCTTGGGTGCATAGCATATAATATTGTGCCATTTAGCTGCTGTTTAGTTTAGGATTACCTTGGGTGTATTTATATTTTAATAACATTTTATTCTCTCTTAAGACTAGACCAGTAAACCTGCTTAGTTATCTGGTTAGGGTCCATGCTCAAGGTGAATTGATTCTTGCTGGCTCATCTCCTTCCTCTCAACTAACGTCACGAGTGGAAAGACCTTTCATTATCTAGCTTATGAGACTGCCGAATTCCCTCACTTATCAAAGCACAATTTCTTTCGTTTAGCTTCGAGGTAATCAGAGTCAGCGATCCCTCTACCTTTGACATCTTCCTTAGCCCTAGTGGAATCCATGAAGCTACATTCACCAACTTTACCGTCAATACTTTGACAATGCACAAAAAAAAATTTAGGGCGATTGTTAAGGCATGTGAGACTATTGAGTTTAGTCTTAACTTATATGGGTGCAAAATATATTGTTGTATGCGAAGTGATTGACCCCCTGTAATAAACTTAAGCTTTTGAGTTAAGATGTGTTTAATCATTACTATGGTT
Source organism: Platanthera guangdongensis (assembly GCA_039583875.1). Classification (NCBI taxonomy): domain Eukaryota; kingdom Viridiplantae; phylum Streptophyta; class Magnoliopsida; order Asparagales; family Orchidaceae; genus Platanthera; species Platanthera guangdongensis. The sequence continues at coordinate 17,907,445 of CM077152.1, forward strand.
CACACTCCCGAACAAGTCTTTCTAGAGTCGATGGTTGATTGGGCTTTAGTGATTAATGCAGTTTGCGGATCTCACGAGTTTTTAATTTCCTTCCACCAACTTTATCGTCAATTCATTGGCAATGCACAACAAAAGAGATTTAGGGTGATTGTTAAGGCATGTGAGACTATTGAGTTTAATCTTATCTTTTTTGGGTGCAAAATATATTGTGATATGCTAAGTGATTGACCCTCTGTAATAAACTTAAGCTTTTGAGTTAAGATGTGTTTAATCATTACTATGGTTCACACTCCCGAACAAGTCTTTCTAGAGCCGATGGTTGATTGGGCTTTAGTGATTAATGCAATTTGCTGCTCTCACGAGTCTTTGATTTCCTTCTACTTGAGTTGAGCTATATATATATGACATCTATGATGGCTTCATGGCTGAGCGGGTTCTAGTGATGATAACCAAAAATGTTGAAAAGCTCATGTTTGAAGTAGAGGATGGTTGCAAGAATGCAACTTATCATCATTTCTCCTCTTTCTTCCTTGATATAGAGAATTATTAGTTCTTATGTGTTCCTGAGGAAGTGCATATCTTACCCAGATCTTCGTCCATAGTGGTCCGGAACAATAGTATCGTTGGAGTAGTGATTTGAACCATGATGGGGGCTGTAGATCTTAACGATATTAAAATGCGATCCTCTTAAAATAAATGCGGCACACGGGAACTTTGCGGGCTATTTATAACGAATAAACGACCTAGGCGTCGCTCGCGAACGTAAAGCTACCGCGCAAACGTAATAACGTCACAAGTCATAATTCCACAGGCTTCACATTCAAGAAGGTGGAAACACAGATATGAAATTAACGATAATTAAGAGATAATATTAGTAGGGCAAGCTCTAACAATTAACTATTCGCTTAAACACTTGAGCATAAAATTAACTATGATTTGAGAGCGGGGAGATTGAGAGGTATACCTTAGGAATGGAGTGGCAACCGCTGTGCACAAAAACACCTCGAGCACGGGACTGCCAGGAATCCATAGGATGATTGACTTGCACAAGAGGGTGCACTGAACGGGATGGATTTCCGGCTCAACAGTGAGTTCTGGAGCAGGGAGCACCCGTCTGGATGTAAGGAAGGTGCCAGAGTTTTGCTGGGAAGGGATTTGCAGGCCTGTTGCACGGAGGAAGGGGACTCGGCAACTTCAGGGCTGCTGAACTGAGGCTCGCTGGAGAGAGGAGTAACCACGGGAAGCCTTTAAAAGCTCGGCCGAGCAAGGATCTGACCAGGAAGGGCGACGTCGGCGAGCTGGATGCAAACTGCTGGCGGAGGAGGGGTCGTCATAGACAGGAGGAGGCTATGGCGTCCACGTCGACGACGGCGGAGGCCTCTGGAGGTGGCTTCGTCGGAGGGGATGATCGCTGGAGGTCTAGGGCGGCATTGGATGGAGAACCAATCAAAACCCAAAATGGTCGATCGGTTCTTTCTTCCCGCCGCCGAGCACAGGGAAAGGAGATGTTGTTTTATAACTTAGATTTAGGGTTTAAACTTGATATTGACAACATTTTTTGGATAAACTTAGGATGGGATTTTGGGAGTGGGCTGGCTGGGCTCTTTCAAGTGGTTAAAAGTAGGATATTTTAAAATGGGCCTCTCAAGGGGACCTGATTTTGTAACTCAAATATTTAAATAAAAATAGTTAAATGCCTAAGCTTGCCCTAATTAATCTATCTCATAAATTACCGGACCTATGCATTTAGGGTCTCGTTGGCCAGTCACACCAACGAGCCAAACAAAATTGCGCAAACAGTATGCGTGATACAAAATAACACAAACACTCATAACATGCGCGTTACAACTCAATGCTACAAAATAAAGCCAAAAGGCACGAAAATACGTGCTACAAAATAACATACAAGTGCAATAATAAAAATAAAAGATGCGGCGCGGGTCGTATCAAGTAGATACACGGTTTACTTTAATTTTAAATACATGAAGTAGAGTAGGCGGATTAGTCCGAGTGGGGAGAAAAAAGTATGGATGAAATTCTTTTTCCGGAGATATTCATTTTCCTGCAGAGATGGATAAAATATGTAGGCATGACGGTATTTTGAATTTTTGATACCACCGGGAATGGGAAAAAAATATTAAGGATCAAAAAAACTAAAAATTGGATCTATGTTCAACTGATCGCACCTACAAAAAAATGTTTTGTTTTGGTTCGACCCGTAATCAAATCTGAAACAGCTGATGGGATAAATTTAGCAACACTTTTCTCTCAGGATCTCTTGCAAGAAAAGTATAATGTTCAATTTTGAATTGTCAACTATATACTTTATAGAAATGACGAGTCAATTTGAGGAATTTGTCACACAAGTATTCCATTTGTTTGGGTTTGCCTAGTATTGAAGTGGGACCAAGAAAAAAAGGGTTCTCAGGAATTATGGTGCCAGTTAAATTGGGGAGACCCAAATTTACATGAGTTTGGGCATCCCTAATAAGATTTGTTATTTTTTATATAGCATATGAGTTAGACACTATGAGTAAGCCCATCAAAACCCCTATATGGCTTTGTCTATTTCTTGATAAAAAGAAAGATCACCAACAATAATTCGAATGTATATACAACAAAATTTTCTTTTCACTTCCTATTATTTGATAGTGCTTATAAATCTCATTAGAATTACCAAAAGAAAGATGACCAACAGTACTTCCGTACCAGTTCCTATGTGAGTATACACCATTCCGCCAAGAGCATAGCAGACAATGTGAACCATGGCATTTAAGTGACCAGTTTACTCATAGTATGATACGTGATTCATTGGAGGGAGCGACCCACTATTGATGATACTTGGATGGCGCTAAAGGTGCTCTACTTGCATATGAGCTTCATAGAGAATGTGATCATCTTCATTCACCGGGGATAAATGCTCTCAAGCACATGGACATTGATGTGGATAACGGATCGAGTGCGGGTCAACACTTACCAAAGTTCATGTGCGTTTTCATATACATGAGGAGATATGATCATCAGATGTACAATCTAAGCCTCCAAATTGGTAGCATTCAAAACAACAACATATTTTATGTATTTTTATTTCATGTAAATTTAGTAATTTTTATATTTCAGACGATCTAGGTAATTCACAGTGGGTTCTAAGTCTATAAACAAGAGTTTAGGGAATTTTGGACAGCAATTTTTTACTTATGCCGTCGTCGTGAGGTGCCGATTCCGTGGTTCCTTGGTGTCGAGCCAAGGTAACATTCCCCTCTTCCATAACTACTTATGACTACCTCCCGTACTCATAACCACTTGTAACTTACCCTCTCTTCCATTACTTCTGATGGCTACCCCCAGGACTTATAACCCCGCCTGTAACTTTTAGTTAATTCCTCTTAATTTTTTTTACTAATTGCTGTAACTACCATAAAATTAGGCATTTATTGGCAGTTTCTACAAATTTCATTCTATCGTGAATTCCAATCCCCTTTCCAGCCTTAAACGTCATCGCACTGCTCTAAACTTCCCCCTCTCACCAGTCACATAACACTTCCCCTCCAATAAACAAACCTGTGCACAGCCGTCCCATTCACTTTCCAGCCCCCTTTATTGATTCCTGCATCATCGGCCAGCCTCTTTGATGTAGGGCCAGGTGTCCACCTGCCTGCCGCCCTAAAGTCCACCAGGGGCCCACTTTGGAGTCCACCAAAGGGGTTTATCAGGGCCGGGCCCGTACACCCCAACCCATCCCCGGCTCCACTGCAGGGCCGATAGGTTGTTGAGGCCGGGGCTCTATCCCCCGACCTCCTTGATAAAGAACTCTCAAGCGAGATCTCATTATCAAGGAGGTCGGGGGATCGAGCCCCGGCCTCAACAACTTATCGGCCCTACAGTGGAGCCGGGGATGGGTTGGGGTGTATGAGCCACGACCCTGATAAACCCCCTTGGTGAACTCTAAGGTGGGCCCCTGGTGGACTCCAAGGTGGCGGGCAAGTGGACTCCTGATCCTGCAACATAAAAGTGCCAGGACAGCAGTTTTAGAGATTTGAATTCATTGCAGGCTGCAAGAATCCTTCTTTTCAACCATCGAATCAGCCATCCCCTCTCTGGATTCTCATTAGTTGTGTAAATTCTCGTATGAATTTTTTTACTTTTGATTATTAAGGTGAGCAATCATATCATTTGATATATTAATTTGTTAAAGTTTGCTTAATTTAATCCGGGAAAAGCTTATTCACCCGCTTATACACTTGTGTGCCATGACCAACACGTGTATTCCCGCGGGAGGTGTTGAACCGCTGCCTAGATGGACGATCAGAGTTTGTGGTTGCATCCGAATGGTTGAATGCAAAACAAACTCCTTGTGCAGGAGATAATTTCGTCAGTAACGCAATGTCTGCACAATTGCATAGAATTCCAGATCATAATTTGAATATTTTTGTTGGATCTCGTTCAGTTTCTCGCTAAAGTAGTCCATTGGATGACCTTCCTGACTAAGTACTGCACCGATGCCAACTCATGACGCATCACATGCTACTTCGAAAGCCTTGGAGAAATCAGGTATGCGTAAAACAGGAGCAGTAGACAATCTCTCCTTGATCTACTATTGGACTCGATGGCTGGTGCTCAGATCTTTTTGAAGATCGACCTTCGTAGTGGGTACCATCAGATTAGAGTTAGAGAGATCATCGAGGCGGGAAATTGGAAAACGATACTTCACCGTGATCTTATTTATGGCACGACTATCAATGCACATGTGCCAGCTACCGTCCTTCAGAGTAAGAAGGGTCGGTATGGCACATGGACTCAGACTCTCTCGAATAAATTTCTTCCGCAGAGGATCATCAACTTGTCGTTTCAGCTTGGCATGCTCAGTCAGATTCAAGCGATAATGTGGGAGATTTTACAAAGATGCCCCTAGGATCAGATCGATCACGTGTTGGATGTCCCTCAGCGGAGGGAGCTCACCAGGAAGCTCCTCGGGTATAGTATCTATGAAGTCATCCATCAGCAGACGAACATCTGGATCGGTAATCTCGGTCTCGCTAGAGGTCTCGACCGTCATCGTGGTCGTGACAATAAACATAACCCCTGCCTCTAATCTCTCTCAGAAAATCACCCTTCCTCAAGACATGGAGGGGTCTCGAAGATCCCGCACTAACTGAAGAATCAACCTTGCCCTTGGGAGTATCCCTGGTCTGATATTAGTATGAACTTTATTCTCAGGATCTCTCATACTTTGAGGAAGCTTGATTTGATCTTCGTTGTGGTGGAACGTTTTTCTAAAATGGCTCATTTTATCCTTTGCTGAAAAATCGTTGATCCCTCTCGTGTGGCTGTGTTATTCTTTAGAAAGATATTTAAGTATCATGGACTTCCCACTTCCATAGTCTATGCTCGTGATATGTGTTTCATGAGCTATTTTTGGAAGACATTATGGAAAAAGACAGGTACAATCCTTGAAGTTTTCCTCCTTCTATCACTCTCAGACAGATGGCCAAACCGAGGTTGTTAACCGTAGTCTTACGACGTTACTGTGTTTTCTAATTGGGCAGTCCGTATACCTGGGATTCAGTTCTTCCCATAGATGAATTTGCATATAATAGCTCTGTCAATAAGACCACATGTTTGAGTTTTTTCATATCATATTAGGGCACTAGCCTAGGAAACCTATTGACTTGGTGGATATTCTCCTATAGTCCAGACCCAGTGAGTCAGCAAAGTCTTTCATACAGCATGTGCATGCACTCCATGAGTCGGTCCGTAGAAAAAATGCAGCCAATAATGATTATTATAAGGATCGAGCAAATCAGCACAGGTGGGAACAAATCTTTGAGGCGAGAGAACAAGTATTAATTTACATTCGATCTGAGAGGGTCCCGCAAGGAACAACGAAGAAATTAAGAGCTCACAGAATGTGCCCGTATATAGTCGTACTGCGGATTGGTATGAACGCATATGAGATCGTCATCCCTCATGGCATGAATATCAACCGAATACTCAACGTAGAGGATCTAATTACTTACTACGAGGAGCGCGTGTATGTGGACCCTTTCTCTACACCTCTACCTGAGTACTCATCTCCTATAGCCCCCCTACCCCCTACCTGAGTCGTCACCTCTTTTTGCCCCCACTAGCCCCTCCACATTGCCACCCGCGGAGTCGCTCCATGAGGATCGCATTGCACCGTCGACAGTTCCACCGACACAGCAATCAGACAAAGATATCTTACAGTCAGAGTCATCTACTTCCACGGATGACATACTTCAGATTATAGGCTACGACTTCTACACCACGTGCAGGCAAGATATAGTGCGCTATCTTATCCGTTGGAGCGGTTGATCTCTACACAATGCTTCATGGATTTCTTCAGAGCATCTCGAGAGACTCGCCCCGCGGCTACACATCGAGTACGACCATCTTCACTCGCCGGAGATGAGTGCTTTTAAGCCGGGGGGAGTTCATGGCGTGCCACGGCCGACACAAGTGTATTCCCACAGAAGACGGTGATCCACTGCCCAATTGGACGATCAGAATCCGTAGTTGCTTCCGGATGGTCGATCCGAGTCGAGTTCATATATTACTTTTTATATTTTGAGTTGTATTTGCCCCCGATCGGTGCAAACAGTTTGAGCCGTTTGATTCAGATGGTTTTATTTGATTTTACAGTTATTGCAGCAGTTACTGGTTAGGGTTTTTATAAATAGCAGGCGGTTCAAGTGGGAGAGGGATCAAAGGTTTCGCAAGTGCTGGAACCGCCGGTCACAACTTCTCCAGGCGCAACTCCTGAAATGTTATTCCTCAGTGCGGCGCCGAAGCAGCCGATCCACCCCGTCTCCGTCCTTTCACAGCCCGTCATGAGTCTTCCCCTTCCTTCCCTGCCGCAATCCACCGTCGTAGCCCGATCGTCTCCTGCCTACCGCGACTGTTTTCCCCATTCCCGGAGTTCCCTGCTTTACTCTTTCTTTCCCCCTTCTGCGCATCCTCCATAAATCCTAATCCTCTTCTATCATCCCCTTCTCCCTCCTCTCAACATCTCACAACGTGCTTTATTCTGAAATCCTCCTTCCCTGTCCCGTAAAATCCCACGTCCAATGCCTACCCTTGTGAACCCGTCCCCTATTTTACAACCCCGAATTCTCATCCCATTTCCTCCTACATTAGCCATCCCGAGCCCTTTCTCTGTCGTGGATCCACTTCAACTCAGCCAACCCCCTCCCCGAACTTTGCTACCCCATATTCCTCCGCTTGCTACGACTTTGGATGCCCTTAACTACAACCGTCGTTGTCGCTGCATGTACATGTGAGTTGTGGTATGCAATTTTAATTTCTTTTGTTGTTTATTTCGGCAATTTTCCTGCAGTGGTTGTCTATTTTATTTGCTATTAGTATCGACGTTCGTGTGATTTGCCAGATTTATTGTGTGTGCTTAAAATATTTGCGCCTTAGTCTACTAAATTGAAACTCGTTTTCCTTGATTATTGTTTGTGTTCGCTTGCTCCTCTGCTAATTTTATAAAATTAGTTACAATTGTAAATTTTGAGCGGACCGCTCTTTGCCTTAGCATAATACTTCATCGCATATAGGATTGCATTTAGAGCGTCCACCCGAGTTGTCCCTCCCCACTCCATCAATTTTACTCGTAGTTCTAATGTCCAATTAAATGCTTATAGACTAATAATTTCAGAATTTATTATAATTATTTGTCGGATAATTGTACTAACATTGCATCATTAATATTCATCCCAACACTACACTAACATCAAATCATTAGTATCCGTGATAGTGAAAAAACATGTTGCTGCCCATGGACATAGCTCATCTTCGGATGAACCACTTAAATTCGTGGTCCTCAATTTTCGTGACGGGTTCAGCCTTTTTCGGAATCCTTCTCTACCTTATTAAATATAACTTCCCTTTTTATTTTTTGATGTCATAATGTTTGCTCTAATGTCCAAAAAAAAAAATTTATTTTTTTTATTTTTGAATATATATACATATATTTGTAGATTTTAGGTACTAATTTATCTTCATTAATATCATTTAACATTTACTGGTTGCGCTACATCTCAGCTAGAGCCTCTCTCATACAAAAGGATGGACTTCGAAGAGTTCTGCATTGCAGCAATCAGCCCCTATCAGATGGAGGCGGTCGAACAATGGGAGCAGATTGCGAGCACGGCGTTCGGGCACTTTGAGCAGGAGGGCAACCGGGTCATCTCCGTCGAGGAATTGGCTCGGGTACGCCGTTCGTTCCCGTTTCACTTTGCTTACAGAACTCGGCGCCGATTATATGTGATACAAATTCCATTTTGCAGGAGCTGAACCTGACTCCGGCGAACTACTCGATCGTCCGCGACTGGATCCGACCTACTGACGGAAAACTTAGCTTTCTTGGTTACACTAAATTTTTGCATGGTGTGTCTGTACGCAGTCCTCAAACAAGACAACGCTAACCTCTTTTCTTTCTTTGCCATCTCATTCTATAAAAGCTTTGCATAGCCCCTCTTCAGTTTTTATTTAAAGATGATTTCATGCGCATCTCATCAAGCTTGCTTCTTGTTGTAATCAAGTCCTTTGGGCCGATTGTTTTCAGTGATTTACTCTCTTTCGCCGCACGCACGTGTTCGGGCCATACCCCAGACTATAAGATTCATGTATGGCATGTTTGATTTCGTATTCGTATTCGGCATGTATTATTAGGCTATATATAGCTGTTATCAAATTGTAAATGTCATATGAAATGAAATGCTGATATCTTGTGATTACTTTCACTTGTTTCCCGTTCTGCTGAGCTTCAAGCCTAAGCAGGTTGTAGTTGAAGTTAGATTCAGAACACAATGGCGGATCACGCATAGTCAAGGTGCGACTTGAATCTAGTATTAACGGTCGAACCTGATCCAGCTCTTTGTCGATGAATTCTCATGTATATGTTTGTATGCTAGGCGCGGCTTCAATCGAGTCGTGCATTTTTTTGTCTTTTATAGAACCGGATTACAAAAGAGCGGCTTTGGAATCAAACTAGAATCATATTTATGAATCTGGTTTGGATTTGGTTCGTTTCTTGGTTCCGAGTTTATGGTCGTAACATCTTTACTGCAGTACTCTTAAATTATATATTCGGTAAGCAAATAATGATAAGATTCAACCCAATACTATTCACTATTGTGATCAAAACATGCATTGAAATATTTAGTAAATTAACACAATACGTGAGCATAAAATAGTGTTTTTGTTCTCGGAATTAAGTATAAAATTGTGTTTTTTTGTGGTATTTGTCGTTTCAAATGGAGGCTATTCAATCTGACAAATATGGTGATTGGGGTTTTTTTTACAGAGAAGAAACACTCAATTGGAACCATAGTACTGTTAACAAAAAAAATCATTGCAAATATAAACAAATTTGCAGAAATTAGGCTCCTCTTAGAGGGGTGATGGTTGTGAACATGATAGTTACGAATCATTGTTTGTGAACGTCTAACCTCATTAAAGAAACAACATTCGCTTTTGTTTCAAACTAGTAATCATTTCATGGCAGCGGTCATAAAGGATTTAGAGATGTGTTGTACTTTACGGTGCAGTGTACAATCCAACAGCTGTGACTGCATCATATCGCGATCTGAGATGTGCATGTATTTCTGTGCGAGATGTGATGCACTCACAGTCATTGGATGGTTGCACTGCACCGTAAAGTGCAGAATCTGTACTTTACACCCCGTTTCTGAGAAAAAATTTTCCCCGCGGTACTTGCTCCTAGTTGAAGGAGTGCGGGTACCGCGGGAGCCCTACGATGAGCTTTGTATCTCGTGCATTGCAGGTATCTTTTATTTTCTTTTTGCTTTGTTTTTTCGCAACACTGGATCAAAAAATAAACATTCCAGATCTCGCCCGTTCCCTAAAGAGCGTACTTATTCCGTTTTCGATCATAAATAACTGTGTCATGATAAACATAAATTTTAGGACGGTGGAGTTTTCAAAAAAAAATGTCACGCCAAACAAAGCTACTGTTTAAAGAGCAATGTTATAAGCACACCAATTACCGCTATTGATAGCCAAATTTTATTGACACACCAGATTATTTTATTTTCACACCAACACGTTATTGCTACATCAAGTTTAAAAATCGTTAAGAACACACCAAAATGGCTATGGTTCTACTATCCTTTCTATATGTTATTTTCGCACTAACGATACTATTAATTAATAACATAAAATTGTTAATAGTTTGCATAGTTCAAAACATAAAAAATATATAAATATATTGCATAGTCTAAAAAGACACTAGAAATGTTTCATAGAAGACTTTCTAGTCTTTGTTGCATGTGTTGACAATAGAAAATGCATGCAAAATGTCAGTCATCCAAAACGCCAACAATGTTTCATAGTCCTGCATGTATTTGAAACAAGTGCAAGCTAGCAACATGTAAAATATAGATTCAAATTTAAAATAACAAGCCCTAGGCTTAGGTTTGATTGCATAATAGTAACAAAAGTTATACCTTGATACTTGAGAAAATGTTCAAGTAATCGGAAATATACTCCAAAATTTTCACAATGTCACACCTGAATCCAAAATCTCCAAGGCTTTTGGGCTGAAAAAAACAAAAAAAAATACAAAAGGTTAAGGTTTGTGTCAAAATTTGAGGGAGGAACACAAACACCATGCAAGAAATTTCAAAAGAAGACCTACCGAGAAGCACAAAATACACCCAGCAATTTTGGCGGATGGAGATCAGGCTCGGGTTCTGAAGCAGTGGTCGGCGGATGGAGAAGATGAGCACAACCACTGCTCGGCGGATGGAGAACAGGCTCGGGTCGCCGGAGAAAGGAAAAGGGCTGGGGCGGCTGTTTTCCGGTAGACTTCTTCCGCACCGGCGAGCTCGGGGGCGATCGACGAAACTGGCGGATCGGCAAAATCGCGAAGGGTTTTCGTTCGGTGGAAGAGATGAACAGGGGAAAAACCGATGTGCGGTTAATGGAGGATAGTTAGGGTTTTTGGTGGTTTTTAGGGTTTATTTTGATGTGTCAATAAAGATAATGAGTGTACTTATAACATTGCTCTTGTTAAAGGAGGGAAATCAATATTTTTTTCTGTTCAATATCGGGCCACGTGTCTTTATGGTTTGATATACGCTACTGAAACCGAAGCTGAAGACCCTCTTTACGCCTAATTATAATTATTCTCTCCAGCTCTTAAAGCCAGTTCAATTTGTTAAGCACAACCGCCAGTCAACTCTGGGGAGTATGGGCCGGGTCGGGCCATATCGGGCCAAATACAAATGTTCTGTGCGGTACAAAAAAAATGAATATATATAATAGAAAATTCGTACTAGTCTAGTGTTAATTGCAATTTTGTTTTCGAGATAAATGTTTAATAATAAATCTGGATAAGTTTTTATTATTATTATTATTATTTTTTTTTAAATCTGGATAAGTTATTGATGAGGAAACTATAATAAAGCTGCAGGTGACTTGGGTTCTATTTGGTTCGGCGTTTTGCCGCTTCGTTTGGGGCAAACGCCGCCGGAAGGCGGGTAAACAAATGAACCTCCGACGGCGTTTGCTCCGTTTCCACCCGCCCGCCTTGAGAAACGCCCAAAAAAGCTCAGTTTGGAGAAGCCACCTCCCCCCTCCGGTTCGAACACTCCGTTTCCACCCGCCGGATCGACCCGCCACCGCCGAACCAAATGAAGCCTTAGACTCCGTTTGGCACACGATTGTGAGGGCCATAAATACATGAGTTAAATTATCATTTGTTAAGGATCACTTAATAAACATCATCCGTTTGAACACGGTGGTGAAGAACCGTCGTTCGTGAATGTCCGGTCTCACCTAAAAAATCATGCATTTTATGTGCAAAACTAGTTTGTTTTTTTGGTAGCGGTCAAAGCATTTGTTTTGCTGAACATATATTCTATGATAATGACATCTTTGATCAAACTTACCGGAGCAAATAAGTCGAGCCAAACGAAGCCTTAGAAGAATTTTTTACGCCCGGGCTATTCGACTAAAATCAAATTCGGGGATCAAAGAGTTTTTCTCATGTTCATGAAAATAAGAAGGATTTTTGTATGCTTAAATTATTACAGTTAAAAAGCTCATAGTTAATTTCTGTGAAAGCATCTGCAAAGAATATTTTTGTCAATCAAGGGCGAAAAGTCGGGCATGAAAACTACTGAATATCATCCTAGTCTCAACCACAAACGATCTAGGGATTGGTGGATGTCGGCACGGTGGCACCTTATGAGTAATAGGAGTTTTGTTAGTTTTGTGGAGCCTGACTATGTTTGAGAGTACTGAGCACTCGTTAGGGGTATTTATGTAATTTCTCCTTATTTTTATACTATGGGTATAAAAGGCCTGCTTTCGGCCTAGGGTTTCTGTGTGTGTGAGAAACTGGAGGGAGAGAAGCGGTGGAAGAGAAGCAGTGTATTTTTGATCGTTCTTCATAGTGGATTTTTGCACAAATGGTTGTGATTTTTTCCCCGGACTTGAGGTTTTTCCACGTTATATTTGTGTATTCCTGGTTGTCTTCTGCGTCTTTTCTTGAGATTTCTTTAGGCGTCGTTTCTTCTAACAACTGCTATCAGAGCGTTGGTTCTTTGCGGGAGCAATGAGAGACGATGCAAGGTACAAGATCGAGAAATTTGATAGGACAAATTTTGCATTTTGGAAGATGCAGATCAAAGATTTGTTATACCAAAAGAAATTGTTCCTGCCCTTGGGCGGAATAGGGAAGAAACCTGAAGTGATGAAGGTTGATGAATGGGAAGTCCTTGATAGAATAACCATATATATGATCTGACTCTCGTTATCCTCTTCTGTTGCTTTCAATATTATAAACCAAAAGACCACAAAAGATCTCATGACCACTTTGACAAAAATGTACAAGAAACCGTCGACATCAAACAAGTTTTCTTGATGAAGCGATTATTCAACATGAAGATGTCAAATTGTGCATCGGTGGCTAAGCATTTGAACAGTTTCAACACCATAACAAATCAGTTGAGTTATGTCAACATCAAGTTTGATGACGAGGTTAGAGCTTCGTTGCTGCTTTCTTTGTTACTGGATAGTTGAGATAGTTTAGTAACTACAATTAGCAACTCCTCTGGAAACTATGAGTTAAAATTCGACAACATTGTCAGACTGATGCTGAATGAAGAAAAGTCCGCAAAAGGGCAATTCCTGGAACTTCTAACCCAGCCCTGATTGTTGAGAACAGAGAAAGAATCTTTGACCGGAACTCTAGTAGAGGATGTGCCAAGTCTCCGCGTGGAAACTTTAACCCACATAAGGGAAAATTTGAATGTTGGAACTATGAGAAGAAAGGTCAACTAAAGAAGAACTGTACTGCTCCAAAGAAGAATTTTGATGGAAATTTGGAGAAACATCCTGCGGCAAACATTACTGTAGATGACATACATGACACTCTAATTTTGTCTTTAGGCAACACTGAGTCATGAGTGGTTGATTCAGGTGTTTCCTTTCATGCATGCCCAAATAAAAGTAGCTTCAAAACTAAAGGGGATCTAGGAAAAGTCTACTTGAGAGATGATAAAGCCTGCAACATCACTTGCAATGGAGACGTGAATATTTGTCTACCTAATGGATTCATATGAAGTCTTACAGGTGTGAGGTATGTATCATGTTTGAAGAGAAACCTTATTTTTGTTGGCCAACTTGCACGTTCAGGTTATTTTATAACCTTTGGTGAGGACTCCTGGACAGCCACGAATGGTGCAATGATTGTTGCTCGAGGGAGCTTGGAAGGTACTTTATACTTTATTAACAAGGCCTCGTACATTATATCTTTGCAAAGACAGATGTTGATGCATAATTGTGGCATAATAGACTTGGGCATATGAGTGAAAAGGGATGAAGTCCCATATCTCAAAGGGAAAACTTGTTGGTCTGAAATCTGTTGATCTGGAATTTTGTGAAGACTGTATTTTCAGTAAACAAAGAAGAGTGAGTTTCTCAAATACTGGGAGAGAGTTAAAAACTCAAAAATTGGAGCTAGTTCACACTGATGTGTGAGGACCTGCTTCTGTAAACTCTCTTGGAGGCTCTTCTTGTTTTGTCTCGTTCATCAATGACAACACAAGGAAGGTCTGTGTCAATTTTCTGTAAGATAAATCTGATGTTTTTTTTTCTATTTTCAAAAATCGGTTGACTATGGTTGAAAATGAGACAAGTCTAAAGCTGAAATGTCTTAGATCTGACAATGGTGGTGAACATTGTTATAAAGAGTTCAAAGAGTTATGTGCTAAAGCTGGAATTAGGCGTGAATTCACTGTTCCAAGAACGTCGCAGTAGTATGGCATGGCAGAGCATATAGACAGGACCATCACAGAATGTGTCTAGAGTATGGGATTACATGCCATTTTGCCAACACATTTTGGGCTGATGCAATTAGTATTGTGATTTGCTTGATCAATCATTGCCTTCAGCACCTTTAAAAGAAGGTCTATCTGAAGAAACCTGGAGTGAAAAAGCGGTAAAACTTTCTTATTTGAAAGTATTTGATTGTATGTCTTATGTTCATATTGATGCAGAATCTAGAAGTAAACTTGATCCAAATTCTAAAAAGTGTACTTCTATTGGTTACGACTCATATGAATTTGGCTATAAATTCTGGGACTACCAAAATAGGAAATTCATCATGAGCAGGAATGTAATTTTTAATGAGAGGGAGATGTACAAGGACCAAGAATAGTGTTCTGAAAGGAGCATCAATGATTCCAGAAGACTAATCCAGATTCATAGAGTATGAGGAAAACATCGAACAATTTGAGGATGTCCCACAACTTGATCAAGTGGAGGAAGTAGTGGTGGCTCCACATGTTGATTGTCCATTACTTGACATAAAACCATCAATTTTCCTGTACGGTTTGAAACAGGCGCCAAGACAATGGTACAAGAAATTTGACAGGTTTATGTCAAATAATGAGTACTTGAGATGCGAGGCAGATCATTATTGTTATCTGAAATATTTTGACAATAGTTATATTATTCTCCTTTTATATGTTGATGACATGTTGATTGCAGGATCTAACATGAAAGAAATCAAGCCCTTGAAGGGACTTTTGTCAGAGGAGTTTGAGATGAAAGATTTAGGTAAAGCAAAACAAATCCTGTGTATGAGGATCGAACAAGACTGGAATCCAAAGACATTAAAGTTGTCCCAATCAAAGTATATTTAAAGGGTTCTTCAAAGATTCAATTTGAATGATGCAAAGGCTATGGACACTCATTTGGCCAGTCATTTTGGCTCTCTAAAGAGCAGTCACCCAAATTAAGAGAAAACAAAAGTTGATGGAGAAAGTCAAATATGCCTCCGCCATAGGGAGTCTGATGTATGCAATGGTTTGCACTCACCCAAACATTGCACATACAGTGGGAGTCGTCGGTAGCTTTATGAGTAATCCAGGTAAACATCATTGAGAAGCTGTAAAATGGATACTCAGGTACTTGAAGGGAACTTTAGACTTATCTCCTTGTTTTGGAAGCTCAAAGATCTCACTACATGAATATGTAAATTCGGATATGGCTGGAGACATTAATAGTAGGATTATCACTGGGCATGTTTTCACTTTAGGGAGCACAACAGTAGTTGGATCTCCAAATTACAGAAGACTGTTGCTCTTTCTAGCACTGAAGCTGAATACATTGTCATTACTGAGGCAAGCAAGGAGATGATATGGTTGCAAAGCTTTATGAAGGAACTTAGCAAATGGCAAGAAAATGGCAAGTTACATAGTGATAGTAGAACTGTCATTCATTTAGCCAAGAACGTTGCATTTCATTCAAGGACAAATTAAAGCACATTTAGTTGAGGTACCACTACCTCAGGTCGCTTTTGGAGAAGATTCACACTTCTAAAATCCCACAAACAGTTTGTATATGGTTACAACATGGACAAACTGAAGCTTTGCTCAGCTTCAGTTGGTCTTCAAGCTTGAGGACAAGGTGGTGTCACCTGGCGTTTATTGTTGTCGCTTTGAAGATACTTGATAGAAGCTTCTTTGCGGGATCTTTGCTGGTCAGTCTCCAAGTGGCAGATTGTTAGTTTGCCGAGCCTGACTGCGTTTAAAAATATTGGACACTCACCATGGTTTCGCCTTATTCTTATACTATGGGTAAAAATGATCTGCTTTCGGCCTAGGGTTTCTCTGTGTTCTTTGTTGTCTTTTGCGTTTTTCTTGTTATTCCTTTGTGCGTCGTTTCTCCTAACAAGTTTTTCTTTTGTGGGTGGGGGGCATATAATTGCAAGGATAGAATTTAAAGGAATTGACAGCAGGGCACTGCCAAGAATGGAACCTGCGACTTTATTTGTCTTTACACGTGGAAAGTTGCTAGGTTCAAACATAGTACTAAGAATTGATGGACTGCTAGGTTTTTCTTAATTCTATGGTGATGGTCATGACTCATGACCATTCTAAGTTGGTGGAGCAACTTCTCTGGTTAATTTTGTTAATGAACAAGACATCCACTTGCTAATTAGCTATGTAGAGTTCAACCTGCACGTCCAACTTCTTTAAAGGATTATGATCGCTCGGGCCACAAAAATTTGAGGCAATAACATGCCTATGATTTCCTTAGATGTTTAGGGCCACACACACATTACCCTGATGCATTCTTCGAGGGTATAACCTTGGCTAAAAAGCTTGGGCAATAAGTCATTTGTCTTTGAGAAAGATGAAAAATATATTCTTGAGAGGTTAATGTACTTGCAACGTTATTTAATCTAAAAAATTTGATCTCTTTGAGAGATCATTTTGATATCCCTAAAAGATCACTTTGAAGTTTGATCTCTTTGAGAATCTTTTTCATGCCTTTAGGGGAATCTTTTTATTTGCGGCTCTAAGACCTTGATTTATTCGGGATCCTCGAACCCAAAAACAATTTGCCGTTTGAGTGAAATTTTGGAGCTCGATATATTTCAGTTGAACTCCTATCGCATGGCTTTCCCGGTTGCTTAAAATGTTCTCGCCATTTCTGCTCATCACTCCGTTATTTTGGGGAGAATCACGTCAATATCTGGAGTATGGGTGTTGACTTAGTCCACAAAGGCCTCATGATCATGAAGCGAGTGTCATCCCCACAGGGTCGGCTTCAAACCGATCGAACCAAGTCGAGCATGATGGGTCTGACGTGGTTGGTCAGGTTTGCATTGATTCGGGCTCTGTTTGAGACAGCTTATGCAGATGAATAATTTATATTTAAAATGCAAACGCAGTTTTATAACTGTTGTTTGTGCGGCTTATAGAAAATCACTTACTTTAAAATGGATGATAAGTTGATATTTTATAAGATATCGGGGTTCAGCTTATAACTTCTCATAAGTGATTATCTCTATAAAAGTCATTTGCATCGTTTTTTTTATTCAAATGTAATTTTTTATCAGGACGCGATTTTTTCACCCGGCCGCGAATTTCTCGTCCGCGAGAGAATTTGTCACCTAAGCGCGATTTTTTCGACCGGGCGAAATGTTTTCGCAAGGGAGCGGTACGAAAAAAAACACGTACGGGCAAAAAAAATCGCTCGGGCGAAAAAAAAACTACGACCGAACGAAAAAATCCCCCCCCGGGCGAAAAAAATCATCGAGGTGAAAAAATCAAGCTCGTGCGAAAAAAATCGAGCTTGGGCAAAAAAAATCGTGATCGGGCAAAAAAAATCGCGATCACGCGAACAAAACGCGTCCGGACAAATAAATCGTGTCGAGCGAAAAAAAATATGTCCAAACGAACGAACTCTTATGAATGAATGAAATTTTAAATAATCACTTATGAACAAACTATCCAAACAGTCGACTACTTATTCACCATTAATTTTATAAAATCTCTATGAAAGCATCCATTTTCAATTATCGACTTATTCATCATCATAAGTTGTCCCAAACCAAACCTGGATCGTGTAGAATCTGCTGGTCTAGTGAGGGCTGATTTTGTTAATGTTAGTTTGGTGGCACTGATTTTGATAGATATTTTTTAATATACAAGCACATACATTTTTTTTAATTTCGATTAAACAATTTCGAAGAGCCTTCAGTATTTTTTAAAATACTAATTCCCAATAATTACTAAATTCAGATCAAAATCAAACCAACCCCACCACTGGTCTTAGCTCACTTCAAATGATTTTGAGCTAAGTTGACCTGTAACAGGGCCCTCTCAAGGTCAAACCTTTTATACGCATGTGATTCACATATTTTTTTTGGCATTAATTGCTTAAGAAAAATGGAAGACTTGTAAGTTAAAAATGAACCCTTTCGGCCTTTCTATTTTTTTTAATTTTTTTAAAATAATTGCTAATCCTTTTTTTGGAGTAATAATAATACCCACTCCTAAAAATTCAATTCATAAAATAAATTTTAAGACTCTACACTCTAGTAATTTTTATGTGCGGGCAGCTTCATCTTTTTTTAAAAGCGGGTGAGATTCAAGCAGCTCAGCTTTAAATCAAATGTCAGCTGTCAGTTAAAAAAACAAGCAAAACAGTTTTTTAAAGGGATGACTCATGCCCTACCTGCACTCCTTTCTTTGGAAACAGAAAGTGCAGGAAAAAATTTTGATTTTTGAACGAGTGAGGCAATAATATTCTTGAATGAGCCCATTTTTTATTGGAGCCAGACATAAAAATATATATATTGAAAGATCAACTCCAAATCCCAATGAATCTCAAATAAAGAGAGCTTTAATAAGTCTGTAACTATGTAAGACTTCATTTGTTTTAGCGGTGGCGGTTGTAAAAGAAGCTGTTGTAAAGGCAGGTTTGTAAATGGAGCTGTTGAAAACTTGATACTGGAAACAGAGTTCTGTTTGGCTAGTCTGAGTTTGCATAGCTGTTCGAAACAGAGAACTGTTTGACATTACTGTGTTTGGCAATGGAGATCCGCGGTTGAAATTTTTTTTCTTCTAATATATATATATATATATATATATATATATATATATATATATATATATATATTATATATATATATATATATATATATATATATATATATATATATATATATATATATATACACTAGCATCTTCGAACGGGCTCCGCCCGTTCTCGATGCGTCGCTGCGGGCTTCGCCCGCAACCAAGCGGGCTTCGCCCGCTTGGCATTCCGGCGGGCTTCGCCCGCCCCCCCGGCGGGCTTCGCCCCCCCCCCCCGGCGTGCTTCGCCCACCCGGTATACAATTTTAAAAATTTAAAATTATTTATTATTTTAAATTTTAATTTTCTGATTTTTAATAATTATTTAATAATTATTTATTATTTATTAATAATATAAAGTATTTAAATATATAAAGAAAAAAAATCGAAAAAAAAAAAACAAAACCGCACGGGAGCGCCGCTTCCGCCCGCCGCCGGCGGCGGAGCCGCCGGCGGCCTGCCCGGCGCCCACCGGCGGGTTCGCCGGGAGTTGTCCGGCGGCGAGCGGGCAGGGCCACCGCCGGCGGTGGCCCTGCCCGCTCGCCGCCGGACAACTCCGGCGGGTTCGCCGGAGGCGGCGAACCCGCCGGTGGGCGCCGGGCAGGCCGCCGGCGGCTCCGCCGGCGGCGGCGGGGTTGAGCCCGTGAGGGGGCGGGAGGGAACGATGGTATCGGGATTTTTTTGGTTTGAACAGTGTTTTTTTGGGGAGATTTTGATATTGGCAGGCCTTTGTTGAGATCCAATGGTGAGAAGCAAATTTTTGAAGATCAGACGGTCCAGATCTGTTTGATGGTGTGCTTTGAGATATGCCTATTGTTTTATATGATAAAGATATATATATATATATATAGTAAACCAGTAAAATTAATTAAATGAAAACAAACAATTTTTTTTATTATTATATATATAGATATTCCACATTACAAATGCGTTCAAGCTCGGTGCAATTGTTTGGCAATTGAGTCACGCAGTGTCACCATCTCATCCACTCATCTTGAATCCCTCTAACATCGTCTCCACTTGAGCCAACATTATTTTGACCATTTCTCTTTTGAAGGCCCGTTGGATAAATGAAATGTTCGTCTACATCACAAGCACGAAAATGAATGTCTGAGCGGGATGGATGTCTGCGAATGTAGTAATGCATTGTCATTGTTGCAACCACAATGTCTCGTTGCTTTGACAAACTGTATGGCGGCATATCCCTAAGTATCTTCTACTTTTTTCCACATGCCGAATGAACGTTCTATAACACTGCTCAACGACAGGGAAATCAACTGTTGAGACGCTGGCGAAGCTCGCGAGAAGAATCAACTGTTGAACCTGCAGTTTCAGGATCAATCAACCGCGGGAGAGAAGAATGGAGGAGCAGTGGCATAGCTTCGGGGCAGAGAATCGTACCAGCAGTCGGAAAAGACAAGAGTCTGGATGAGGGGGAAGAGACGTCGCCGGATCCGCAAACGGGAGAGAGATGCGCAACAGATATTTCCCGGTGGGATGGATTCCTCCTCACGGCGACCGGGACAGACGCGACGAAGCTCGTGAGAAGAATATGTCCTAGGTTTTGCTCCTGCAAACGCGATCCACCAGAGCAATTAGCCGCGGTTTCGTCCCGTGATCATTTGACAGAGAAAGAAACGCCGGCAGATGCAAAAGTGCTGCGGAAAAACAAACGGGTTATACCCAAGGGCGTTTTTCGAAAACGGGCTGGACCAAAACGAGCACCAAAACGGAAAAACAAACGAGCCCTAAGTTAGGCCTCATTTGGTAACCCGTTTTGGGGCTTACCGTTTCAAAAAAAATGCTAAAAAAACCGGTTTTAGGCGTTTGTTTTTCCGCTTCTTTTTCGAGTCGCGCCCCGTTTCATCCCGACTGAAAAATCTGCGGGCCGAAACCCTCGCCATTTCCTGCGTTCTTTCACGTTTCCCCCCTCCCCCGCATCGCCTCGATCGAGGGTTTTCCCCGCCGCATCGCCGATCCGCCGCATCGTCGCCGCCCCGATCTTCTTCCGCAGAACGATCCGCCGCATCCTCGCCACCCCACGACATCGGCTACGCCCGATCTTCTTCCGCAACGTCGGCTACGACAGCTACACCCCGATCTTCTTCCGCAGAACGATCCGCCGCGACCTCTCTTGCCGGGTATGTTTCTTCCCCTTCTCTTGCCGATCACTTCTTCCACCTCTCCTCTCCATCGATATGGCTTCACTGATTTGCAGGATAATCCTTGTTTTGCAGCAGTCCTCTCCATCGATCCTCTCTCTGGTTGATCCACTGCTCCTACAAACTTGCAGCAGGTATATAATTACTTTTTTTTGTGTTGATCCATTGATCCTTGATTTGTTTTTTGATGTGAATGTTTGTTAGTGTGTGCGTATATTATTGTGTATTTTATACTTGTGTAGGTGTGTGTGAATGTTGATAGTGTGTGTATGTAATGTGTGTGAGTGTATGCATGTGTATGTGTGTATGTGTGTGCGGGTGTGTGAGTGTAATGTGTGTGTGTGTGTGTGAGTGTAATGTTGGAGCGCTCGAAGCATCCGCGTGACCATCTAGTTTGGAATGACCTACTCGTTGCCCCCAGCAGGGTATTTATAGACGAAACCCTAAATCCCCGACTACGGGTTTGGATGGCTATCGGATCCTAACCGACCCGTTAAGTAGCCCATTAACACGAATATAAATATACCTCAACAATCTCCTCCTATATTGTATATAAGTGTTAGCATAAGAAAAAGGCTACTTATCCAATAGTTAATAATGATCAAACAAAAGAGTTTTTCCAGAAATTAAAATATATGTGTTTTAGATAACAAAATGCTAAACTCAAACCAAATGTTCCAAACATGAAATAAATCAATAAACTGGAAAGCTCAAATCGATAATTGATCTAAGCGAAAAGCAGATCATCATCATCTGGGTCAAAATCAACTGTCTCTGCTTCAATCTCCATTTTTCATGCAAACAATTACAACAAGAATGTCATGAGACAAATCTCTATGAATTCAAACATGTGCAGAAATAAAGTGATTAGTTCTACAGCGGGTGAACTTAATACTTTTAACTGAGAGGAAAGAATCCAAAAAACAGTATCTCTATCTAATTTACACAAAATTAGATTAATTGATTTCATAGAATCAAACCATGTTCCTTCGATTACTAAGATTATTATTAACGTTCCACAATTGTGCTATATCATCAAGTTTGGAATGATACAACAAGCTGTGACTATTATATCATCAAGTTTGGAATGATATAACTAATAATCATAATATCAGGACACATATCAGCAACCTCAGTACTCCTTTTTGGAATGATACCCAATTCAGCTTTGACAAAAAATAGTTACGTAAGTCATCAAGTTTGGAATGACTGGCAACTATCTCACCTCTAGCTTTCATCAGATAACATCTGAAATACTTTAGTGTGCTCAACGTAGATGCTTGAATGTAAGCAGACAACGGTTCTTAAATTTAAAACATAAGATAGGTATTAAGTCCTCCTAAATGGACGTTAATCTCATCTCCCTCGATGTTTTTAGATGTGAGAACCTTACATAAGCCCTTAGTAAGGACATCTGCTACATTATCTTTTTATCTCACGTCCAATAGGAAGATTATCCCCTGACTGCTGAGATAGGTCAACCAAGCCTGTTTCATCCTAAGTTGTCTTCGCTTGCCATTAAACAACGTATTTGTAGCAATGGTCTTTGTGGCCTGATCGTCATAATAAATCGAAATAGAGTGCATTTTCAGACTCATCATTGGAATGTCCAATATCAGATCTCTTATCCACTCTGCTTCTTCTCCAGCTGAAGCGAGAGCATAGAGTTCCGATTTCATAGAGGATAGTGCAATGCACGTTTGCCTCTTAGACTTCCAAGCTACTACAGCTTCTCCTAGTTGTAAACACAAAACCACTAGTGGATCGACAATCAGCTATTTCCGAGCACCAAGATGCGTCGGAGTACCCTTCAAGCACTAGAGGATGCCCACTGTAACATAAATCATACTTCTCAGTATAATTTAAGTATCTCATTAGCATGTCTAAGGCGTCCCAGTGGTCCTTCCCAGGGTTACTGGTGAATCTACTCAACATGCCGACCGTAAAGGCTATGTCAGGCCTAGTGCAGGTAGTAGCGTACATGAGACTTCCTATGAGTTTGGAATAATCCAACTGTCTGATAGCTGAACCTTCATTCTGTTTCAGTCTACTGTTATAATCGTATGGAGTCTTAGCCTTTTTGCTCTTATCGTAACCCCACTTTTCCAGTAGATTCCTAATATAGTGACTCTGACTCAGGGTAATACCCTTTTTTGTGAAGTTCACTTCCATTCCTAGGATGGTTTTCACCTCACCTAGGTCTTTCATGCTAAATTTTGCCGTCAAGGCAACTTTCACGTCTTTCACCTCAGACTGATCAGTGCCAAAATTAGCATGTCATCAACGTACAAGCATATGATGGCTACTTTATTTGCACTTATTCTAACGTACAGACATTTATCTGATATACAAGATTTGAAACCCAATCCTTTTACACAGGTGTCAAATTTTTCATGCCACATTTTAGGTGCTTGTTTCAATCCGTATAGTGACTTAATCAACTTACAGACCTTATTTTCTAGACCTTCTATGACGAACCCTTCAGGCTGGTGCATGTAGATCTCCTCAGTCAGATCTCCATTCAGAAATGCAGTCTTGACATCAATCTGATGAACAGTGTAGTGTTCAATAGATGCTAGTGCGAGAAGAATCCTAATTATCGCATAGTGACATACATACGAGTATATATCAAAGTAGTCTACACCACTCACTTGAGTGAAGCCTTTGACAACTAGACGTGCTTTATATTTTGCGATACTCCCATCAGGATTTAGCTTCTTCCTCAGAACCCACTTATTGCCAATGGTTTTAGCCGCTTTGGGCAAATCGACCAAAGTCCATGTGTTGTTCTGCATGAGAGAGTTCATCTCTTCGTCTATAACTTCTTTCCATAATAGAGAGTCTCTAGATCGCATCGCTTCCTTATAAGTGGATGGATCAGCTTCAACGTGGTAAGTCACAAGTCTGTACCGAAGCTTTTAGGCATTTTATCTCTACTAGATAGCCTTCTGTTATCTAAACCACTCGTGTCTACAGGCTCAGTGTTAGAGTTACGTTGTCCTGGCTCAACTAAAAGCTCGGTACTAGTGGCTGGCAGACCTGGCAGTGTCAGGTTCTTGTCCTTAAGGAACTTATCCTCAAAGAAGACAGCGTCTCTTGATTCTATTACAGTATTAGTGGAGAGATCTAGAAACCTGTCTGCAGCACTATCATCTGCACATCCTAGGTAAACGCAGGTATTAGTCCTGGGTCCAATCTTAGCTCTTCTAGAGTCTGGTATCCTAACATAAGCGATACAACCCCAGGTCTTAAGATTGTCAAATCTAGGAGGCCTCTTAAACCAAAGCTCGTAGGGTGTCTTAGTCAACTTTGCATGGTGAACTTTATTAAGAATGTGATTTGACGTAAGGACGACTTCACCCCAAT
Organism: Platanthera guangdongensis; assembly: GCA_039583875.1. Lineage (NCBI taxonomy): Eukaryota > Viridiplantae > Streptophyta > Magnoliopsida > Asparagales > Orchidaceae > Platanthera > Platanthera guangdongensis. The sequence goes on from CM077152.1 coordinate 17,931,896, forward strand.
AGGCCGCAGGCATGCCAGCAGTCAGCAACATAGAATTCAACATTTCTGTTAAAGTTCTATTTTTCCTTGCAGCGATGACGTTGGATTGTGGGGAATATGGAGCGGTGGTTTCAGGGATTATGCCATTGCTGGCAAGGAAATCTCTGAACTCCCCGAGACATATTCTCCTCCTCTATCACTTCTTAGCCTTTTTATTTTCATGTCAAGTTGATTTTCAACCCTATTTTTGAAAATACGGAATTTTTCAAATTCTTTATCTTTGGTTTTAAGAAGGTAAATGTGCCTGAATCTAGAGTAGTCGTCGATAAATGTTATCAGATACTTTCGACCGCCTCGAGTGACAAAACTTTTGTATTCACAAATATCGGAATGTATTAACTCTGGCAATGTGTGCTCCGAGAAACCTGACTAAAAGGTGTTCTAGTTATCTTAGTTTGAGCACAAATTTCACATTTTGCAAATTTGGTTTTTGTGTCGAGGGGTATGTTGTGAGTTCTCGCTAGCATGAGAAGTTTTCTATAATTGACGTATCCAAGTCTTGCATGTAAAGTCTTAGGATCTATCAGATTTGAGTTAACCTGATTTACTAACTCGTGTGCTAGACTCAGCCTATACATCCCGTTAACGACATATGCGCAGCCAAAGTAATGTGAGTGAACCATTAAGGTTACCCGACCACCAGTAATTTTAAAAGACATACCCGCATCGCACAACAGACTAATCGAGATTAAATTAGCAGCTAATGTCGGTATAAATTTAACATTTTTCAAAGTAAGAGTCATACTCGAGGAGAGAGTCAAGGTAGCGTTGCCGACCTTCAACACGTCAGCTACAGCTCCATTTGCAACAGTGACAGTCTCTTGCACTTCTTTTGCATCCTCTAGAAGCTTTGGATTGTGGCAGACGTGACAGGTAGCACCTGAATTGAGCCACCACTCTGAACTAGCCGTCTCGTTACCGACCATGGCAACAAAGTCGGTATGCGCAGTCTGATAAACCATGTTGGCTTGATTATCAGTCCTTGGTGTGTTGGATTCGCCCCGTTTGGGCTGACGACACTCGGAAGCGCAGTGACCCCACTTATTGTCGTTGTAGCACTTGCCTTTGAATTTCTTCTTTATTTGTTTGCTAGTGGCAGCAACTGCGGGTGCACTGGTCGGTGAGCGAGTCTTGTCAAGCTTAGGCTTTCGCTTAGGATGCGTGATCATGTTAGCAGTAGAGGACTGCTTATTGATCGTCTCTATAGCGTGCCTAGTCTGGTTCTCATCCTCAATGCAGATGAAGCGCTTGAGGTCTTTAAGACTCACCTGCGTCTTCTTCCGGTACATCTCTGTCTTGAAGGAATACCAGGCCGAGGGCAATTTGAAAATGATCGCCCTGCAACAAATCCATCTGGCAGAGGGATGTTCTCACTGTTGAGCTTGTCTACCAAATTTTCAAACTCAGCAACCTGTGGCAGAATTTCCCTTTCCTCAGTGAAGGTGAATGCCATAAACTTGTCCACCAGGTACGTCTTGGACATGTTCTCCTCCTCCTTTAACTGCTCCTCTAAGGCTTCGCAGATCTCCTTGGCCCTTTGCATCTTGTCGTACGTCTCTGCAAGCCTGTTGGAGAGGAAATTCCTCAGGGATTTAATTTTCCCGATCCTAGATCCGGCGATGCCTCCAAACTCGTGAACGGCAGCGGCAACGACGCAGAGAATCGCAGCGGGAGCGGGGATCGATCACGGGAGCGGGAGCGGGGCTAGGGCAATCTTTGAGAATGTTGGAGCGCTCGAAGCATCCGCGTGACCATCTAGTTTGGAATGCCCTACCCGTTGCCCCCAGCAGGGTATTTATAGACGAAACCCTAAATCCCCGACTACGGGTTTGGATGCCTATCGGATCCTAACCGACCCGTTAAGTAGCCCATTAACACGAATATAAATATACCTCAACATGTAATGTGTGTATGTTTGTTTTTTGTGTAATGTGTGTGCGTGAGAGTGTATGGATAGTGTGTGTGTGTATTTATGTGTGTGAGTGTATGTGTTGATTTTTGAGAAAATATGTGTGTGTGGGTGTGTGTGTGTGTGTGGGTGTGTGTGTGTTTGTGTATGTGTTGTTGGACGTGAATGTTTGTGTAAGGTGTGTGTGTATATGATTGTGTGAGTGTGTGTATGCATGTAATACTTGTGTAGGTGTGATTGTTGATAGTGTGTGAATGTACTATGTGTGTGAGTGCATGTAATGTGTGTGAGTGTGTCTATGCATGTATGTGTTGAGTTTTTGGGAATGCTGTGTGTAATGTGTTTGTGAGTGTATGTACTGTGTGTATGATTTTGGTGGAAATATGTGTGTGTGTGTGTAGGAGTGTAGTTTGTATTTATGTTTGACTTTGTTTCTCTCATTCAGTTTATGTGTTATGGGTAAACATAAAGAAGGCGGTGTTAGTGCAAATTGGGAGGCAGCCGATGTTCTCATTTTTTGTGATTTGTGCTTGAAAGAAATTGAGTTGGGTAATCGCCGAACAATGCACTTTAGCAGGGATGGTTGGTCCAACCTAACCACAGGATTCCTCGCTCGTACGGGAAAGTCTTACGATCGAAATCAAATGAAGAATAAGTGGGATCAACTTAATAAAGATTGGAAATTATGGCGAGAACTTAAGGGTCGTGAGACAGGTCTGTGATGGGATCAAATCCGCAAGACAATTGCTGCTTCAGAAGATTGGTGGACTGAACTCCTCAAGGTACGGATTTAAATTTAAACCTCTTGTTGTAATTACTGTACATTAGATTATTCAAATAATGGTTTTTTTTCATCGCAGGTGCTTCCAAGTGCTAGAAAATTTCAGTTCTCTGGAATACCCCCCGAGTTAGAGGATAAATTAAATCTGATGTTTAGCCCGGTCGTAGCAACTGGGGATCTAGCTTGGGCACCCAATTCAAGACAGTTTGAGCATGAGTCGATTGATGAACATGACATACCTGCTGGTGATGACACACATTCAGTTGAGGCAGGGAACAAACAGACGATCAGTAAGGGTAAAAGCAGGATGACAAATAAAAGAACAAGGAGCTCGACACTAGATGATATAGCTGAGACATCACACATTATTGGGAAGTGCATGATGGAGCCTCCTCGCATCCAGATATCGTCATCTGTGTACACCATTCCTGCGGCGATTGCTGAACTCGAAACTATTCCAGAAGTTATGGATGAATCAAACTACGACTTCTACGACCATTGCATCATGTTCCTGTCAGAAAAACATTACCGAGAAACCTTTATGTGCATTCGAAAGGATCGACGGCTCAAATGGCTGCAGACTCGTTATGAGAAGAGATCAGGCTAGTTGCACTGTGATAGACTTTGATCATGTTATCTTTGTGTGTGTGTTTGTTTTTCCTCTGTGATGGACCCATGTTAGGTTTATTTTCGATCTGTGATGGACCCATGTTATATTTATGTTCGGCTTTTTGGCTTTATGGTGGACTCATGTTATCATTATGTTATTTTTTTTATTGCAATTGGCATTCTATTTATGATCATATTATGTTGTTGATGCGAGATACCCTCTCCAACGTGGTTTCTTGAAACCATATTCAGGCACACGATATCATTTATTAGATTTCAGAAGGGGCAGCAGGCCTATACAAGGATGCCGGAAATATTCAATCGGGCACACTCATCCTTACGAAGTGTTATAGAACGGTCATTCGGAGTTTGGAAAAAGAAATGGAAGATACTTAGGGATATGCCGTCATATAGTTTGGCAAAGCAAAAAGACATTGTAATTGCAACAATGACTTTGCACAATTATATTCGCAGGCACCCATCCCGCTCAGACAGTCATTTTCAGGCTTGTGATCTTGATGAGCTTTTCATTTACCCAGCGGGCCGTCAAAGAATATCCGGGCAAAATGATGAAAGCTCGGGTGGAGATCATGTTAGAGGAATTCGAGTTGGAGTTGAGGAGATGTCGACGATACGTGACTCGATTGCCGAGCAACTACATGGTCCTTGAACGTATTTGATGTATCTGCGTATTCAACATATGTATTCCATGTTTTGGATATTTTGATATCCGCATGTAATTGAATGTTTAGATGTTTGTATGAATGTTGTGTTGCTGCATACATTGTGACATACTTATATTTTCTGCAATTTATATAGAACAGAAAAAATTTTGTATAATTTTTTTAATAAAACGCCACCGATGTATTGCCAAATGGTTCTCTGTTTCGAACAGCTCTGCAAACACAGACTACCCAAACAAATCTCCATTTCCACAAACCAGTTTCTAACAGCTCCATTTACAAACCTCCATTTACAACAACTCATTTTACAACCGCAACCGCTAAATCAAATGAAGCCTTAGTTTTATAATTTTATTAAATGTCATTTGATATTTTGCACCTTCCACTTATCTTTTAGTTGTGCTTTCCACGTGTCAAATTTTAGTTACACCTTATATTTTTGAAAATGATTTAGGCTCTGTTTGGGAGGACTTATTTTCACTGGTCAAGCGGCTACGACTGCATGAATCAGGCCTTAATTAAGGCTCAGTTCATGCGGTCGTAGCCGCTTGACCGATGAAAATAAGTCCTCCCAAATGAAGCCTTAGACTCTCCTTGGATGTGCGTAGGGTCGCCGGTGCGGGAACAACCACCTCCGTAAGGTGAGAAAATAAATGTGACTCGTGCGCAGGCGACATCTTTTGCTCTCACCTTAAAGATGCGAAACAGAGATTTCTCTTCGTTCAGGACGGAAGCTCCCCACTCTGAACTAAGAGTACTGCGGTGTTTGCCCACATTTGAGCTTTCGTCGTCCTCCCAAACAGGACCTTAGTTGGTACTAAACCTTTGAATTTCATTTTGTTGGAATTTCCGGTCGCGGAAGCGCAATATCCATGAACAACTAAATTCATACACACAAGAAAATACGTACTTCGTATAATTTTATAAGATCGATAAAATTAATAAGTACTCAAATTAAAAGATAAAAATCCGAAAATATACTGCAGAAGAACTCGAACCATGAAAATTAGCATGAGTAATATAAACTTAACTGCAATATGTAAAACATACTCACAAGATTCGTACCAGTACAAACATTCATCATCGTCAGACGACCAACCACCGTCACTCTCATCGAGAAGAGATACAAGTCAAAACTTGACCTTGTCACGGGCGCGCAGCCCGCCAACATCACCACTTGTGCACAACCACCACCGCCTACGAGCATGCAACCATCAAGCACTACACACCTTACCACAGGCCGCGAATCTGATGTCTTGCCGCTGACCCACGCTTTTGCTCTTCGTTGCCGATATAACCCGCAATCGGATGTCGACATCCACGTCAGCAGTCTTTTATAATAATGAAATCTCAAAGCTGAAATCTCAAACATATGTTTTATAATAATGATGTTTATATCTAAACTTAACTACCCAAAAATGCCAAAATCCTTAAATTAAAACTTTCAACCATGTGGAGAATAATGTATTTTACTATTTTCTCCCCGCGTTCGTACACCAAATGGCCACGAAATCCCAGCGGTCGTCGCCTTCCTTAGACGGTGCCGCCATTACTAGGAAACCTCGAGCTCGAAGAAACCTAAAAAGTTAAATTAGGGTTTAGGGCCTGAAAGAGGACCAATTCCCCCAATCCTCCATCCATCATCTTCAACGAAATTAAAATAATAACAATTAATTCAAGTCAAAATGCGGCAATTAATAGCTTCTCCTTCCCCATTTCATCTGATATAAAAACAGCCCATTAGGGTTCCGAATTGAATTCCAATCCATTCTTCGTCTCTGTTGAATTCATGACATGTCTAATTTGCCGATTCCGATCAGCGATTCCTCTTTATCCCTCCTCCGCCTCATAATCTCCGGCTCCGATCCTTGGCCCTTCTCTGCCTGATCAAATCCTCTTCCTCCTCCTCTTCTCAAAGTCTGAAACCAGAGAGATGAGGAAGGGATTCGTGGCGTTAAGGGTTGGCGGCGAGGGGGAGGAAAAGCGGCGGTTCTTTGTGCCGGTGGAGTACGTTAACCACCCTTTGTTCGCCGGCCTTCTCAAGGAGGCGGAGGAGGAGTACGGGTTCGTGCAGGAGGGGCCAATTGCGATCCCGTGCCACGTGGAGGTGTTTCGGTATGTCCGAGAGATAATATACCGCGATAGTACCGGCGGCGGCGACCGCCACCGCCGCCATGCTCTGCATATACCAAACTGCTTCAAGTCTTGATGCAGCCGCTAATCGAAGATGGGCGGCGGCGGTGTGTAATCTGTGTGTTTGCTTTTGATCTTTTCCGAATACTTGCGATTGTATTGATGTTGTTGGTGGGTTGTTACTGGATTTCTTCATGAAATTAATGGTCATAAATGACACAATTTGAACTATTTTTCAAATTTTCAGTAATTAATAGTTCTCTTTAAACTCAAGCTCAAGCCTCAAGCCATACAAAATATCACATGATAGTTAAAGAAATATCACAATTTGAACTATTTTCAAATTTTCACATGAGAGGTTAAAAACTATCACAATTTGAACTACTTTTTATCAATTAATAGTTATCTTTAAACTGAAAGATTTTTTCTCGTGAGGCTTTTGTGGCAATTAGTATTAATTTGAGTGAGTGTTAGGACATCATTGAGCAATGTTGGCGAGAAAAACTTCGCAATACCGATTGGATCTGAAGCAGATTTGTGCAAAGATTTGAAGAGACGTCTTGAAGATGATTTATGTAGTTTGTCTCACCCTTTACTGTCGATAACTTGCAATTTTTTACGACTAGTGATTGTGTAATACTATGAGGTGAGAAATTTGAGAAGATCTTGTGTGATTCGAGGAGAGAAAGTCTTGTATTTACCTATTTTTTTCACATCATTAGTGCATGACGTCTATCCGGGTTGAACTTTGATCATCCTGTTGTATAACATGTAATTCGTTGAGATCATAAATATCTAAGGAGGACACAGGGGCGAGCACAGAAGACTTTGCCCAGTATGAACGAGCTCAGAAGACCTCGGCCCAACAGGAGCGAGCTCAGAAGACCTCGTCCCAACATGCGCAAGCTCAGAAGACCTCGCCAAACATGGGCGAGCTCAGAAGACGACCTCGCCCAATAGGGACGAGCTCAGAAGGCCTCGCCTAGCCTGAGCGTGCTCAAAAGACACCTCGTCCAGCATGGGCGAGCTCAAGAGACCTCACGTGGGATGAGCTAGCTCAGGAGACCTCGTCCAATATGGGCGAGCTCAGGAGACCTCATCCTTTATTAGCGAGCTCAGGAGGCCTCGCCCAGCATGGGAGAGCTCATAAGATCGCCCATGAATTGCCTATTAGTGCCTCAAGGCACAAGAGAGAGTTGTTGAACACGTCCCCCTCAAGTTTTCCCTTGACTCCATGAGCTCGCCTCTGTTGTACCTCACTTAGCTTTGAATTTGGAGGAGAGTCTTATACACTTCCGAGTAAGCGATGAGACCTTCATGTTGCAGCCCAGGCTCTATTTTATAGTCTGTTCAGAAATATTTCAGCTCTCTGGCTCTACCTAGCATACATTTGTCTGTGTCGACCGCTAGACTGTTATGCAATCGGACCGAGTACCGCGATAGCGCAACGGAATTAAATCGAGCAAAAACAATCGCGCAAAATAAAAATCACAGAACGAGATATCCAAGCACACAGACGACACAAAAATTTACGTGGTTCGGAGAGAAGCTCCTACATCCACGAGGAGAGCGCGCCGGAGAAGATCCACTATAAGGTATGGAGGTACAGATTACAATAGAGACCGTAAGGTCGAGCAATGAAGAGAAAACCAAAAAAAAGTGAAACCGGACTATCGCCGAGCGATAGTGATGTCGCCGGGCGATAGTGGTACTGTTCACCTCCTTTGCGGAATCGCCGCCTGGACTGCACGCCTGAAGCCGACCACGCCTGGATTCGGCCGCCCGATGTCACCGCGCCGTCTGGGATCACCACCGCTGCCTGGAACCACCGCGGGAGACCGGCCTGATGTCGATCCGACTGGATTCGACCGGATGCCGCTCCGATAGCTCCGCCTCGAGTCGTCCGCCTGGAGTCGCCCTCTTGCGCACCTGCTGCCGCCGTCGCCGGCTGATGCCGCTGGGATGAGAACGGTGGGTGGCTAAGAACTCCTCTTCGGATCGCTGTAGGTGTTGAGATGAAATGAGTCACAGCCTCCCCTCCATTTTATAGCTTAGAGAGGGCCGGTCATTCCAAGTTTGGCGAGCACAAAGGGGGAAAGGTAGCCTGGAGAATAATCTCCCTTGATGAACTTCCTAAAAGGATTTGGCCTTGATTAGGAAAATGAGATTCCCACGGATTGGTGACATGGCGCAATCCTAACGATCCGGGCGCGAAGAGGTGTCACAATCTAACAATCTCCACCTTGACGCCTCACGCGACAGACTCCACCTGAAACTTGGATCTCCTCCCTCCGGCAAACTACCCCCTCTCCCTGGGGTTACCACGATCAGCACGCACAGATATGAGCCAAGTCAAGGTAGTGCTTGAACTTGGCTCCGGTCAACAGCTTGGTCAACATGTCTGCAATGTTATCCTCAGTGTGCACCTTTAGTAACTGAATATCTCCGCCAGCAACGAACTCTCTCAACTTATGGTACCGCACATCAATGTGTTTTGTCCTGGCATGATAGACCGGGTCTTTGGCCAGACAAATCGCACTCTGACTGTCACAGTGCAGCTTCACCGCTTCCTGAGAAATCCTGAGTTCTTTGGCGAGACCTTTGAGCCAGATAGCTTCCTTCGCGGCTTCCACTGCAGCAATGTACTCAGCCTCTGTCGTAGATAAAGCCACAATGTCCTGCATAGTGACTTTCCAACTGATGGGGCCCTCACCACAAAGGAAGATGTACCCGGAGGTAGATCTTCTTCGGTCGAGGTCGCCCGCATAGTCGGAATCAACGTAGCCCTCTAGGACTTTAGAAACTCCGCTCTTCTTAAACAGCAAACCGACGTTTTTTGATCCGTTCAGATATCTTAGAATCCACTTGACTGCTTCCCAGTGTTGTCGCCCCGGATTCCCCATATATCTGCTGACTACGCTCACAGCCTGAGCGATATCTGGTCTCGTACAGATCATGGCGTACATCAAGCATCCTACCGCACTAGCGTACGACACCCCGAGCATCTTTTGTCGTTCTCCCTCGGTGTCTGGACACTGCTGTGATGATAATCTAAATTGTTGCCCAAGAGGGGTTGAAACGGGCTTAGATTCAGTCATATTGAACTTCTCCAGAACCTTCTGAATGTACCCTGTCTGAGAAAGCCAAAGCATGCCCCGCTTCCTATCTCGCTTGATTTCCATGCCAAGGATCTTCTGTGCTTGACCCAGATCCTTCATTTCAAACTCAGCTTGTAGTTTCTGCTTCAAAGACTGGATCTCCTGAGCTGACTTGCACGCAATCAGCATGTCGTCGACGTATAGCATCAGAATCAGAACGTCGTCGTTTGCCAGAAACTTGTAGTAGGTGCAGCTGTCGTACTGGCTCCTGCTGAATCCTTGTGAAACCATGAACGTATCAAATCTCTTGTTCCACATTCTTGGAGCCTGCTTCAGACCGTAGAGGGACCTTCTTAGTTTACACACCTTCTTCTCGTCACCGGGTTGTACAAACCCTTCAGGCTGCAAGATGTAGATCTCCTCTTCCAAGTTGCCATGAAGAAATGTCGTTTTCACGTCCATCTGCTCTAGCTCCATGTCGTACATTGCCACCATCGCAAGAAGCACCCGTATGGAGCAGTGTTTTATCACAGGTGAGAATATTTCATCAAAATCGACACCCTTCTTCTGCGCGAACCCCTTGGCAACGAATCTGGCCTTGTATCTCCACTGGTCTTTGCAGGATGTAGATTCCTTCTTCCTGAATATCCATTTGGAACTGATTGCCTTCGCCCCTTTGGGCAGACGAACCAAGTCCCAAGTCTGGTTTTTACGAAGGGACTCCATCTCTTCTTCCATAGCTGCTTTCCACTGAGAACTCTCTCTACTCTCTACAGCTTCTTTATAAGATCCAGGATCTGTGGAGATCACCTGGAAAGCGTACGCTACCGTGTCCTGTAGCCTGAGAGGCAGTCTGACCTCTCTCCTTGCCCTTTCTCTAGCAATAGAGTACGGCTCTGCTTCCGTAGGTTGCACAACATCAGCATTTTCTGGGTCAGAGGAATCACCGTGGTCATCAGCTTGGTCGCTCCCTTCCAGCTCCACCTCTAGGGGTGTGACTGGAGTCTCCTCCACCTCTTTAGACTGAGCCTCAGATTTCTTGAGCATAGAGGCCTCATCGAAGATCACATCGCGCCTGACCTCCACTTTCTTTGTGTCCGGGTTCCACAGTTTGAACCCCTTCGTGCCGGTCTTTCGTCCCAGATAGATGCACCGTTTGGACTTAGCATCCAGCTTCGTCTTCTCAGAGTCCTGTACAAGGGTGTACACAGGACAACCAAAGATGTGGATGTCAGAGTAGTCAACCGGCCTGCCTAACCAGACTTCCTGTGGCGATTTCAGATTCAGTGACATCGATGGGGATCGATTCACTAGATAGCATGCCGTATTAATAGCCTCGGCCCAGATGGACCTTGGTAGGTCTGCAAATAACCGCATGCACCGAGCTCTCTAACAACGTTCGGTTCATCCTTTCTGCCACGCCGTTCTGTTGCGGTGTACCAGGAATGGTAAGGTGTCGAGTGATGCCCTCCTGATTGCAGTATTCCTGGAACTCCGCTGAGGTGTACTCGCCACCGTTATCAGATCTCAGATATTTGACTCTTTTCCCGGTCTGCTTTTCTACTGTCGTCTTCCAGACTTTGAATTTCTCGAATACTTCGGACTTGTGCTTCAGAAAGTAGATCCAGACTTTTCTCGAAAAATCGTCGATGAAAGTCACGAAGTATCTGGCCCCACCAAGAGACGGCTCTGGGGCAGGCCCCCAAACATCTGAGTGTATATATTCCAGTGCATGTTTACTCCGCTGCGTAGATGTCACGAACTTCACTCTGTGCTGCTTCCCGAGAACGCAGGTCTCGCAGAAGTCTAACTTGCATGTCTTGACTCCTTTCAGTAGGCCCTTCTTGTGAAGCTCCAGCAGTCCTCTCTCGCTCATGTGGCCAAGTCTAACATGCCACAGCAGAGAGGAATCCTCATCTGTCGTCTCAGAAACCGCCGCGTCGCCGACGATGGTAGTGCCGATCAGTTTGTAGAGAGTACCCGAGCGCTCTCCTTTCATGACCACCAGAGCGCCTTTCTTGACCTTCAGATATCCTCCCTCGCCGGTGTATGAGCACCCAGCCGCCTCTAGAGTGTCTAGTGAAATTAGACTCTTCCTCAGATCGGGCACGTATCTTACATCAGTGAGGGTCCTGATTGTTCCGTTGAACATCTTAATTCTGATACTGCCGATCCCGAGCGTCTTGCACTCCGAGTCGTTTCCCATCAGAACGCGACCGCCGTCACATTGCCTGAAGCTAGTGAACCATTCTATGTTCGGGCACATGTGATACGAGCATCCCGTATCCATGATCCATGTGTCGGTGGTATCGAGGGTGGAGTGTACATGGAGTACGTCAGCATCGCTCTCGGGGTCAGACGCCACAGCCGCCTGTTCCTGATTCCTTTCTTTCGTCTTTTTCTTCGGACAGTTGTTTTTCCAGTGCCCTTCTTCTTTGCAGTAGTGGCACTGGTTCTTCTTGTCCCGAGACTTAGACCTAGCCCGATTGAATTTCTTCCCTCTGTCTCTCGATCTCCCTCTGACCGGTTCTTTGTTCTTCACGAACAAACCTTTGCTGGTGCTGGGGCCGGGTTTGCTCCGCGTTTCGTTCGATAGCAGCGTCGTCATCACCTCCTCCATTTTGAGCATATCCTTTCCGTAGAGGATCGTGGTGACCAGATGGTCATAGGACTTCGGTAGAGAAGACAGTAGTAGAAGCGCCTGGTCTTCCTCTTCGACTTTTACGTCCATGCTCCGCAGCTGGGAGATCAACTTGTTGAACGCATTCATGTGTTCTAGCAGCTTGTTGCTCTCGGACATTCTTAAGCTGTATAACTGTCTCTTCACATAGAGCTTATTTGTGAGAGATTTCGACATATACAACTCCTCCAATTTCTTCCATAGGTCTATGGTGGTGTCAGCGTCGACCACGTTGTACATGACCTCGTCGGCGAGACTCAACTGGATTGTGCTGATGGCCTTCAGATCCAGTTCCTCTCATTCCTCGTCTTTCTTCACGTCGGACTTCTCCTTGCCGAGTAGCGCCTTGTGGAGTCCTTGCTGAACGAGAACCGCCTTGATCCGCTTCTGTCATAAGCCGAAATCGATCTTGCCGTCGTACTTGGAAATCTCGAATTTTGCCGCCATTGTTTTGCTCGCAGTGCTACTGAGTGATCAGAAAAATGTTCTCGGATCAGATCTTGAGAAGGTAGGGAGTGGACCTTGTCGTCACCTACCGTTGACCCAGATCTAGAACTAGAACGCCCAGACGATCACCCCCGCGGAACCTGGCTCTGATACCAATTGTTATGCAATCGGACCGAGTACCGCGGTAGCGCAACGAAATTAAATCGAGCAAAAACAATTGCGCAAAATAAAAACCACAGAACGAGATATCCAAGCACACAGACGACACAAAAATTTACGTGGTTCGGAGAGAAGCTCCTACATCCACGGGGAGAGCGCGCCGGAGAAGATCCACTATAAGGTATGGAGGTACAGATTACAATAGAGACCGTAAGGTCGAGCAATGAAGAGAAAACCAAAAAGGTGAAACCGGACTATCGCCGAGCGATAGTGATGTCGCCGGGCGATAGTGGTACTGTTCACCTCCTTTGCGGAATCGCCGCCTGGACTGCATGCCTGAAGCCGACCACGCCTGGATTCGGCCGTCTGATGTCGCCGCGCCGCCTGGGATCACCACCGCTGCCTGGAACCACCGCGGGAGACCGGCCTGATGTCGATCCGACTGGATTCGACCGGATGCCGCTCCGATAGCTCCGCCTCGAGTCGTCCGCCTGGAGTCGCCCCCTTGCGCACCTGCTGCCGCCGTCGCCGGCTGATGCCGCTGGGATGAGAACGGTGGGTGGCTAAGAACTCCTCTTCGGATCGCTGTAGGTGTTGAGATGAAATGAGTCACAGCCTCCCCTCCATTTTATAGCTTAGAGAGGGCCGGTCATTCCAAGTTTGGCGAGCACAAAGGGGGAAAGGTAGCCTGGAGAATAATCTCCCTTGATGAACTTCCTAAAAGGATTTGACCTTGATTAGAAAAATGAGATTCCCACGGATTGGTGACATGGCGCAATCCTAACGATCCGGACGCGAAGAGGTGTCACAATCTAACACTAGACAAGTAACCTTTGATCCTCCTTAGTCCAAACATTTGGGACCGAGAATCTCTTGGTGTCAGCACCCGTAGTTTTCACTATATTATATTTTCACATTAAAATCTTCCTGTCTCCTTTTATTTAATTTGTTGTTATTATTATCCTGTTTTTTTGTTGTATATTGACATACATATCATAAAAGTGATCGTGCAAGTGCTTAATCGAACAAATTTATAGGTGTTCTCTTCAAACTTACGTGCTCTCTATCCCAATAATATTAATAATGCACCATTAATAAATTAGCTTTGACGCAATATTGATATTTTTGCGTTATACTTATTACAAATATGTTTAAGTTTTTTTAAAAAAATCAACTTTCTATTAATAAACAGTAGAAGAACATCTTAAAAGAATATGATTTGTTATAATTGAGCTATTATGCGAAAAATTAACTAACCGTTTGGAACTAAAAAAAACTATAAGGTTTCGGAACCCGGACATGACGGAGGGGGCTGGATTTCGGAACGCACGTTTTGCTTGCAAAAACGAGTGTAAATACCGTCACCTGAGCGGCTCCCGCACGGGTGGCCCGCGGCTGCCGCCCTCCCAAACAAAGCTAAATCACATAATTGAAAAGGAAATTATATTTTACAAACTATAGCAATAATTGTTCTATAGACTATAAGCCAATTGATTTTGTCCATGGAATCTGGATTTGTTCTTTTTTATTTGTTGGAAATCATTGATTTGTGCACAACTCACACGCTCGATGAAGACATTACATATGAGCACCGCCAACCTTAACTTGCTCGTGCAAACATTAAGTATGCACAATATTAAGTTTAGGCGATTGTTATGAGCAAATTTATTTTGAATAAGAGAAAATAAATTATGCGTGCAGACTAAAAAATTATATGTGCAAACAAAATTGTGGCGTGCAAATCCAAAAAAAACATTATAAATCTCTTAACAAAATAATAACTAATAGTGATTCGGAACAGAGACGAGAACGGGCTTTGCCTCATTCAGGACTGTTTTGACGACTTACTATATATGACGTGCCCGGATCGACGATCCGACTCCGTGGATGCATCCGGATTCGCGTTGCGAATCAATTTCATATATATAACATTGTACTTTTCGGTTTTTATTTCATGAAGTTTTGGCCTGGTGACCAACGGTCAATCATAATCGTTGATTCTGGGTGCCTTAATTTTATTTCTTATAAATATAAGGTTTAGGGTTGTAGTCATTCCCATCGTAGAATTTTGGAGACTCTTCTTCCTGGATTCCAGCGATCACTCTCTGGTGCTGACGCTGTGAAACCTTAGGTGACGACTCCTAGGTGCTCAAACTCCTCCACAAGGTAATACTCATTCATAGTCTTCATCTTCCCCCTCTAAAAGCCCTAGCCGCACCCTCCACAAACCCCTCTACCGCCGCCAACATCCCCCCTGTACCCTGACTGCATGTTGCAGGCCGCCAACCCTATTCTCCTCCAAACCGCCTACCGTAGGCCCCCTTCACCCGACCACCTGAGCAACCGCTGACATCCCCTTCAACCATTACAACCAACCCTCCCTCTCAAAACCGTCGGTCTGGCCTCCATCTCCCGCCCCTCCCGTGGATCCACTTCTCTCAACCCTAATTCTCTAGATTAGTCAGAATTTGAGAATTTCAGTCCCCGATCTGTCATCCTCACCACTCATACGTCATGTCTTAGCCCGGACCCGCTCTCAAACATCAGATCCACCCTTCTCTTATGAAAGACAACTTAGGCAATTGATAATCTACTGATACTAATTGAAAGTTAGGGGATAGACCTGATTTACTCTAGAGGGGGGAGGGGGAGGGTGAATAGAGTAATTAAAACTTTTGGCTGTTTTAGAATTTATTAGAGTAAAATAGGTGATATCAATAGTAGTAACAGAAAATGGAAACAATCTAAGCTAATCTATCACAGCACAGCAAGAACAAAAAGAAATAATCACGCACAGACAACACAAGAATTTTATAGTAGTTCCTCAAACTGGGTACATCCACTCTTCTACCACCCTGGTAGGAATCCACTATCAGGTTTTTGATTACGTGACTGCCACCACAAGATCTATTTACAGGGAGATCTCACAACCCTTTAGGCTTTTGATCAGGTGCCCAAAAACCAAGAATAAACTTTTGAAGGGAGTTAATAAACCCTTTTACAGGAGGTTGAGAGAGTTGATGATGTCTTCTCTTTTCTCTATACAACAGAGAAGACTTGTGGATTTCTATTGTCAAAGCTCCTTCTGAAATAATGAATGGTTCAGAAAGCTTGGAGCCTTGCTTAGGGTATAGGTCTTCAGTATTTGATGGTCGTTCACACCGACGTCGGTACGCTGACTCGGCAGGTATGGTTTACACATAGCCAAGGGAAAGACTGGCTGTGGGTCAGCATAGTACGCGAAGACCCTGGTGTGTCCTTCACGGGCGTATGCAAGGGCTAGGACTGGTAGTGTGAATACCCGTCTAGGAGTGGGGTGGCCCGACCCACTGTCTCTGTTTGCCACGGCGGAGGGTCCTAGGAGTGATGCTAGCTTCCAAATAAGGGAAACTAAAAGTCTATGCGCATAGAGTAGTGTGCGTGAGTTGCATTTGCATGAATCATGACATAATATTTCACTACACTCATGCTTGCATATAACCTGACACCCCTTCGTATAAATTAGTATGAGAATTTTTATATGAAAGGAGTCTTGCAAAAGACCCCTTAACTTATAAGTTTGTATAAGCATTCAGATAAGTTAAGGTTACTTATTCAATAATCTACTATTCATGTACTTACTGCTCTGTTTTACTTGATTACTCTACTGTTTTCTTATTATAGAACTGTTAGCTTGTTTTTCCTTTTACAGCTCTATAGATTTACTATACACCTGCTAAAATAGGTCCACCATCATCTGTTTGTTCCTACTCTCCACCATCATAGTTTCCCTATCATTCCTCCCGCACGGTGCCTAGGAGCCACTGGGGGAGGGGTGGGGAAAATCAGACTTAGTCTTTTGACTAACGGTTCGTGGACCAAACATTTCAGGGGCTCTAGATGGGAGACAGGGAGCAGCAGTCGGAGATGCAGCATCAGCGGAGCACGATGCACATGGAGGTGGGCCCGTCTAGTACTAGAGCGCCAGTGTCTGGCTCCGTGAGTGTTGGCTTCTCTTAGTTTTCACGAGAGGGTTGTAGTGAGGATTTGTTGTACCGGGCATAAGCCCGTTTATATTCCTACTTACTGATCTATTTCCGTACATTTATTTCTATTTCCGTACATTTATTATAATGTGGACATTATTGTGGCTTCTATTTAATGTTATATGTGAATGTGGACTTGACTTAATCTCATTTGTACTTCTACTCCTTGATGATCTTCATTGCCGACAGAATCAGCGTTTTGTAGTGGCGACATTCCCGTGTGTCGGTGTCACCGCAAAACGGCGGTTCTAGGCGTAAGACCCGGTAGCGTAGCAAAAAATGGGGTCTTACAGTGCTGACGGCCATCCTTTCGAGTCGTGGGCTGGGGAGGTCGTTACAGCACGAATCGAAATTAAAAATTAAATCAAAATGATGAGAATTTACCTAAATGTTTGCATCTTTGGAGCCAAAAACGAGTGGGAAGCAGCACTGCTCGTCGTGGATGAACAATGTGGAAACGAGCGAGAGGCGGATGCTAGCCCATTGCTTCGAATCGAAACTCACCGACAATGAATGGAGCAGGAAACATTAGGCAAGGAGTTCGACTGAGCTGCAGCTGGGGTTTTTTGCGACTACGGGAGGCGAGGAGGTGAAAACGTGATGTGTGAATGGTTCTCCCCTATCTGTTTTGCGCCATAAAACTTAATAATTATTTAATATTTTTTTATTTTAAAAGTTGGTTTGCACCTATCCAAGTAAGGTTTGCCCATAATAATCACTTAAGTTTATTACAACTGAATGATTGCGCACTCATTTGATTCGCAGTCATAATTTGCAATCTCCCTCGTCATTGTCATGGGTCCCAATATATTATAACAATATAAGTGCTGCTCATGTGTATCAATGTTATGAAAAATTGGTCCGGACAGAAAATTTTCAGATCCTCCAAAATTAATCTAACGGTAAAAAGAGCGGTTATGAAGAACGATAATCACGAAAGAATAAGAAACATCACAAACAAAGAATACCAAATATAAAGTGGTTCCCCGGAATTGGGTACGTCCACTGTGCATGCAGAATATTTTATTTTTTTCTCAAATATAAAATACGACTATAAGGGAAGAAAAAAATAAACCGAGAGATTGATGTCAATTTCGAATCCTCTAAGATCCGGTCGTACACGTTGCGATGAGAAAGATATCTGCCGGCAAGAGAAGAGATGGAGGTCGAGAGCTGAGCACACTGCAACATGGAAGAAGCTCGATAACGAGATAGGCAGCGCCAACCACAAAGAAACGCACACGCGGAAGCAACAAGAAAGAAAGCCTCTGGTTTGGCCAAGACCGGTCGACCACTCTGCGTATTCCACTAGCCGAATTTCTCTTCTTCATGGGGGAAGCCGACCACACCTTTATGAATGTGAAGAACCCTAAAATCGGGTAGAAGGAGGGGCCGGCTGAATCTAATCAAGGAAGGAGAAAAAAGCACTTCCAAAAAATCATCTTCATCAGCGGTAGGAAATATATTCTGTCATTAATGCAATATAACTGATTTAGATGATTCCAAAAATGGTGCCTCGAATTGAGCGGTTTCCAAAAGAAGCACCGCCAGGAGTGAATCCCGACGGAATAGGCGACATGAACAACAATCTCCACTTTGACGCTTCTTCCATGTCATGCTCCACCTTGCTAAGATAACTCCAAAAATACCCCAACAGTCACCAATATCCAAAACCAAAGGAACTGACTGATTGAACTTTGGTCGAGAACGAATCATAAGAAAATTGCTTCAATTCTAAGTAGCACACAAACTGAACTGACGTTACTGACTCAAAAGAGCTACACTTTAAAGCTAAATTTCAATTGTTATACATTCAATGATGGTCTCTCATAGCAAAATAAACCTGTCAAGACTTCTGGCATGTGATGTGCGCGAGAAAAAAGTTAACAAATGCAGACACACCAACTATGACTGCAAATGAACCGACCTCAACATGGGAAAAATGAAACCCTATGAAAACTAATCAAAAAAGGTTGATTAGACACACTCTAAGCTCATGTAGAATGAATAACAAGGAAAGAGCTTAGGTAATAAAAGATGATCAAACTGCATTCACAAAATGAAGTTCTTGATCAGGAGAAATAAATCAAAAATAAGAGTTATAAAGACACAAGTATAGAGATAACATGACTAAAAAATAAAACTGAAATAAACATGAGCAAATGAAGGAATGATAACAGGAAAACACAAAAGGACATAAATTCATGAAGCTGAAAAAATGCACATAACAGAAATAAAACAAAAGGTGAGAAAAAATAATAGAGGATATCCTCATCTGCATCCTCAAGGCAAAGGGATGAGACAGATTTTTCCTTTTCGATAACACGGGTTTTCCTCATTTCCTTGTTCTGAAGCTTCTAACAACCCTTGATTTCATTACCCATCCTTTTGCAGTAGTTACAATGACTATCTAAACTGCCATTAGACTTTGACTTGCCTCCCCTGCCTGAATAAGACTGAGCCCGAGAAAATAAAGTTGAACTTTCAGCAATACCTGAGCTGGGCGACTTCTTATGAATGTCATCTGAGAGTAAGACTACATCGACCACTTTCATATCTAAAACATCTTTGTTGTAGGTGAGGGTAGTGATCATGCCCTCGTAGGACTTTGGAACAGAGTTCAGGAGAAAAACTGTCTTGTCATCTTCCTCCACCACGATATCCATGTTAAGACATTCTGATAATAGTTTATTGAAATTATTCAGACGGACATATAGAGAGGAACTCTCCTTCATGTTAAACTTATAAAATTGTTGCTCGAGGTAGATAACATTGGGGAGAGATTTCGTCATATAGATACTTTTTGGCTTTACCCAAAGACCAGGGGAAGACGTCTCTGAAAGAACTTTATATAACACATCATCATGTATGCAAAGTTGTATGGTGGACAGAGCTCTGAGATCCAAATCCTCCCACATGTGATCGGTAACCTCAACATCTTTATGGGCCTTTCCCAATAAGATACAGTGTAAACCTTCTGTGATCAGTAGTGCTTTGACCTTCACTTGCCACAAGCCAAAATTGTGTTTTCCATCAAACTTCGCAACTTCGAACTTTGCATTGGGTGTAGAAGAAGTCATAGAGACCAATCCAAAAAATCTGCAATGAGGCTGATGCGACCTGATAAATTCACGAATCAAGATTGGGAAGATAGGGAGTAGACAAATGTTGTCGCCTACCGTTGACCTAACTCGAAACAGAACGTCCAATTAGTCGCCGATCTAACCTGTCTCTGATACCACTTGTGATGAAAAACAGGTCCAAGTAGATAATTTTTAGATCCTCCAAAATTAATCTAATGCCAAAACGAGCGGTTACGAAGAACGATAACCACGAAAGAATAAGAAACACTACAAACAAAGAACACACAATATAAAGTGATTCCCCAAAATTGGGTATGTCCACTGTGCAGACAACATATTTTATTTTATTTTCTCAAACATACAATACAGTTATAATGGAAGGAAAAAAATAAACCAAGAGATTGATGGCAATTTCGAATCCTCCAAGATCCGGTCGTACACGTTGCGACGAGAAAGAAATTTGGCGACAAGAGAAGAGCTGGCGGCCAAAAGTCGAGCACGCTGCAGCAAGGAGAAGCTCGACGACTAGATAGGCGGCGCCAACCACAAAGGAACGCACACGCAGAAGCAACGAGGAAGAAAGCCCTGGTTCGGCCAAGACCGACCGATCACTCTGCGTATTCCACCGACCGAATTTCTCTTCTTCATGGGGGGAAAACTGTCCACACCTTTATAGATGTGAAAAACCCTAAAATCGTGTATAAGGAGGGGTCAGCTGAATTCAATCAAGGAAGGAGAAAATATCTCTTTTTAAAAAATCTCCTCCAGTTGTGGGAAATATATTCTGCTACTAATGCCATATAACTAATTTTAGGGGATTCTAAAAATGGAGCGTCGAATTGAGCGGTCTCCAAAAGAAGCACCGCCAAGAGTGAATCCCGGCGGAATAGGAGGCAGGAACAATATATTAATTCGCTAAATTTACGAGATGACGACGGTATTTTAGAATATACTGTATCAATTTAAGTTATTAATGAACCACAAAGATGTTGCTTGAAAAAAAGAGAGTAGATTTAAATTGTTTCCTCAAATTACTTCGGGTTGGTCTGGTTGACTCAATAGATGCAATCCATATGCTTTAAAATGTAGAGAAAATGGGTTCATAGATAAAATTCATATGCCTCCAAATGTAGAGAATCTCGATTCAGAGGGTGGAGGAAAGGAACTCGCTGAAGTCCATGCATGATATCTGATCATTGCAGAGGCGACATTTGCGAGTCACTCTCATTCATGGACGAATCTTGTTAGAGGTGGCCAGATTTGGTGAAGACGTTGGTCAAAACTATTAAAGGAGTGGACAAAATCAAACGACCGGATCCTGAAGTATATATGATTGCGAGATCTCGAAGTATGGGCGGCGGGGGATGTTATAGATGGGCTGAAACTTGAGGATGGTCGGAAATGTTGAAGAGAGCAGGCCTCGTGGCCCGAGTGATTGAAGAAAGCTGGTTGGGACTATTTTGTGGAGAGGGGGATTGGAAAGTTGAAGGAAGAGGTAACTGGAGTTGTTGAAGAAGCTGGCTAAGTTGTTGAAGAAAGTTGGTCAGACTTGTTGAACGGAGAACAAGTAGCTGGCAGCGAAGCTAGATGGTCGGAATGATGAAGATGGCCGAATGGGTGACCAGAGTCATCAGCTTTAGGCAACTCAAACTTTGTCTCAGACGGGATCGTTGTGATCCTCTTGTCAATACAAATCTACTATAATGTTTTGATGTTAACTTCGATTTTGTTTGCTCATTCTACGCTTTATGGAGCGTTTGCAACCTAGTCCAACTCATTCATCAAAAATTATTTTAACAATGTTGGAATTGCAAATGGATGACTCAATTGGGTTCGTATTGTAAGTATGAGTCTAACAAGGCGGACGAAATGCGATTCTGAAATCGTTTGCCCAAAGTTGCATCTTTGAGTCGCAACACAACTCGACGAGACTCATTTTGATCAACTTCGACAATTCTCATCAAAATGGGATTAGATGAATTTCATTGAGATCGTATGGGACATTCAAATTAAATGCAATTAATCGAGATCAATTCCAAGTCAGTTTACTCAAGAAGTCACTTCGAGGCAGCCACACATCTCACACGGACCCATTTTGTCAAATTTCCCAAAATTTGAATGAGAATGAGGTGCAACTGGTGTATTTGCGATCGTATTGAGTCCATGAATGCAATACCTCTTAACAAAATCTAATTTGAATTTATTGTCTTAGAAAGTACTTCATAAGTCGATGTAATTTCATTTAAGTGTACACCAAGTTATAGTATGGTCATCGAGCCAATAAGATATAATGACCCCGAATAAACTCATCAAAAACATTTCAGTTGAACCAACTAGGTCTTCTTGGTAGCTCAATTATTCGGGTCGAAATTTGGGATGTTACAATAAAGAAGCACACTATAGCAGGGTGGATTCTAGAGGGCGGAGTAGGCGTGCACACGGAGAGGAGCGCGAGGGAGCTCAATGGAGTAACATGCTCGTCGTAGCACGATGTTCACTGTAGTTGAGTGTTCAATTGAGTAGGGATCGGAGGGGCGTGAGCGTCTTCAGGAGTGCGGAATGTGCACTAAGAGACGAGAGTGTCTTTAGGAGAGTGAAGCGTGGGAGCATATTCTCTGGAAGGCACCAGAGCGAAGTGTTCAATGTTGTTGTGTGTTCATTAGAGCAAGCACCATAGTGACATTTTCACTATACGAGCGTTTTCACTAGAGCAGGTACCAGATCTACGTGTTCACTTTAAGGGAGTGTTCAGTAGAGCAGGCTTCGGATTGACGTATTCACTGTAGTGGGGTGTTCACTATAACGTGCACCAGAGCAACGTTTGCGGGATGTGCCCTCGAGAGGAAGAGAGGCAGACCGCGACCTTGGGAGTGGAGGTGGGGTGGGGAAGACTTGGGCGATCCTCATAGGACTTTCCCATCGTCGATTGGAGGCTGAAATAGGGGGAAGTGTGACGGCCACCGACTATTAACCCTTACATCGTTACAGAGGACTACGGCCCATGCCACCCCAACCCATCACTGCGCTTGTTTCTCAGCAACAGTAAGTTGTTGCGGCGGGGTTTCGAACCCGCGTCACATAGATAAGACACTCTTCCAACAGTCCAACTCAGTTGGTGATGAGTACTGCTGGAAGAGTGCCTTATCTAGGTGGCGCGGGTTCGAAACCCCGCCACAAAAACCTACTGTTGCTGAGAAACATGCGCAGGGGAGAAACATGTGCAGTGATGGGTCGGGGAGGCATGGACTGCAGTCCTCTATAACGATGCAAGGGTTAATAGCTGGTGGTCGTTACATAAAAGTTTGTTGTTGCGGGGTTTCGAACCCGCGCCACCAAGATGAGGCACTCTTCCAACAGTCCTCATCACCAGCTGAGCTGCAGCTCAGCTGGTGATGAGGATGTTGGAAGAGTGCCTCATCTAGGTGGCGCGGGTTCGAAACCCCGCCACAACAATCTACGGTTGCTGAGAAACAGACGCAATGATGAGTTGGGGTGGCATGGTGTAACAACCATCAGGCAGCGATCGTCGAGCTCGCCAACGATCGTCGAGCTCACCAGCGATCGTCAAACAGCGCGTTCGACGATTTTCGTTCGACGATTCCGCGGTCGACGATTTCCGTTCGACGATTTCCCCAACGTTCGACGATTTCCGTTCAACGATTTGCCAGCGCTCGTCGAGTTGGCCAGCGCTCGACGATTGGCCCAGCGTTCGACGCGTTCGACGATTCCGCGTTCGACGATTTTGCCAGCCACGAAGCCTTTGCTAAATCGTCGAGCTCAATTCGTTGAACACAACATTTCGTCGACGTGACGCCGAACCCGAGCGGGACACGCCCTCTGTCACGCCCGTGTTCCAGGGCGTGACCCCCCAAACACGTTCCGTCGAACAACTTTCGTTGATCTCGGCACGACTCCGCACCCGAGCAGGACACGCCCTGGGACACCCTGTGTCCCAGGCCGTGTCACCCAAAATTTTGCCTGCTGAAAAAGTTGGGCTGTTACACGTGGGCTGCAGTCCTCTGTAACGATGCAAGGGTTAATAACCGGTGACCATTACAGGAAAGCTACTCGTCCTTGCGCGTTCTTGTGCGCACCTCCTTCTTGCGCGCCTCCTGCTTACACGCTTTTGCGAGTGCCTACTCCTTGCGTACCTCCTACTTGCGCGCTCGTGCGCGCCTCCTCCTCGCGCGCTCTGGCGCGCGCCTCGTCCTTGCGCGATCTTGCGCGTGCCTCGTCCTTCCGCGTTCTTGCACGCCTCCTCCTTGCGCGCTAAATATTGGATTTTTGACCCGACATAGACCCAACCATATGATTTTTTACCATTTCCGGGTTTTCCACTCTTTTGTTCACTGATGGATTTTTATTGACTGTTTGCGCACCAGATCCGACCCCAAACAAAGATGGTCCGATTCTCTGGACCTGAGAAAAACCGGGTGACCCTCAACACAATAAGACACCAAGTCTCTTTAGAGGCAGCGTCAAACCTCCAATGCAATTTATTTTTCCTCTTTCCCCGACATTTCCAACTGTCCCCCCTGCAAATGAAAAATTCTCTTAGCGTTCATTTGGTTCTGTTTTTCCACCCGCTGTTTGGAGCAAACGCCATCGGATGACCGCTAACCAAACGGCCCCCGACGACATTTGCTTTGTATGCCCCCGCCGTGCCCTGAAAAAAGGAGCAAAAATCTCTGTTTAGAACTGTAACATCCCGACTTTTATTGGGCAACCAGAACCCTAGTGGGCCCAATAAAAGTAACCTGAACCCCTACCTGTGACCCAGTAGAAGGTAACCACGGGCGGGAAATAGAGATAGAGAACTTCGATTTGAGTTTCATCGGTTCTTGTGGCCTCGTATAGTCGATACGAGCGCGTCAGAACTCGTTCTGTTTAACCCCGAGGTCATGTGGTGGATGTAACCATTCCTCGTAAAACGTCACAAGAGCCAGACTTTGGATATCAGTCTAAAGGACTCCGATTTGAGTCCCGCCAGTTCCTGTGATCTCGTATGACCCATACGAGCGTATCGGAACTCGCCGCGTCGCGATCCGAGATCTAACGACGGATATAGACATTTTGACCATTTTTAGCGCGTCGCGACACGCAGATTTTGGACTTTTACCAAACGAACTCCGATTCGACCCCGGTCAGTGGCGCTGGATTCGTATGGTCAATATAAAGTCAACGAAATTGGTCCCGGTCAGTTTCTTTAATGGGTGGTCAAACCGTGGTCAAATCAAGCTCAGTCGTGCACCGAAAAGCGTGCGCACACCAATTGTGACACGACACCCAAACTTTGACCCAACCCCGATGACTTTAACCTACTTTGACTTTGACCCCATGGGTTGACCCGCCATGGTTGACTTTGGTCAAATCCTCCCTTTTTCCCCATTTGTTTTTGGAAATTTTCCCTAAGGAGGAGGCCACCTCCTCTCCATGGGTAAATAGTGCATTGCCCCCTCTTACCCATAGGGGCCACAAATTAATAAGATGGAAGGGAGTGGGCCCAAGTGGTGGCCCACCAACACTTCCCTCCACTATCCTTCTCTTTCTCCTTCTCCCACTTTTAAAAGCCCAAGCCCATAAGGGCTTAACCCCATTTCCCATATGGGGGAAATACCTTGAGCCTCCATCTGTCCTTGGATAGCTGGAGGGTGGAGATTAATCCCTCCCTAAGGAGGGATTAATCCCACATTGGGTAGGGGAGGAGATCCCCTCCCCTCCAGCCTATATAAAGGCCCCCTTGATATACCCCTCACAAGATCAAAGAGCAACTCCCCCGCCCCTCCCCAAGCTCTGACGGAGCTTAGGTCGCCGGAAAATGCAAACCCGAGCTCCACCACCGCCACCTTGCATGGGCAACCAAGTCGGCCCCTCACAAGCCCCTCCTCCACAGGTATAAACTTCTCCCCTCCCCCTTCCCCTCCTTCTGGACGTCCTGCATAGGCCTTCCGGCGGCCGGAGCGCCGCCAGCACCACCCGACCCATGCTCCAGGTCGGGTGGTGGCTGTAGGAAGGGTAGCCCCTCCCCGTGCTGGGGGTGGTGCTGGAGAAGGGTTGACCCACAGGGATGACTTTTCTCGGTGGGGGGAAGCCGGGGTGCCGCCGGAAAACGCCGCTCCGGCGGCACCCGAGAAGCAGTGCTTTTGCTTTGTTTTTCCTCCGGTGGCGGTCGGCAGCGGATGGTCGTCGGACCACCACCAGAGAAGAGCCCTGCCCTCGGCGCCCCGGCCGGGGTTGGTTTCGGGGCTGGGCTAAATGCCGGAGAGGCGGGGTGGTGCGGTGGCGTGGGAGCGGGATCACCGCCATCCCACTCTCAGGTTGGCCAAATCAAGCAGTGGTAGGCTGCCAGGCCACCACCCAGGGACTCGCCGGCCCCCGACGAACCAGCTGGGGATGGCGCCGGCGTCCAGCGACGACTGGCCAGCGGTGGCAGAAGCTATACTTGACTGCACCGCCGGCAAGGAGCAGCAGCCGTCTGATCTGATGATGAAGATTGGACGGCCAAGATTTCATTAAATCCCACCCCGCCTCAGCATCAATGCCCCCACAGCGGATCCGCGGCCGATCCGCTGTGGGGCAGAAAGAGGATATTCGATGTACGGCTTGATCTCAGCCACATGATGCCTTTTGATCTGCTATTAGCAGACCAAATTAATAGCTAAACTTTGAGGAATTTCTTGGGTCATTTCTAGGTATCTGGGGAGAAAGTGATCAACATGAAAAATGTTCCCCATACTAGTGGCTTCCTTCACAAAAATTTTGAGAATTTTTGGAGATGATTTGGTATTTTTAAAAGCCCCAATAAAATTTGTTTGGCCGAATTAAAGGCCCAAAACTCTTCGAAAAATTATGAAAATTTTTATAGGCTCAATTTAGACCCACTTAAAAGTTAATTTGGGGACTTGGGGATCAAATTTGAACTTTCCTCAACTCTTTGGAGCATAGGGTCGCGCTTGGAATTTATTACGCTCATTTTCCTCGAAAGTGAAAATTGGAGCGTGCGACCACCCTTTTTAATTTGAATAATAAATTCAAATTGTCTTATCAACAAGAGTGGTCATAGGCAAGTGATCAAGCTCCGGGTGTTCCGAGATTTCGAGAAACCGTTGAGCGCCTCGACACTCGGGTAATTTGGGCACGCTCGGAAGATGAGAGTACGCGTAGTGTGTTGCAAAATTATCCTCGATGAATAATAAGGGTGTAACTCCTAATAAGCCCCTAGTCCGATTAAGCCGTGATTAAAAAGGCGCAACCAAATTACTATCAGATCTTAATAATTGGTGTAAACCCAAACAAGCTTTATTAAAAAATGAAATAGAACAGAATGTGTCTCATGAGAACGGAGATGGAACTGAATGTGCCTCCTGAGATAGAAGATGGAGCTTAAGCCTCCTGGGTAGAGAGATTGGACTACTAACCATTTTATTTATGATTATTCCAGTCTTGCACTAGTCCTGTTTCTTTATTCATTTCAATTCAGTACTTTCAATTCAGTACTACTCCAGTCTCCTATTGTTCAAGTTCATTTTAATTCAGCACTACTCCAGTCTTATACTGGTCAAGTTCATTTCAATTCAGTACTACTTCAGTCTCGTACTGATCAAGTTCATTTCAATTCAGTACTACTCGAGTCTCGTACTAGTCAAGTTCATTTCAATACTACTCCAGTCTCGTACTAGTCAAGTTCATTTCAGTTCAGTACTTTTAATTATGTACTACTTTAGTCATCATTTCAGAACTTTCAATTCAGTACTACTCCAGTTCCGTACTGGTGACATTTCACTCAACACTTAAATTATGCAACATTTATTATCAGCAGGTTTAATTACCGCATTTTCATTACTACAATTTAACATTATAAGCGCGGGTCATATTCTGACTAGTAGTTGTCTGTTAAGGTTGAGCCTTAGTTGGGGATAACCGGAATTGAGATGTTCCTCCGGGTTTACCCTCAAATAAAGTACTCCAACGCTCCTTGTCGAAAGATGAGCTAAGTGTCGCCGCCCGAAGTTTGAAGCATAGTAGGGCAGGTCGCCGTAGACCCCGTAAGTATTAGCAATATAGATTGATTGATTGCTTGTAAATTGATTGCGGTGAATTAGTGGTGGTTCAGTCCCTTCCACAGACTGTTCGTACCGAAGCGGGAAGGTCGACGACTCAAGGCGACAGGGAGATGGGTCCCACGAGTGGCCGACCGTTATATTTTCCTCGTCAGGTTTTTCTCCGCTGGTCGGCCAAAATATTGAATCACTGGATGTCGCCCACATCTAGGAGTACACAGAGTTATACGTTGGGGCCTGGGGCTGTGTGGTATGACCACCCCCTGAAGTGGCAAAACTTGTCACTGTCACCGACGGCCACATCGGTGAGGCCCGCGGGGCTCGCTATCCTGTTGGAACAGAAGCGGTCCATACTATGGACATAGGGTTTATGTGCGCGGCTGCTAATGCTTGCGATATGTGTGAGGTTGTAAATGACTACGATAGGGTACAGGTTGTGAATACTTGATGTGTTGATGTGCTAGTGGAGCCTTAATTATAACTGATATACATTGCTGCTGTTATTCCAGTTATACTATGTTATATTTCTTTATAGTTGCTCATAACCTATATATATGAAATATTGTACTAACTCTCCCTTACTTCGGCTATCTACTTTTGTTGGGTGGGTGTGTGCTCGTCCCCAGGACATGGATCCGGGGAGTATATTTGTTTCTACTTAGCTCTGTGACTAACGATTATTTAAATAACCATTCACAGTAGATGGAGCTTCGTAGTGACCCGCCGTCCCAGTAGATTGCGCCAGCAGTTAGGACTACTCGAACAGATGCACCCCTGACGTCTCCAGAGTTTCGAGACATGAGTACCGACGAGCTGATTATGGAGAGAGAGTGAGGAGTTATATGTAGTACATGTACAACCTACGAGCTTATATAAATACTTATGCAACAACCTTTGTACTCATGTAAATATATATGATGTTATATATATATATATATATATATATATATATATATATATATTTGATATTGGTTTCATGATAATGCTTCAGCAAATCTCTGATGTGTTGTGAATGTTGTGATTCTAGCCGAGCAAGATGACCACCTAGTGCTTAAATAGGGTGGGTAGTTACCCCTTAGGAGCACTAAGTGGATGTCTTGGGCAGTAAGATCCCCTCCGGCCCGACCCGGGCAAAAGTTGGGGAAAGGGTCTTACAAGAACAACTCCTCCTCCCCTCCGGTTTGAAAGCCGGATTTGCTCCCGCCGGTTCGGCCCGCCACCGCCTAATCAAAAAAGACCTTGTAACACCCCCAATCCGCCATGAAAAATATAACAGAAGGTCCGACCGGGGCCCCACGTCGTATGAAACATACAGACGGAAGAGTTACTAAATGATACCATAAAACCTTAAAATTTTGAAAACGCATCTAACACAAGTTTGCATTCTAGCGGAAGAATAAAATGAGTTATAAAAAAAATCACGCCCAAAGACAAATGTCCACTAACCACAATAGGAATGAAATACAACAATCACAGATTTGGCCTTAAGGCCTTACATCAATAATGTTTAACCAAAAAAATAGTTTGCATACATTGGCACGCAGGCCCACAACACATGAAAAACAACTAAACAAACAATTGGGCTTTCGAGGACCAGCTCAGCAAGAGGGGCTTCAACCCACTATTTTCTGCTTGCCTCTGCAACGCCTGCAAGCAAACATTCCACAAAGCGATGGTAAACAAAACAACGGTCAGCAAGGGCTGACCAAATTATAACAACCTCACCCTTTTTTGGTGTGGTGGTGCTTCTTCCCTGCAAGCGATTTAGCATAATCACATAAAGCTAGAATGTGTCATTCAAGCACCAAATACCACAAACGGGCCCAACGTCTCGTGCACTCAGGTCACCTTATCGGTGTACCAGAATTTCCAGGGTCCCACTACCATCCTCAGTCCTAAACTGGATAGCATTATATTGAGCATTCTCTAGCCGTGACTCAAGGTCCTCGGCTCTTTCCTATGCCTGTAGCAACCCACCAGTTTCCATAGGCAGTCGAAGTACACCACATAGTGCAGGTATAATTCAGTCAAGCCCGTTGCTCAAATCATCATACCCAACACGCATGACGTAGGTCAACCTCCCCTTGCTTGTTATCGCCTACATAACTGATTGTTATGTAACAAGGGTGGCACTCGCGGTCACCTGAGTTAGGCACTTAAGGCGCACAACTCCACACACTAGCCATATGGTCTCCGAGAGACGGGCTTCGCACAAACATGACAAAACTCCCTGGGAGTTAATGTCGACGATCCAACGACTTCGTGCATACATTAGGGTGTTTTCTGGAGCAGACCTCCAATACTAACTGCCACCCCGGGCAGACCCCCATTCCGAAATATTCAACTTCCACGGAGCCTTCTCCGGGAACCCCAGAACATTACCAATCCAGACAAACATGCCCGGATGGGCTTCACATAGCGTGCCTAAACCGTATTCGCGTTTCCGGGTGCTAATGTAATTAATAGCGGTGATGTAAACAACGACCCGTCGGAGAGCACACTTCCCCCACCTGTCGGTGGAGAGGGGCTTTCATGCAAATATGCTAATTAAGGGCTTCACCTGCCCAAGAAGAAAAGTCATTACCATTGACGCGTGCTTCTGAGGCATGGATCGATCATGAACGACCTTCGTAGCGACTGTCCATGCACGAATCCGACTTGCACACACTAGCACCCAACATCACGGCAAGTGGTCAGCTTCCTCCTCGCCAGCGGTGGCCGAGATAGGAAATCTGAGGGGGGGGGGGTCGGGTTTTGCCCTAGACGGCGGTCGGCTCCGTCCAATGGCATCGAGAGAGAACGAGAGAGAGATCAGAGAGGGATCTCCTCCTTCCAGCAGCGACGGGTTCACCCTAGACAGCGGTGGCCGGGATAGAGCAGAGAAGCTCGGCTTCTCCTTGTCAACGGCAGCGGGCGGGAGAAAGAGAGGAGCTCGACTTCTTCTTTAGTTGGCGTCGAGGAGAGTGAGATAACATGAGAGAAAGAGGAGGGAGAAGCTCCTTCCCGCCAG
Source organism: Platanthera guangdongensis (assembly GCA_039583875.1). Taxonomy (NCBI): domain Eukaryota; kingdom Viridiplantae; phylum Streptophyta; class Magnoliopsida; order Asparagales; family Orchidaceae; genus Platanthera; species Platanthera guangdongensis. The sequence goes on from CM077152.1 coordinate 17,962,612, forward strand.
CATCGATCGAGCTCTGCTCCTTCCAGTATCGTCAAGTGAGAAAGAGGGAACGAGAGGGAAGATCAGGAGAGGGGAAAACTGTCGGCTGGTGAGAAAATGAGAGGGGAGGGGAAATTAGGTTTTATAGAAACCCTAATTCGGAAATGATATCCGCAAACCATGCCCTCTAAACGCACCCCAAACTCATTTAACCTCGCGACACAATTTTGCGGCGTTACAATTCTCTCCTCCTAAAAGAAATTTCATCTCAAAATTTTAAAATACGAATAACGAATTGAAACTCGTCATACCTGAGTGAAATAGATCGGGGTACTCCTCGTGCATGACCTCTTCTTGCTCCCAAGAGAGCTCCTTGCGGCCACAATTGTCCCAATAGACTCACCATCTTGATTGCCTTTCTCCGCAACTATCGTATGTCACTATCGACAATGCAAACTGGGGCCACTCTGGTAGATAGGCCACTATCCACCGGCACACTATCGACTTCGAACACAGAATCGGGTTCCCGCACCGCCTTCCTCAACGCATAAATATGAAAGACGTTGTTCAACCCACTCAGCTCCGCTGACAAAGCAAGTCTGTAAGCTGCCTCGCCGATGCGCTCAGTGATCTCAAATGGCCCTAAATACCTGGTACTCAGCTTTTTCAAGCGTCAAACTCTAGACACTCCTTTGAAAGACTTTATCTTCAAGTATACCCAATCTCCAACTGTGAACTCCACGTTCCGGTGTTTGGCGTTGTAACACTTTGCATAATAGCTTGGTATCACCGGTTTCTGCCCATGCTAACAGAGTGCAGCACTTCATGTCGTATAACGTCTCGTACGGGCCATCTGAATACTAGCCCAGTAACTGCTGTTATAGGCGAACTCTACCATGTGAACGTGATCTTCCCAACGCTGTCCGAAATCCAAAATGTACATTCGCAGCATATCTTCCATCGTCCAATTTGTTCTCTCAGTTTGCTCGTCCGTCTGTGGATGGAAGGTTGTGCTAAACTTAAGCTTTGTGCCCAGTGACCGATGGACCTGCTTCCAATCACCGGACGTAAACCGCCCATCACGGTCGTTAACTGTACTGCGTGGGATGCTATATAACCGAACAATGTTCTCCACAGACAACTTTGCTAGCTTCTCCACTGGATCACTTTTTTGATTTGGGATAAAATGCGCAACTTTGATCAACTGATCAACAATCACCCAGATAGAGTCATTTTTCTGCAACGACTTTGGCAAACTGTGCTCAAAATCAAAGAAAATATCATCAAATTTTCACTCTGGGATCGGCAATAATTTCAAGAAGCCTCTTGGTTGTTGGCACTCGACCTTCACTAACGCACACGTTTGACATTTTGTCTCGTAGAGGGCTATGTCTTTCTTCATACCTGTCCACCAGAACAGTGTCTTCATGTCCTTGTACATCTTTGTGCTCCTCAGGTGGACTGAGTATTTGGTATTGTGAGCCTCATACATCAACTCTTCCCGTAGAGTGCCAGATTTTGGGACGCACAAACGATCACCTTTCCGCAGAAGACCGTCTTCAACCAAGAACTGGGAATTTGACCATCCGCTGCATAGAGCTTCATGCTCTCATCGAGCTCCAACGCTCTCTGAACTCTATCCGCAAGGTCACACAACACCTCCGTCCAGTTCAAGCATGCGTTTGCACTAGTACTCCTGTCGACACAGGCGATACCCAAGGCTTACAATTCCTGGATTAAATGCTCATCCTGCATGCACAACCAGTTTGCTCGTGCTGGAGTTCTGTGACTCAAAGCATCTGCGACCACATTTCCCTTCCCGGGTGTGTAATGTATCTCGAAGGTGTAATCTCCGAGGAATTCCATCCACCTTTTTTGTTGTATGTTCAACTCCTTCTGGTTCAACAAGTACTTAAAGCTCTTATGATCCGTAAAGATGTCAACTTTCATGCCATATAAATAATGCCGCCACAGCTTCAGAGAGAATATCAGCGCCGCTAACTCCAAGTCATGGACATGATAGTTTCTCTCATGCACCTTTAGCTGGTGTGAGCCGTACATTATAACCTTTCCAAACTGTAGGAAGATGCAGCCTAAGCCGCTTCCTGAGGCATCGTTATAGATCTCGTAGTCGTCTGTACCACATGATGAACTCAAAGTAGGCGCCGTGGTTAGACGACCCTTAAGTTCCTCAAAAGCTCGTGCGCACTCCAGCGACCACACAAACTTCTGATCCTTCCTTGTCAAGGTAGTGAGAGGTAAATCTATCCGCGAGAAGTTCTCTACAAACCGCCTATAGTAGCCGGCAAGTCTCAGGAAACTCCAGACTTCCGCCACTATAGTCAACACAGGTCATTCCTGTATAACTGCTATCTTCGCCGGGTCCACAGCAATACCCTACCCACTAACGACATGACCGAGAAACGCCACAGACGATAGTCAAAACTCGCACTTAGAGAACTTGACATATAGTCGACTCCTCCTCAAGGTGTGCAAAACCAACCACAAATGGTTCACATGATCCTCCTCTAACTGCGAGCACACCAATATGTCATATATGAAGACTATCACAAATCGGTCCAAACACTCCTGAAAGGTTCTGTTCATCAAATCCATGAATACCAATGACACATTTGTCAACCCGAACGACATCACGGTGAACTCATACTGACCATAGCGTGTGTCAAACACTGTCTTGGGAATAACACTCTCCATTATACGCAACTGATAGTAGCCGGAATTCAGATCTAGCTTCGAGTAGACGTTTGATCCATCCAACTAATCAAACAAATCATCGATTATCAGAATCAGATACTTGTTTTTCTCTGTCAGTTTGTTCAGCTCTCGGTAGTTAATGCATAGACGCAGACTACCGTCCTTCTTTTTCACGAAGAGGACCGGCGCACTCCAAGGTGAACCACTTGGACGTATGTAACCCTGCTCTAGTAATTCTTGCAACTGAACCTTCAACTCTGCCATCTCCTTTGGTGCCACTCTGTATGGTGCACGGGACACAGGTTTTGCACCTGATACTAGATCAATAGGGAAGTCGATCTCTCGCTGGGGTGGAATCCCAAGGAAATCCTTAGGGAACACATCCACAAACTCTGACATGATAGGAATGTCACTCAAACAGGACTTCGGTTCTACAACCTCCAATAGTGTGAAGGACAACTCCGCGCCCTTCTGAACCTCTTTGACCACTTGGAGAGCAGACATCAGTGTCTTGCTCGATCCTCGAATACCAATGAATTTGGTCTCACATTCAATACCCTGTCCTAGTGTGATTTCCTTCGAGTTGCAGTCAATACATGCACGCTTCTCCGAGAGCCAGTCCATGTCAAAGATAACTTCGAACTCGGATATCAGCAACCCATATGCTTCCAACTTAAAATCATGATTCCCTATCCGCACCCGAACGCAGCAGGTTCTATCCGCATGCATCAAGCATCTGTTGGGCAGCAAAACATCCAATCTATTAGTTAATAAAATGGAAGGCACTCTGATCCGTAATACAAAGTCCTTGGATAGAAAAGAATGAGAAGCTCCTGTATCGAATAGTGCTCTCATCGATAGTCCCAAATTTGGACAACCTAATTCAAACAAGTTAAGGAAGGCGCAAGGTAACAAGTATATAAAGCGGTAAAAACTGTATACTCTGTCTTACCTGTCACCGCGTCATTCTATTTTATTGCCTCTTGTTGGCCAAGGTTGAAGACTCGAGGCTGTGCAGGAGTATAATAGGAAGCTGATGACGCCACCACTTTCCCCTTTCAGCATAAGATGCTCCTGTCTTCTTCTCAGTCTTCGGCGGGCCACTGCGACACTCTCGGGCGTAGTGCCCCACCTTGCCACATGTACAACACGCAAAAGGGCCTCGACTCGAGGTAGCTCCAGAAGTAATGGTAGGAGTTGCTGGTCCAGACGACCTAGCATTCTTGTTACACCTGCTTCGGAACCCAGACTTCGAAGAGGTAGACACCTCGTACTCTGGCTTCTTCACAGCCAAGTCCTTACTTTGCACTCTCCTCATGTCATGATCCAAAGATCAGACAGTGTTTACCAAAACCTGAAAGCCCTGCGTCATCGGTCCTGAGAGAAGCAACCTCAGGTCATCCTGTAGTCCTTCGTAGAATCTGTTGGTCTTTTGCTCCTCGTTTGCAAACGTGAAGCCGGTGTACTGCCCCAATCTTGTGAACTCATGTAAATAGTCATCAACGAAACTTTCTCTCCGGGTCAAGCGCTGAAACTGATTCTCCAATGCAATTCTCTGCGTGGAAGGGAGGCACCTGACCAAAAACAGTCTCGAGAACTCTTCCATCAAAACGTTAGATAGCTTCCCGCCAGCAAGCTGGTGCAACTCCACCTCATCCCGCCATATCCTTGCCTCTCCATCCAGTAGGAAAGTGGCTATGGTCACCTTTAGTGCTTCATCCGTCTCTGTCGCCGTCATGGTTCTCTTTATACGGGAGAGCCAATCTTCGACCTGAGTCGGCGATTCCACTCCCGAAAATGTAGTAGGATTGAAGCTCATCACATGCTTCATCTGCTTTTCAGTTGCTCGCTTTGCCGCCAAAGGTTCAGCGGGCACTTGCCTCGCCGCCACTGGCTCAACTACGATAGCCTACACTGGGGCCACCACAGGGTGTACTTGCTCTCTTATCTGCGCATTGATCATAGTGAACACAGCTTCCGCAACTAAACAGATTGTCTCGGCAGAAGGAGGTGTAGACACCTCCGCCGGTGCATTACTCTCTACAGAATGCTGATTTTGGGACTGTTCAACACCACTTCTGCTCACTTATAGTTGCGTCATACGCACTTTAGTGACTAAAAGACATAGCAAACAACGCACAAATGAACGCTCAGGTTACACAAACAATATTTTTAACGTGTTTCATGTGTGTTTTTCATTCTTAAGTGGAAATTCATGAGTTCTTTTCATGTTATAATAGTCACGCACATGAGTGCTCACCACCCCTTAAAAGGAATTCGACCACGAATTCAAAAAAGGAAGAACGACACCAGAGTCTAATACCAACTTGTAACACCCACATCCGTCAAGAATAATATAATAGAAGGTCCGGCCGAAGCCCCACATCATATGAAACGGACAGACGAAAGAGTTACTAAATGAAATCATAAACCCTTAAAATTTTGAAAACGCATCCTAACACAAGATTGCATTCTAGCGGAAGAATAAAAGGAGTTATACTAAAAAAATCATGCCCAAAGGCGAATGTCCACTAACCACAATAGGAATGAAATACAACAACCATAGATTTGGCCTTAAGGCCTTACATCAATAATATTTAACCAAATAAAATAGTTGGCATACATCGACACGCATGCCGACAACACATGAAAAACAACTAAACAAATAATTGTGCCTTTGATGGGCAGCTGAGCAAGAAGGGATTCAGCCCGCTATTTTCCGCTTAGATCTGCAGTGCATGCAAGCAAACATTACACCAAGTGGTCGCAAACAAAGCAACGACCAACAAATATGCTAATTAAGGGCTTCACCTGCCCAAGAAAAAAAATCGTTACCCATGACGTGCGTTTCTGAGGCATGGCTCGGTCACGAACAACCTTCACAGAGGCTGTCCACGCACGGATCCGGCTTGCACACACTAGCACCCAACACCACAACAAGTGGTCAGCCTCCTCGCCAGCGGCGACCAAGATAGTAAATCCGAGGGGCGGGGGCGGGGGGGGGGGGGGGGGGGTTGCCCTAAACGGCGGTCGGCTCCTTCCAATGACACTGAGAGAGAATAAGAGAGAGATCAGAGAGGGATCTCCTCCTTCCAGCGGCGACGAGTTCCCCCTAGACATCGGTGGACATGACAGAGTAGAGAAGCTCGACTTCTCCTTGTCAACGACGGCGGGCGGGAGAAGGAGAGGAGCACTGTTTCCTCTTTAGTTGGCGTCGAGGAGAGTGAGAGAGAGGGAGAGAAAGAGGAGGGAGAAGCTCCTTCCAGCTGGCGCCAATCAGGTTTTACTCCTTCTGGTATCATCGAGTGAGAAAGAGAGAGCGAGAGGGAAAATCGGGAGAGGGGAAAACTGTCGGTTAGGGAGAAAATGAGAGGGGAGGGGAGGAGAAATTAGGTTTTATAGAAACCCTAATCCAGAAATGATATCCGCAGTCCATGCCCTCTAAACGTGTAAGACCTCCCTTTTTTATTTTTCAAACCCGGGGTCTTATGCCCAGAACTGCCGTTTTCCGGTGGCACCGACACTCGGGAAATCCGCCACTACAAAACGCCGATTCTGCCAGCCTTCTCGATCATCACAAAGAGAGCAGTAATCATGAATGAAATATAATTGAGTCCACAAACATCATATATAAGGAGAAACCACACAAGTCCATAAATAAAGAAGAGAGAGAGTACTGTAAAGAACAGTACAAAAGTAATATAACAGGCTTAAGCCCGGTACATCAGATCCTCACTATAATCTCTCGCGGAAGCTATAAGAAAGACTAATCACTCACGGAGCTGGTCACCGGTGCTCCGGTACTAGACTAGCCCACCTCCATGCGCACCGTACTCCGCTGGTGCTGGTCCCTGAGCTGCTGGTCCCTGTCTCCCATCCGAAGCCCCTGTAATGTTGTGGTCCGAAAACCATTAGTCATAAAGACTAAGCCCTATCATCCCCTACCCCTCCACCATGGCTCCTAGGCATCGAGCGGGGAGGAGGAAATGAAAGCTACAAAGGTGGAGAGTACAAAGTGGCAGGTGATAGTGGAACTAATCTAGCAGTAATTTATATTGTATAAGAGGCTAAGGAAGAAAGGTACAAGCTAGCAGTTTTATAATAGTATGCAGCAGATGTAAGAAGGACAAGGTAAGAAGTACGTAAGTAAGTAACATTAACTTATATGAATGTCCATACAAACTTATAAGTTAAGGGGTCTTCTGCAAGGCTCCCATCATATAAAAAGTCTAATACCAATTTATACGTTGGGGTGTCGGTTGTATGCAAATATGAGTGTAGTGATATGCTATGTCATGATTCATGCAAGTGCAACTCACGCACACGACTCTATACACACAGACCTTTAGTTCCCCATATTTGGGTAGCTAGCTTCACTCCCAGGAACCTCCGTAGTGGCAAATGGAGACAGTGGGTCGGGCCCCCCACTCCTAGGCAGGTATCCACACTACCAGGCCTAGCCCTTCCATACGCCCCCAGAAGAACACAACCTAGAGTATCCGCATACTAATGCTGGCCATATCCACCAGACTTTCTTTGGATAAGTGTCCCACACCGCCGAGTCAACGTATCGACGTCGGTGTGAACGATCGTCCAATACCGAAGACCCACCACCTTATTTTGTATCCAAAACCTTTCGAGCCACCGGCTCCCCGGACTAACCCGTCCGTGCATCTACCTTCCGAACCTACCGTCCGGATGGCAATCAAACCAACCTAATCAACCTCCCGAGCTACCGGGGTGTGTGAATGTTAAACCCTTGTTATACTAGTTACTCTTGTAGTTTATTATTCATACTGTTTAGGTTAGCCCAAGACTGCCCAAGGTATTCCCCGTGAAGGGCTCTCGAGGGCACTAAGAACTACGATGGGCTGAAGCTCAAAGCTCCCTTTCGCGAGACACTTACTATTATTGGTTGTTACCCAATTCTCAATCCCTTAAATGTTGTACTGGATCTAACCATAGTGTATTTTGACTCTCTCTCTCTCTTACGGGGAAGACGATGTTTCGTCGACCCCGAGCACCTCTTAACACTAGCCAAACTTCTCCCTCCTCATCACGACTTCCGTTGATAGTCTAATTTCCTTACCAGACCAACACACTAAAATCCCAACTCCCTAAGTTCATTTTGCACCATATCTTGATTTCTGCAGTTTTTACTAAACGCAGACCATCCTAAGCTATATGACGTGTACAATGGGAGATACTCAAAATAATCATCCAATATCACTATAATAATTATTGGGGATCTATCATGATATGTTTGGCCTAAATCCAGAAATTCATAATTTTTCTAATTTATCTGATAATTTTATTAATTTCTCTAGTAATCCAAAAACCCAAGTTTGAAAATGAAGTACCAATTTCAGACATGCAAATGCTCCAAACAATGCATGATAAATACAAGATGATTATTTAACATAGAATTCAAGGTCCCCCAATTTTACAGCAAGGTTTGGGCATCTAACCCTAATTTTAAATATAACCTTTATTAATCATTTTTAAGAGACAAGTACAACAAGAATACTTCCAAAAATTCTGAGAAAATGCAAACATGTACATAATGATCAATAAACACACTAGGCAAAGTTTATAATTTTTCAACAAGAAATGAGCTCTGAAAGAATTATTTTACAAGTTCCCAAATTTATGAGCTTGTGAAGTATGTACTGTAATTATGTATCTAAAAATCCTAATAAAATTCATACATGGGCATAATGGTCTAAAACTCCATCTGCCTAATTTTTATGACTTCCCAATGAACAGTGAGTTCACAATATACAAATAATTAAGTAGGGCTAACTCATGCATTACAAAGGAAGTACTAAGATAATTGCTCCAAAATTCCCAATTAAATTTCCATAGGTTCATATTACCCATATGACTACACTACCCAAGTATCATCAATGTTCAATGAGTTTTAATACCATATTCTATCACTACACTAGTATCCTCTCTATAAAATTTGAAGTCCATACAAGATCATTTGACCCCATGCCCTTCTCAAACCCCCAAAGTCCTATCATAGGGTTTGAACTTGGGTCCTAGGGCAAACCTACCCCAAACCATCCCATAACCCATATGAGGGTGTTAAATGTCATTTAAAACCATTGGACAAAGTCTCAGCCTCTGTTGAGGTGATCTGACCACTTAACCTCACAAAAGTACTATGACCTAGTTACCCCTTATTGAGTCAACTTAGGGTTTGCTTTGTTGAAACCGGAAATCCGGCCTCTCGTGGAGTTCGACCCTTGGGGAAGTGGTGGTCTCGCGCCTACTTTGCTCCTGCAAGAAAAACAACGGAAGAGACAAGAAAGAAAGAACAGACCCAAGGGCTCGGCAGGGAGGTCCCACCACAAATCCGGAAGATCTCTGAGCGCTTCCCCTCCTTAGCCAAGAGCCGAGCTAAGGTACCCTCAGAGAACACTTAAAAATGAGAGCAAGGAGGTACTGAAAAGCGTCCCTTCTGAGGTACCCCTTGGGTCTTATTTATAGATTTTCAGAATCTGAACTGTCAATAACCGAAAGGACTGACCTGGAAATACCAAAAGGCCCCTGGCTGGGTCTGCCAACAGCCAAACTCCGTTGTTCTGAATAGCTATGCGCAGTCCAACCTGGTCTGCCAACAGCGGGGCTCCGCTGTTCTGAGTAGCTATTCGCACCCCTGGGGGTCTGCTCGCCTCCAGTTCCCCCGCAGGAGGCGGGCGCGGCCTGGCCTCGCGGCTCGCCTATCCTCCCTGGGCGAGCGCGAGACGATATGGGCGAGCTGTCCATCTTCTGCCGGGCGGATCGGCAGCCAGGTCGCGTGCGGAGGTTGGTCGGCGATCGTCGCGACTTCGATCGACCCGCCAATCGCGGGTCGCCAGCTCACTCGCCTCGCCGGCTCGCTCGCCTGAAATGAGCGGGAGCGGGCCAGCCCTTCCGCCGTATAGCCTGTTTCGTCGCTCGGGTGCGGGTCGCGGGGCCAGGCCCGCTGAACCTCCCTGGCGGGACCCGCTCGCCGGACACAGGGTTGTACACAATCCCCGCTCTTTTTGAGCTTGAATCAAGCTCGGAAAGAATCATCCAACCCGCGTGTTCGGCGAGCTCTGTGCTCAGCTGGCAGGGAATCTTTTGGTGGGCCCCCACTGTCCGGCTATAAATACATACCGCTGACCCCTGTAGGAGGCTCCCTAGATCCCTTTATTTTCTCTGAGCAGACTTTTGTTTCTCGATGCCGGTTAGCGAAGAGGTGCGAGCTCGCCTGGCGGCAGCGGTCCTGCAGACTCAGGAGGAGGCCCTCGAGGCCGCCCCATGGCTAGTACGCGGGTCTCCCGGCCCTCTCTTCAGGCCGGCGAAGGGAAAGATTGTTAGGCGTTCTCTGGCGGGTGACTGCCCGGCCTCCAGCTCGGCGGCGGGTGCTGAGGTCGTCCCTGGGGTACGTGGCCTTCCGCGGATTATCGCTGTCTCTCTGATTTTCTGTTTTGCAGGTAATTCCCTGTGAGGAGGTGGAGAACCGGGGAGAGGATCGTCCCCCTCCTCCGTCGCCTGAGAAGGTCGCGAGTTCTCCAGGTCTGGACCGCCCACCTCCGGAGACCCCCCACCCGCCGGCTTCCCACGGACTGGGAAAATCCCTCGAGACCCTCGAGGGGGAAACCTTTCGGGGTCGGCCGGGCTCTTCTCGCCTATCCGCCGGTGCGGGCGACGTGCCAACCCCTGGTGAGCTGGTATTTACCGTTGGGCTTCGTCTCTTGCTCGCTCCTTCTGACTCGCCCCGTTTGCAGGCTATAAAAGGGCCTCCTCTGAAACCGAGATGAGCGAAGGATATTCGCCCCCACCCGACGTGGACAGTGTTTCTGACTACCTGGGCGACCCGACCGATGCGGTCGGGATGAAGAGGCAGGTGACGCGGCTGTTCCAGAAACACACACTGCTGCTGCAGGAGATCATGAAGAGGGTCGATGAAGACAAGGCCGAGACTGAGGCCCGGCTCGCGGCCTTGGAGGGCCCTCCGCGTGAAGCGGAAGACGACGACGTCACCTCACCGGGCGTGCATATAACGCGGGCCGAGGGACATCTTAGGAGTGCCACAGAGCAGGTCGGCCTGGCTCAGCGGGAACTGGTGGCGGTTCGCGATTACCACGATCCTCGCGTGCCGCCGCGATCGGGAACGAAGAGGCGGCACAGGTGGAAGTGGGTCGAGTACTGACCCAGTTGTCTGCCCCTCGCTTGCGGGATACTGCGGGGTTGTTGTCATTTCGGAGTTATCTTGTATTCGTAATCGCTAGCGACTCTTTTAGCCCGCCTATGGGCCTAACTTATTACTGCTGAGGTTCATTGGAAATATCATGCTGTTTTTATTGTTTTCTGTGGGCGGGTTAAGGGAAAGGTCCGTTCTTCCCCTTGCGCTGATCGGGGCGAGGGCGAGCCGAGGGGCTCGCCAGCCGGGATTCTCCCGACTCGCGCGGAACAGCGTGCGGGTGCGGGTTGAGGCTCGCCCGCACTGATCTTCCGCGGTTGCAGCCGGGCGAGAACCGCGCCGGATCGACCTTTGAGGTGCGGTCGCGCGCGGGAAGTCGAACCATCGGACTGATTTTTGCTGTCCGCACCCCATCTTTCGGCGGGAAGTTTCCCGCCCTTTCTCTTTCCCTATAAATAGGCCTTGCAGGCCCTTATTTCTTCACCGAATCCAAACCCTCCTGCTTCCCGTTCCCCGCGGAGTACCGTCTGTGTTCGCCTTCTGTCTATTCTTCGCGCGTTCGGCGGCGACTCGATGGGAATGGGCGGAGGCGGCGGCGACGTGGACGGCCGAAGCAAGTGCGCTTGGACCTTCTCCGAGCACGATTTTCCTCGCGCCGTCCTCTCTGAGCGCGAGTACCTGGATGCCCTTAGCGACCACGTTCCGCCGGGCTTTTCTGCGAGGCGGCTCGGGGATGGGGAGAAGATCAACGACTTGTCTAGGGACGAGCTCGCCATCCCTCTCGCTCACTTTGAGGTGGGCCTGCGACTTCCCCTCTGGCCCGAGGTGCGACAGGTGTTGAAGTACTTCGGGGTTGTCCTGGGCCAGATGACCCTGAACTCCATCGCCTTCATGGTGGGGTTCGTCTGCTTCCTGCGAGAGGAGCGAGTGGAGTTCAGCCTCGCCGTGTTCCGGAAGCTGTTCTCCTTCCGGGCGAATCGAGACGGGACGACCTACTTCTCCAGCGCCCACCTCAAGGTGCGGGAGACAGTTAACAAGAGTCACAATTGGCTCAAGAGATTCCTGTTCGTCAAAGGGGACTTCGGCAACGTCCCCTTCTCGCCGGTGCAACTTAGCGAGGCGAGCTACCGGCCCCCATCCTAGGCGGCCACGAAGCTGACCTGTGCGCGTTCTTCGCTGGGAAGAATTTTGAGGTTGCGTTCCTGCGCCGCCATCTTGACGACCTCGCCGCTGTCCCGCCGGGGGGAGGTTTGTCACTCGCCGCTGTTATACCTTATTCCCTTTCTTCCTTTATCTCACCCCTTCCTTCTGTCAGGCGAGCGCGACATCCCTCTCCACCCTCCTTACGAGAGCGCCCGCATTCCCCCCGGGGTTCTCGCCCGTGCGCAGGCTGCGGATGCCGCCCAGCGCGACATCTCATCGGTCCCGGCCAAGAAGCGGCCGGGTGGCGGACAGCCAGCCCCTCCGCCGAAGGTGGCGAACACCGTGGATCAACAACTCACCGCGAGCCAAAGAAAGGGCAAGGCCCCCGCGGTCCTGCCGACTGAGGGCCCCTCGCCCCCGCTGGTTGCTTCGACCAGCGACTCCCCGGTCAGGGCGGCGGGCACCTCCGCGTCGCCGGGCGGGTCTCAAGCTGCTGCGGAGCCGGTGCCGAGAGGGCATCGTAACTTCGGCTACGGCGAGAGGTACCGGGACGAGCTCGGCATCCCGCTCCTGGCGTGGGATAAGGAGTCGAACCGCGCGATGATCTCGACCCTGCTGCCGAGCTGGATGGAGCAGGATACCATCGGCGGGGAGGCGTACAACTTCTCCTTTGGCCTGTACTCGCGCGAAGACGCCGCCATTTATGACAAGGAGGAGACGCGAGTGCTGATTCATGAGAGCGCGCGGGCCCAGCTGTGCGGTCTGGAGCTGGCTCACATGGTGGGGAGGCGCTGCACCCAGGTGGAGTGGAACGCCGCATCCATCCAAAAGATGGCGGATGAGAAGGAAGTGGCCCGAAAGCTCGCTCAGGCGGACGCGGACCTTCACAGGGGGCGAGCCGACGCTGCCGAGGAGACCCTCGCGCAGTACCTGGGCGGGGTGGTACGTGCTCAACCTGAATTACCCTTCCCCCTTTTCGCGGGCACAGATCACGATTATTCTTATTCCTTTCCCCAGGACGCGGCGACTGCGAGCCGGATGGGTGCCGAGATCGCCACCCTTGGCCAATAGAAGGCGGCGTTGGAGGCGCGGGTACGCGAGCTGGAGGCCGCCGCCGCTGTCCCTCCTCCAGACAGCAGGGTCTGCCCGCGCGAGCACCTCTCCGACTACGACCTGGAAGTGCTAATGCAAAAGAACGCGGCCAGCGCAGCGAAATACACGATGCAAACGCTGCGGCGCGCGGATCTGCTTACGAGCGAGGCAGCGGGACTCTCGGCGGAAGACGTGGTGCCGGCGCTGTTTCTCCCCGTGCCGGAGCCTGGCGACAAAGGCTTCCAGCCCATTTAGGATTTCTCAACCCTGATATCGCGTTTCCCCAGACTCTCGTAATTTATTCTTTTAGATGAACATTATCATGTATATCAATCTGTTCTGAGATGTACGCGCGAGTTGCGCTTATACTTCGTATTTTTTAGTTATTGTTCCTTTTATGAATGCCCTCTTCGCCCGCCTTATTTTTCCAACGCCGTTATTGCCGGATGGCGCGACCTGCCCCTGCGGCCCGGCTCGGACGAGGCGGCTGCCCGTCCGCCGAGCGAGGCGAGCCGGTTCGTCCTTCGAGCGAGGCGAGACGGCTCGTCCCTCGGCCGTATGCCTAATTCCCTGCGGGCTCTCGCCCAGGCCTTTGCGTTTACTCGACCGCCTTTCCTGGGGCTTGAGGGTGGGGCTATGCTAGGCCCTTTCTCCCTTTTTTCTGACTAACTCTTGTGATTCCGACCTGCTGCTCATGCCTTTCGAGTAATTCCCGGCCTCGCCGGCTAGGTGGGAGTCCGGCAACGTGATTTGTTCTGGGTTGCAGGTTATCGCCTACTGAGTCATTCCATCGAGTGACTTCCGGCCCTGCCAGCTAGGTGGGAGCCTGGCAGCGGGATCTTCTCGAGGCTAGGGATGACACCGAGTGACTTCCGGCCCTGCCAGCTAGGTGGGAGCCTGGCAGCGGGATCTTCTCGGGGTCCAAACACATTCCATCGAGTGACTTCCGGCCCTGCCAGCTAGGTGGAAGCCTGGCAGCGGGATCTTCTCGAGGTCCAAACACATTCCATCGAGTGACTTCCGGCCCTGCCAGCTAGGTGGAAGCCTGGCAGCGGGATCTTCTCGAGGCTAGGGATGACACCGAGTGACTTCCGGCCCTGCCAGCTAGGTGGGAGCCTGGCAGCGGGATCTTCTCGGGGTCCAAACACATTCCATCGAGTGACTTCCGGCCCTGCCAGCTAGGTGGAAGCCTGGCAGCGGGATCTTCTCGAGGCTAGGGATGACACCGAGTGACTTCCGGCCCTGCCAGCTAGGTGGGAGCCTGACAGCGGGATCTTCTCGGGGTCCAAACACATTCCATCGAGTGACTTCCGGCCCTGCCAGCTAGGTGGAAGCCTGGCAGCGGGATCTTCTCGAGGTCCAAACACATTCCATCGAGTGACTTCCGGCCCTGCCAGCTAGGTGGAAGCCTGGCAGCGGGATCTTCTCGAGGCTAGGGATGACACCGAGTGACTTCCGGCCCTGCCAGCTAGGTGGGAGCCTGGCAGCGGGATCTTCTCGGGGTCCAAACACATTCCAATTTTCTGAGCAAGCTAGACATGACAATCCTGGGGGGGGGGAAGAGAAGAAAGACTTCATTATAACAAATCGCGTCGCTTACAGGAGCTTAGGGAAAAAACCTCTTCAAGTCGTCTCCACTCCAGGTGAGACTCAGGGCCTCGCCCTCTACATTTTGGAGCCGATAGCCCCCTGACCTCAAAGCTTCCTTCACAATGAATGGCCCCTCCCAGCTGGGGTTGAGTTTCCCTACGGATGCTGATCTCCCTGCCGCGTCCACCTTCTTCAGCACCAGGTCCCCTTCTGCGAACTGCCTGACCCTGACATGCTTGTCAAAGTATTTTGCCATCCTCCTTTTGACCTCCTCCTATCGGATGGCCGAAAGATCCCTCAACTCTTCTACCATGTCAAGGGAGAGTCTCAGCCCCTCCCCGTTCTCGGCTTGCCATTCCTTTCGGCCCTCCCTGGCCGTTCCGACTCGCGGCGTTTGGACCTCAAATTCTATGGGGAGCACCGCCTCGCACCCATGGGAGAGCTTGAATGGGGTCTCCCCCGTGGCCGTGTTTGGGGTGGTTCTAAGGGCCCAAAGAACGGCGGGGAGCTGCTCCACCCAGCTCCCCCTCAAGTTTTCCACCTTCTTCTTGAGGAGATTGACGATGATCTTGTTCGCCGCCTCCACCTGCCCGTTGCTCCTGGGGTGGTGGACCGAGGCGAACCTGAGGTCGATTCCAAGCTGCTCGCAGAAGCTGGTGAACTCGGCACTGGCGAACTGGGGTCCGTTATCGGTGACGATGGCTTGTGGCATCCCGTGGCGACAGATGATCTCCCCCCAGACGAAGTTCCTGATCACTTGGGAGGTCACCTTGGCCAACGCCTTCACCTCCATCCACTTTGAGAAGTAGTCGATCATTACCAGGAGGAACCTTCTCTGACCGCTGGCCTGGGGGAACAGTCCAACCAAATCCATTCCCCAGATTGCGAAGGGCCAGGGGGCCGTGATACTCTTGAGTTGTTGGGCCGGCTGTAGCTGGAGGGGGCAAACAGCTGGCACTTATGACATCTCCTTGCGAATTCCGCGGCGTCTCGGCCTAGGGTGGGCCAGAAATACCCTTGCCTGACTATCCTTCCTTCCAGGGTCCGACTCCCGGAATGACTTCCGCACTCCCCGGAGTGGACTTCCTCCAGGATCCTCTGCGCCTCACCCTCGGCTACGCAGCGAGCCAACATCCCGGAGAGGGTCTTCCGGTACAGCTGCCCGTCCTTAAGGAGGTAGTAAGCTGACTTGTGCCTTAGCTTCTTCCTGTCCACCCCCTCCGGATACTCTCCCGTGGAGAGGAAAACTATCACTGGGTCCATCCACGAAGGCTGCTGATCGATCTCCATGAGCTCTCCTTCTTCGATGGAGGAGCGGAACAGGTCGGTGATGGTGCCCCCTGCTCGGGGGCCGTGCTTCGCCAGTTGGTCGGCCTGTTCATTCTCTCCCCTTGGCACGTGTCGGATGGAGAAGGTCTGGAAGGTCCCTATGACCCCCTTCGCCTTGGCCAAGTATAATTGCAAAGTGGGCTCCCTTG
This sequence comes from Platanthera guangdongensis, assembly GCA_039583875.1. Lineage (NCBI taxonomy): Eukaryota > Viridiplantae > Streptophyta > Magnoliopsida > Asparagales > Orchidaceae > Platanthera > Platanthera guangdongensis. The sequence continues at coordinate 17,978,788 of CM077152.1, forward strand.
CTTCGAACTCCCCGTTGATCTGGGAAGCCACCGCCATGGAGTCGGTTAGGACCTCCACATCCAGCACCCCCAGCTCTCTGGCCAGGCGCAGCCCCGCTATCACTGCTTCGTACTCGGCCTGGTTGTTGGTAATGGGGAAATGCACCACCACCGTCTGCTCAATCTGAGTCCCTTGAGGGCTCTCCAGAACCACTCCTATCCCGAGAGAATGCCTTCCTGAGGCTCCATCCACCCTCACCTTCCAAGGAGTCGGGCAAGTGAGCTCCTCCTCTGCTACTTCTACCACGTAGTCGGCTAGGAAGTCGGCCATCGCCTGAGCTTGATCGAGAGCCGCGGAACGAAGGAGACATCGAACTCGCTTAGCTCCACCGACCACTTGGCCAGCCGGTCTGAGTACTCCACCCCCTCGAAGATGTTGCGGAGAGGATGGTCGGTCACCACTCGGATCGAGTGCGCCTAGAAGTAAGGTCGTAGCCTCCGAGCTGAGACGATTAGTGCGAACGCGAGTTTCTCCAAGATTGGATACCGGAGCTCGGCCTTCCTCAGGACCCGGCTGACATAATAAATGGGGAGCTGCCTCTTCCCCTCTTCACGTACTAAGACGGAGCTCAAGGCCTCTGCCCCGACCCCGAGATATAAGAACAAATCCTCACCCTCCTTCGGCCCCTGGAGCAGCGTAGCCTGTGTCAACTGCGCCTTGAGGGCCTGGAACGCCTCATCACATTCCTTGGTCCATTCAAACTTCTGGCCTCCCCTCAGCGTTTTGAAGAAAGGGGAGCACTTCTCCCCTGACCGAGAAAGGAAGCGACTCAGTCCTTCTAGCTTCCCTGTCAACCGTTGGACCTCCTTTGCATTCCGCGGGGACCACAGCTCCAAGATGGCCTTGACCTTGTCCGGATTCGGCTCGACCCCCGCAGGGGTGAGGAGATGCCCCAGGAACTTCCCCCGGCTTGCCCCAAAGACACACTTAAGGGGATTCAGCCGCATTTTGTATCTGCGCAGGGTGGCGAACGTCTCCTCCAGGTCCCGGAGGTGGGAGTCCACGTCCCGGCTCTTGATCATGAGGTCGTCCACGTACACCTCCAAGTTCCTCCCCCTCTGTTCCTTGAAGACCCTGTCCATCATTTTATGGTAGGTGGCCCCAGCGTTCTTCAGCCCGAACGACATCATCTTGCAGCAGTAGCAGCCGTCCCCTGTGATGAATGAGACATCCTTGATGTCCGGGGGTGCATCCTGATCTGATGGTAACCTGAAAAGGCATCTAAAAAACTCATTACAGAAAAGCCGACGACGGAATCAACCAGCGCGTCGATCCGAGGCAAAGGGTAACAGTCCTTAGGACAAGCTTTATTAAGAAGGGAAAAATCGATACACAACCGCCAGCGACCGTCTCCTTTTTTGACCATCACAACGTTGGAGACCCAGCCGGGGTACTGAATTTCGGACACGAAGCCAGCTTTGAGAAGCTTCGCCACCTCCTCCCTGATGGGTTATGCCAGCTTGTCCGCCGTGGATCTCTTTTTCTGCTGGACGGGGCGTGTCCCCGGGTCCAAGTTGAGGCGGTGGCAGGCCACATCCGCGTCAACCCCCGGCATCTCCGCGGCGTTCCAGGCGAAGATGTCCACGTTCTTCTGGATGCACTCCAGCATCCGGCCCTGGTCCTCCGGGGTCAGCCCTCCGCTGACGCGAACCTTCTCCATCCTTCCTCCCCGGGTGAGCACCTCCAGCTCCACCACTTCTTCCGCCGCCTCCAGCCTGGATCGTTCCCCCCATCCTTCGGCGTCCCCTTCCTCCGGAACGGGGACCTCTACCTCCATCTCCCCTCCTACGACCCTTACTTCGGCCACTTCCTCCAGATCTCCCCCTTCCGCCTTCTCTGCGCAGTCCTTCACCCCCAGCTCCACCTCCCCGGCTTCCTGCTCGTCCTCCTCCATCCTCCGCCCCATCTCCTCGGCTCCTTCCTGCCAAGAGATGGTGTTCACCGCGGTGACGTAGCACTCCCGCGCCACCTTTGGGTCTCCCCTAACCCTGACCTGCACCCCCTCAGCGTTGAACTTCAGGCACTGATGGAAAGATAAGGGGACGCAGCGGAAGGCGCTGATCAGGGGCCTCCCGAAGATTGCGCTGTAGCTGCTGGGGGCGTCCACAATGACGAACTTGCAGTTTCGGGACTGCCCCCCCAGGGTGACATGGAGGCCGACTCCTCCCTCTACCTCCTTCCTTTCTCCCGAGAATCCGAACAAGGGCCCGTCCGAGGCCAGCACCCTCTTAGCTTCCACTTGCATCGCGTCAAACGCCTTTTTGAAGACGACGTTCACGGAGCTCCCATTGTCCACGAGGATCCGAGAGACAGTGAAGTTCTCGATGGCGGCCTTGATGACCAGCGCATCACAGAACGGATCCTCGTGATCTGGCATATCACTTCTAGAGAAGGTGATCCTCTCCTCTGGCGGCGGGGTTTGGGACGTAGAGGCGACACTCCGCCGGTACATGGTGTGGAGGCTTGCCTTGCGGGAAGCCTCGATCCCCACTCCCCCGTGGATCACTCCGATCCCTCCTCGGGTCCCCACATCCACCCGGTCTTCGCAGCGATCCTCCTCCGCCCGAGGCAGGACCTCCTCGATCCTCACTTCCTGCTGCGCCTCCTCCTGCTGCTGCTGCCGCCCCCTGTTCCCCCTCATTTCCAGGAACTCCGGGCACGTGGCTGTTGCGTGCCCCTCTTCTTGATGGAAGTCGCAGTAGGGCAGCTCCACCCTGAACTCCCTTCTCCTCCTTCTCATGATCCCCCTCCTGGCTCCTAGAGCTATGGCCATGGCCTCCTCCTGATCGGGGAGCCGGGGCCTCTGACCCTGCCTCCAGCCCGGTGGGCGGAACTGGTCCTGTCTTCCTTGATAGTGACCCCTTCCGAAGTTCCCCCTCTATGGCCCCTTCCCCTGCCACTCAGGCCTCCAGCCCAGCCGACGGTCGGGCTCCTGGTGCCCCCACCTCGGCGGCTGCTGCCATTGGGGCTGCCTCTGCTCCCTCTGCTCCCTTTGCCTAAGCTCCCCCCTTCTCTCTTCCTGTCCTCTTCCTCCCTTCGACTCCTTTTCCTCCTCAGTCGCCCACCTGACCAACTTTCTTGCAAATTCCGGGTTCGACGCCTCCCCGTCGACCTCTCTCGCCGCCCTCTCCATCAGCTCCTCGTAGGAGAGAGGGGGAATTCTCTTCAGCTCCATGCGGAAGAAACCCTGCTGCAGGCCCAGGGTGAAGGCCATCATCATACTGTGGCCCGGCATCTCCTGGACCTGGGTAACCTCCTCCTGGAACCGATCCACATAGCTCCCCAACGTCTCGTTCACCCCCTGTTTTATGTGGAACAGGGACTCGGACTCCTTCTTCCTCTTCTTTGAGGTAGTGAACCTCAACATGAACCCTCGGCGCAGGTCCTCGAAGCAATAGATGGAACTGGTCGGCAGCTGGTGGAACCACTCCCTTGCCTTCTCTCGGAGGGTGATGACGAAGAGACGGCACTTGAATCCGTCCGACATCTGACGGATGGAGACTACGTCCTCGAACCACTGGACGTGCTGAACCGGGTCTCCCTTCCCGGTGTAGTAGGTCATCTCGGGCTCCCTGAACCCGTCTGGTACTGGAGCTGAGGAGACCAGCTCGCTGAAGGGGCTGCCTCCCCCCACCTGGCGGGCCGGCGAGTCTCGCGGACCCAACTCGCCGAACCGGCCTCGGCCTGCCGAACCGGGGAAGAGCTCGCGCCCCGGGAGCTCGCTTCCTCGGCCTTCCTCGGCCACCTCCTTCCCGGCTCGCCTGCCGGGAGCGTCCTCGCCTAAGGAGGGGGCAGCCGCGATCGGGATCGCCGGAGTCGAGCACTCGGCCCGCGTGCCGAGCGCGATCTTGACCAGAGTCAGCACCTCATTCCTGAAGTCTTCAAACATTCCCACCGTTGCAAGAGGTGGCGGGGGTGGCGAGTCCTGTCTGTCAGATCCTTGACCTCCCGTCATTGAGCTCGCCGAAGCTTTTCTACACTGACCACTGTCCACGCTCACCGCACCAGAATGTTGAAACCGGAAATCCGGCCTCTCGTGGAGTTCGACCCTTGGGGAAGGGGTTGTCTCGCGCCTACTTTGCTCCTGCAAGAAAAACAACGGAAGAGACAAGAAAGAAAGAACAGACCCAAGGGCTCGGCATGGAGGTCCCACCACAAACCCGGAAGATCTCTGAGCGCTTCCCCTCCTTAGCCAAGAGCCGAGCTAAGGTACCCTCAGAGAACACTTGAAAATGAGAGCAAGGAGGTACTGAAAAGCGTCCCGTCTGAGGTACCCCTTGAGTCTTATTTATAGATTTTCAGAATCTGAACTGCCAATAACCAAAAGGACTGACCTGGAAATACCAAAAGGCCCCTTGCTGGGTCTGCCAACAGCCAAACTCCGCTGTTCTGAATAGCTATGCGCAGTCCAACCTGGTCTGCCAACAGCGGGGCTCCGCTGTTCTGAGTAGCTATTCGCACCCCTGGGGGTCTGCTCGCCTCCAGTTCCCCCGCAGGAGGCGGGCGCGGCCTGGCCTCGCGGCTCGCCTATCCTCCCTGGGCGAGCGCGAGACGATATGGGCGAGCTGTCCATCTTCTGCCGGGCGGATCGGCAGCCAGGTCGCGTGCGGAGGTTGGTCGGCGGTCGTCGCGACTTCGATCGACCCGCCAATCGCGGGTCGCCAGCTCACTCGCCTCGCCGGCTCGCTCGCCTGAAGTGAGCGGGAGCGGGCCAGCCCTTCCGCCGTATAGCCTATTTCGTCGCTCGGGTGCGGGTCGCGGGGCCAGGCCTGCTGAACCTCCCTGGCGGGACCCGCTTGCCGGACACAGGGTTGTACATGCTTGCTTCTAACCTAAACCATCACCAAAAGTGATGAAAATAAATATGGAGCCTTATGATATTCCCCAAGATCACCAATCAAAAGTTTGGAGGCTTTTGAGGAGTTTAAGGCACCTAATTAAATTCCCTATGATTTATTAAATTATTCACAAAACTATAGAAAAATATTGTCCAAAAATTCTGATTTTTGGAAAGTATGAGGGGAAGGTTATGAAAATCCTATGCCCTAAATTTCAAAGTATTTGGGTGGATGGATTGATGGGGGCACTCAAAATAGTCTCTGGTCTAGCCTAGGTATAGTTCTCACCAAAATGAGTGTTGTGGTCAAGCCACTTACCCAAATTGGTTGAAACAAATTTTACATTAAAGGAGACCCATAGAGATACAATTGTCATGTTGACAACTTGTTCTGAAACAACACCTAAGTATTTTTCATATTTAATTTAAAACTGATCAGTAAACAAGACAGAAATACAAAAAAATCAAAATAAATATATAAGATCCAGCACGAATCTTGAAGCAGATCCAACGCGTCCTGGTCATCTTCTTCCTCCAGCCAAGGGCCGTGATCAGCCCAACCTGGAGCTACTTCCAAGCCATTTTCCCGACCACCCGGCCACCTCCCTGGCCGGCCACCGCCGCCACCACCTTCGTTGAGGTGGGGGCTATCGCCGGGCGGCAGCACGGCCGCCGGAGGGGTGGTTTCCGGCAAACCCGACCACTCCATTTTTTTTTAAGAAAACCGTGGAAAAATCTTCACCTGATATGGCTCATTTGAGCCTGATTATCATCCTAAAAGATTCCTAAGATCTAACCATAGAAGGAGTAGAGGAGGACCTTCAACCGTGCTTGCCGACGGGTTTGGTGGTGGTGCGCCATGACCGGATTTTGGAGTTTTGTGTGTGTTACAACTGTGCAGTGGGAGGGCTCGATTTCTTCAGCAAAAAGGTGGAAACTTCTGCTCTTTGCCTAGGGAAGCTTTTAAGGTCATCAAATGGGGGAGGGGAAGGGTCTAGGCTTCAAAGCCATTTATGATCATGAAAGAGAATTTCGGCCATGGAGAAAATCCCTTGAAATTCACCTCCCCTTAGTCCCAATTCGTTTGGAAACTCCTCAAAACTGATAGGGGAGATGAATACTAATTAATTGGTGAATAATGGAGCGGTGATTCACCTTCCCCACCATTAATGACATTCTCTTTCTCACTTTCTCTCTTCTCCATTAAATGGCAAATGGAGCTTTCTCTCTCCTAGTCATCATGAACGAATTTTCTCATCTCCCTAGCATATTGGAAGCCCATCTAACCCACATGAACAATAAACATGAGGTTAGCCCAAGTGGGTTTGTGTTTGAGCTTGAGTTAGCCCATTTGAACCAACTTGACCTAACACTTGGGTAAAGTTAACCTAGGTCAATTTGATCTTTTGGATTGACCCCAATGATTTCTTGGTGACCCATTGGCCCCCCCTAAGGTATAGGTAGGGTTGAGTAGGGTTGACTTGACACCTTGGACGTCACTTGACCCTTAGTAAGGACACTTTGACCACTTTGGGGCTAGAGTTGACTTGAGTCAGCTTAGCCTCTTGGGTTATCCCCAATAGGTCCTTGGTAACCCATTGACCTCACTTAAGGTCTATGAAGACTTAGGTAGTGTTGGTTGGGCATATTGGAGGTCACCTGCCCCTTAGTTAGGGTACTTTGACTTTTTTAGGGCTAAGGTTGACTTGGATCAACTCAACCTCTAAAGTTGACCCCAATGGATCTTTGGTGACCCATTGACTTCACCCTAGGTCTGGGAAGACCTAGGTAGGGTTGGTTGGGCACATTAGGGGCACATTGCCCTTAGTTAGGGTACCTTGCCCATTTTAGGCCTAGGATGATCCTAAGTCAATTTGGCCACCCTGAGTTGATTCCAATGAACCCTTAGGACTCTAATGGACCTTCCAATGGTTTAGGGATGTTGTGGTGAGGTCATGGGGTCATGGTGAAGTCTTATGGTCATTCTAAACTACTATTTAGAATTCTACTATTTGACATGGTGATTTCCTACTATGTGTCTAATCTCACTTGGTCTTCTTGGCTTCCTAGGGTTTTGTCCTGACCTAGTCATATGACAAAACAACTCTTAGGGGTCTAGTTGTTTGAGGGATGTTACAAAACGCACCCCAAACTCATTTAACATCGCGACACGATTTTGGGACGTTACAGACATATCCAAACCCAACTCCCTCCCTCCCATCCCAGTCGCCCATCCCTCCTGCGAGTAAATTTTAGGTGCGTCTCTCCCACCTAAGATCCGGGTGGGGACGCGCATCAAACCGTTGATACTTGTAAAAACAACGGTTTTGATCGAAATACTGACAATACTGACAGTATTTTTTCAATACCACAGTATTTCGCGGGAACAACTAAACCGTTGGATATCGAACATGCGGTCATATTTAATCCCTCACCTAAAACTAAGCGGGAGAAACGCGGCTAAATACAACGAGAGAATCAAACAAACTCTAAAACCTATTTTATATACCTATAAATAAATATGATACTAATCAAATAATTAGCAATTACTTCCTCTACCTTTATATTCGCAGAGGGCTTATTAAGCAGTTACTACCGCATAATAGCTTATATTGGACTCCCATCCCCGCACGCACCATCTTTCACTGTCTGCCGTCCCATATTGATATTGCCAAACCTCGCTCTTCCCGATGTGTAACCCTCCCACGCATCCCCATAAAAATGGGCAGCTTCTCTCCGATTTCAATTTTCATCGCCTCCTCAAACCGTCCCCCATGGCCTCCCTCCTGCGAAATCTGCACCTCCTCCTCTCATGGCGGAGTCTTCTCTCCCCATCATTAAATATACTATCCCACCTGTAGTCCCTCCTCCCACGATTCAACCTTCTTCCTTCCTATATGTTGCTCTCCATGGCTCCCTTCCCACTCCCCTTCCCCCATCTCTTCTCTCACGCCTCCGCCTCCGCCTCCCCACCGCCGTCGCCCCTTTCCTCCGACGAGGAGGGCCGCCCCCTACCATTCTCCGCCCCTCTCGCCGATCAGATCTCCGCCGCTTGATTTCAACCGGAAACCGCCCATCATGGCGCATACTATTTCCGAAGCCGACCGCACCGAGCAGATCATTTCACAGTTCTTTCTTAAGACATTTCAAGCCGTCGTCGCCGCCCGGATCCCAAATCTTGCCCGCCCCCTGCACCATCCGGCTGGCGCGGGAGACGGCGGGCGGCGGCGGCATGACCGGTGGTTTAATCTCGCCATCGGTGATCTTCCGCCCTCGCTGGAGAGCCCAGGATTCTGGCACCAAGGAATGATGGAGCCGATGATCGTCGACGTCAAACTCTCTTCACTGGATGGGGTTGGAACGGAGGCCATCATTGAGCGCTGGACCGTGCAGTGTGAGACCCCACCGCCGTGTGCCGCTGGTGCATTTTCTCCAGGCCGAGCGGAGGGGTCTGCTTCTTCTTCGTCTCTATATAGAAGGGCATACAAGAAGCTCGTCCTGCTCCTGCGATCCATCTACTCATTCCTTCGATTTCTCCCCGCTTACAGAGCCTTTAAACTTTTGTCTTCTTCCTACCAGTCCAACTACGAACTCAACTATAAGGTTTCGCCCTTTGCAGAACCGTTCTCTCGAGAGGAAGAGAAGCGATTCAAGCCGCAGGTATTCGCGCCAGTGGATACCCAGTTTGGTCACCTGTCCGTCTCTGTTATCTTTCTTCCTACACTCTCGGAATTCAGTATAGAGGTATCCTCCCTTCTGCCATCGATGATAATAGCCGACTATGTGGGAAGCCCTGCTGCCGATCCCATGAGGGCTTTCCCCTCCTCTCCCTCAGAGAAAGGCAAGCATCCAATATCTTCCCCCTTAGGCGGCATCCGTACATCGGCCGCCCTGACTTTCCAGCGGCCGCATAGCTGGAGCGCAGCACCAATGGCTCATCATCCACTCCATACTTCCCTAGATGCAGTTTCGGAGCAGGTAGCATCTCCTCCTGATTACTTTGGGCAGCGAATGGCAATTCCTCGGCAATCTAGTCGAAGGAAGAGTGGTTTTAGCTTTGAGGAGCACCGGTTCTCTCCTCCTTTCTCCGCCTCTCCCACTCCTTCTCCGCCCGCTCGCACAGTGAATGCCTTTCAGGCGAGGTTGCGATGGGAGACTGCGCCAGTTAGCATACCACAACCGTTGATGGGAAATAATCCGTTGCACCGCACCCCAAACTTTTCGGATCCGGCTAGAAGCTTGCTTCCACGACCATCGCCGAGAAGCGCGCGTGCGGATGTGTCTTCAGAAGAATCTCCTTCTACAAGCAGGTCTTTCAGGAAGTTCGAAGCATTGAAGGCTGGTGATCTGCATCTCTACACAAGTCCCAAGGTAACCTATTCTATATATCTCGAGCTTTTCACTGTTTTCATGCCATATGTGCATGCTGGGGCGGATACAGGAATTTTGACTGGGGGGGGCAATCATCAAGCGAAAACAAAGATATTTTTTGAGCGGTGTTAAAGACACACCTATTTTGGCTATGGGCAGCCAACGGATATGTACAACCCAAGATGACTATGTATAACCAAATCATACCATGGACAGCTCAAATTATTATTTGCAACCAATTACTAATAAACAAATCATTTAAACATGTAATAAATTTAAAAAACATGTGCTCTCATAAATGTACCTTCCTCTGAACTTTGAAGTACTTTATAAACTTCTCAATTTGAGTGAAAGCTGATTTAGGCTTCGTTTGGCGCGGTGGTGACGATCGTGAATGCGGTAGTCATGAACTATCATTTGTGAGCGCCCGACCTTACCTAAAAAAATTTATGCATTTTATGGTCAAAATTAGTTTTTTTTTCTTGGTAGCAGTCATAACTTTTGTCTTGCCCAACATACATTCTATGATAATGTCATTTTTGACCAAATTCACCAGAGCAAATAAGTCGCGCTAAACGAAGCCTTATTAGAAGGTAAGCTCTCTCATGCAGTTTTTCCTGATAACTATATGTGGTATGAGTCTTGAATTTCGCTTCAAAATACAGCCCGATATCCCATGCTGTAAAACGTTAATTGTGTTCATTGCCACATCTACTTGTGCACTTGTGTTGAATTATTTAAAACATTGCTACTAAATATTTTGTACGTCACTTTTCTATTTATAATTAATATTGAATTTCAAATGATTCCGTCTCTAACAGGATGGCGATCCTTGTTTGTCTAGCTTTGGTCTCATGAAAAATAGCCGAGATGGGAAAAGCTATAACACAAACTTGGCTTATATCCCTCCAGAATTCTTGCGAACAGGTTAATGCATTATTCCTTAGGGAGAAGAATGGGAGAACAGATATATGGGCGGATACCTGGTCAGAGAAGCAAGCAGATCCTTGCTGGAGGGCGCAGAGCAGAGGCGGTGGTGTGGGGCACATAGGCGGCGGTGTGGGGTGCAGAGAGGAAAACCGGAGGAGCTCCTGGGCGGAACCCTAAACCATCCGCCTGGTCGGAGGAGCACGCATAGAGGAGTCAGGAAGGCGACGACGCTCTGGGTGATCGGGTAGGGCTGTCCTTAGGTTTTTCTTTTTGTAATGAAAATAAGTGTTTTGAAGTGTTTATTTTGATTTGAACGGTGTGTCCATAGCTAAAATAAGTGTGTCCTTAACACCGCTCTATTTTTTTAAATTTAAATATAAAAATTTATAAGTTTTAATGGTACTTTTCAATCACATAAAATCTCAGACGCGCCGCTCCACTTCAACCAACCTTCTTAGATTCTATGCATCACATCTTTATCCATGCCTCTATCTTTTTGAACTATCGATCCCAGATATTTAAATCATTCACTGCAAAAAATGTCTTGGTCACCCAACTTAATGACGTAATCATTCGTCCTTCTTGTACTATTAAATTTAAGCTCGATATATCGTTTTTGTTCTGCTTAACCTAAAATTTTTCTTTTTTGAAGTGTCTCGCCAAGATTCAAGTTTCACGTTTACACCATTGCATGTCTCATCGACCAAAACAATATTATCTGCAAATAATAAACACCAAAGTATTACTTGTTGAATACGCTCAGTGAGCTCATCTAAGATATATGTAAAGAGATAAAAGCTTAAAGCTGTCCCTTGATGAAAGCCAACAGTAATATGGAATTCCTGTATTAATCCTCCAGATGTTCTCGCCCTCGTCACTGAATTGGTATACATATCTTTGATTACGTTAATGTATTGTATATTTACACATTTCTTTTCTGAAACTCTCTATAAGACCAATCTTGGAATTCTATCATAGGTCTTCTTAATATCGATAAACAACATATGCAAATTTTATTTATTTTCTCGATAGTTGCGAATGAGTTTCCTCAAGAGTTGTATAACTTCCATGGTCGATCGTCGTGACATAAATTCAAATTGATTCTCCAAGATACTAGTTTTTCCTCTTACTTTTCTTGCTATTACTTGTTTCTATAGTTTCATGGTATGATTCATTAATTTAATTCTTCTGTAATTGACATAATTTTGTATATCTCATTTCTTTTTATACAAAAATATCAAAATATTTTATTTCAATTGATCTGATATCCTATTTGTCTTCAATATCTTATTGAAAAAATATGTAAGTCATGCAATTTCTTTTTTTGTTAGACATTTTCATACTTCAATTGATATATAATTTGACACAACCACCTTTTGATATATCATTTTCTTCAGAGCATCATTTATCCCCGGTGCTTGAATTTTACAATAAAAAAGTTATGTTCTTATACTCCAATTTACCTAACTCTTCTAAGCTCATTTCTTTGTCTTTTTTTTATTCTAGAGTTGGTAAAAATGTTTTTTCCATTGTTTTTTAATAGTCACATCATTCGTCAAAATCATATATGTTTCAACCTTGATGCATTTAACTTGGCTTAAATCTCTTATCTTTCTCTATCTTGCTTGAGCAATTATATATATATCACACTCTTCATCTTTGATATTAGGGTATATATATAGATATAAATATATCACACTCTCTTGCTTATACAAAAGTTTTAAGTTACTTTTCTCAGTTGATTTGATATCTTTTTTGTTTTCAGTATATTATTGAAAAAACAAGTAAGACATAAAATTTCTTTTTTTTTTCTTAGTCATTTTCATAATTCGATTGGTATATAGTCTGACACAACCGTCTTTTCATTTATCTTTTTCTTCAGATCATCATTTACCCCCGATGCCTTAATTTTACGATAAAAAATTATGTTCCTGTACTCCAATTTACCTAACTCTTCTAAGCTCAATTCTCTGTCTTTTCTTTATTCTAGAGTTGATAAAAATATTTTTTTCATCGCTTCTTAATAACCACATCATTTGTCAAAACCATATCTGTTACATTTTTTTATGCATTTAACTTGGCTTAAATCTCCTATCTTTCTCTCTTGCTTGAGCAATTATATATATCACACTCTCCATTTTTGATATCTAGTAGCTTGTAAAATTCTTTATAAGTTTGGATTTTTACTCTACTTACTGTCGTTTTAGCTTATTTCTTGACGAATTTATATTTTGTCAAGTTTTCATCATTCCTACAAGTGTATAGTGTTTTATAGGTAACCATCTTTGCGTTCACTTTGTCTTGCACTATCCCTTTCTACCGCCAGGATTCTCTATGTGGGGGCGCATGACCTTTTAACTTTTCAAGTATGTTTTTATCTATTCTTAGGTGTGGAGATATAACTTTCCATGTGATACTAGGATCAACATAAGGATCATCAACTACTACTTCCATAACAGATGTCTTGAAAGTAACCTGTTTTTTCGTCTTCAAGTTCCACCACCGAGTTTTTGACAACATTTCTGTCCTTATTTTAAATTTATTATATTGAATTTGCACACTCAATGTCACTAACCTGTGTTGTGCTGTCAAACATTCTCTGATATGACTTTGCAATCATTACAAATCTTTCTATTCATTTTGTGAGTTATAAAATAGTAAATTTGCGACATATTTGATCCACTCTTAAACGTAATTAAATGTTGTTTTGTGTGAAGAACATATTTGTCATAATTAGCTCATATGCTATGATAAAGTATAAAACGATTATTTTTTATTTATTTCTTTATTCATATCCACATCATTTATGAACGTTTGTACAATCCGTATTTTTCTTCCATATATCTCTATTTAAGTCTCCCCTCTTGAAAATCTTCTCGTTTTATGAGATTTCTCTTACCAAATCACCTAAGTCTAAAATATTCAAGCCTGCGCGGGCAAAGCCCACATGATTTCTCATCATGCCCGATAACCTCTCGAACATGCTCAAATGAATTTACCAAATCCCACTTTCTTATATGAACTTTAATTTCAAAGAACAAATGAGCCCTCATCTGATATTAGACTCTTGAATTTGAAAATATAATGAAAGCGATTTAATTATTTATCTTTGTTCCTTCTCATGTGATAGTGAAAACATTTTTTTCTAGTAGGGAGGATCAACTAGTAGAAAGGAGGATTGAATTATTCGGATGCCCTAAAACGGGCAAAGCTTACATATTTATAGATCGAAACATACGTGACATATCACGTCGACAATTAAATGAGAAAACATAAAATGTAAATTAAATCGCGTCTAACGCGTATATTCAACTCCCCCCCTCAAGTTGGGAATATATATTGATCATTCCCAACTTGTTAGTATTGTTCATGAAGCTGTCACTACTTATCCCATTGGTGAAGGCATCAGCTAGCTGATCATATGAGGTCACAAATGGAATGCCGATATTCCCCTTGTCTAGGTGATCTTAGATGAAATGCCTGCCAACTTCAACATGTTTCGTCCTGTCATGTTATATCAGATTGTGTGCAATACTAATGACAGCCTTGTCGTCGCAGTAGATAGTAACTAGTTTGTTTACCTAGAGACTCATATCATGGAGAATTGTCTTCAACCACAATCTCTCACATACTCCTTGCGCCATATCCCTATATTCTACTTCAGCACTTGAGCGAGCAACAACATTCTGCTTCTTGCTCTTTCACGATACAAGGTTGCGACCCACAAACGAGTAATACCAGGTAGTAGAATTTCTATCATCCCGACTATCGGTCCAATCGGCATCTGTAAACACTTCAATCTCCAAAGGTTGCTTTGTAGAGAACAGAATCCCATGTCCTGGAGACTTCTTGAGGTATCACAATACCCAATATGCTGCCTACTGATGGCGAATTGAGGGAGAGTGAATGAATCTACTTAGGACACCCACATCGTACATAATATCAGTGAGAGTATGAGATAAATATATGAGCCTCCCAACCAATCATTGGTATCTTGAAGCATCCACTTTCTCCCTACTAGTACCCGCGTCAATCTTATGATTAACCTCAATTGGAGTATCCACGGGTGCACGCCCTAACATCCCAGTTTCATCCAGAAGATCAAGGGTATACTTTCTCTGAGTGATAAAGATCCCTTGACGAGACCTCGCTACTTCAATTCCCAAGAAGTATTTCAACTTCCCCAGATCCTTGACTTCAAATTCTTTGCCCTGTTGTTTTTTCAAGTGAACGATCTCCTCTAGGTCATCACCTGTAATGATGATGTCATCCACGTACACAATAAGAATTGATACCCGCGCTCCTCTCCTCTTGATAAAGAGAGTGTGATCAGCTTGTCCTTGAGCATAGCCTAGTTGAAGCATGGTCTTGTTAAACTGTTCAAACCAAGCTCTCGGGGGTTGCTTCATGCCATATAGGGATTTCTGCAGTCGACAGACCTTTCCATTGAACCCTTCTTTGATAAAGCCCCGAGGGATAATCATGTAGACTTCTTCTTCCAGATCACCATGCAAGAACGCATTTTTGACGTCGAGCTGTTGTAGCTCCCATCCACGACTAGCAGCACAAGAGAATCACACAAATAGAATTCATCTTTGCAACATGAGCAAAGGTTTCTTGGTAGTCAATACCTTGGGTCTGGGTATACCCTTGAGCGACCAAGCGAGCTTTGTACCGCTCCACCACCTCATCTTGATTTTGTTTATCAGAGAAGATCCAACATGACCCAACCACTCGATTCCCAGGGGGAAGACTAGCAAGCCGTCATGTTCCATTTTTTTCCAAGACACATTTCCTCTTCCATAGCCTGTTTCCACTCAGGTATCTGAACAACCTTCTGCCAGATCTTAGGAATCATAATAGAGGAAAGAGATGAGAAAAAAAACTTTGTGAGCCTGAGAGATGTCAGTATAACAAATGTAGTTGGCGATGAGGTGTTTGGTGCCATCCGATTTACCTTTAAGACGAGCAAGGGGAACATGAAAGTCATAATTTGAATATGGAGCGGAGACATGCACCGACACCGATGGAACATCCATTGTCTGTACTTGCTCAGCAGTCCGGGGTCTGCGGGAGTATGTGTATAATATAGGAGGAATAAAGGTGGAAGGAACATGTGCAGTACACGAAAATGAGTAAGGGGGGTATGAGGAGAGGCAACAATCGGGAGAGGAGAGTCGATGGTCTCGTCGCCGTTACTACCCATCTTACCCTGACGAGGACCAAAAAACGACTCCACCTCACGAAAAGTAACATTAACGACACAGTAGTAGCGGCAAGTTGGAGGGTGATAACCCCGATACCCTTTGGTGGTTGGAGAGTATCCAACGAATACACATCGGAGGGAGCGCACATCCAGTTTATGGACAATGCAGGGTATTGATATGGACAAAGCAGACTGAGCCAAAGATGCGCGGGCGATGCGCGGGGCGATGTGAGAGATGTGGACAATGTGGTTCCTGGCTAAACGAGAGAGAGCCGTATCATAGGAAATGGAACGAGGTGAAAGACGGTTAATAAGGTGGGCGACCGTGAGTACCACATTACCCCAATAGGACTTGGTAAGGTGCATAACAAGCAGCAAACACCGAGCAACATCCAACAAGTGCCTATTTTTTGTTCAACGACACCATTTTGAGTAGAAGTGTGGACACATGTGGTTTGATGAATTATGTCATGTTCGGCAAGATAGACACCGAACGCTCCCCGGTCATCATATTCCCCACTATTATCATTACAAAGCACACAAATTGTGCCACTGAACTGTTGCACCATCACTTTATGAAATGACTGAAAGCTAGCAAACACATCACATTTCCTTTTTAACAAATAAAGGCAAGTAGTACGAGAATGTCAATCAATAAAAGTAAAAAACTATTTATAGCCAGATAAAGATAACACCGGGGAGGGACCCCAAACATCAGAATGAATAACATCAAACAAACATGAACTAGGAAAAGATATATGACTGATATTCTGACGAACATGTTTGGAGTGTTCACATGTGTTATAAGAAAATGACTTAATTAAACGATTGAAAGTAGGAAATAGTTTAGTAAGATATAAAACAGAATGGTGGCCAAGACGCTGATGCCAACGCCGGATGTCGTGTAACGTCGGAGATTTGGTGGAGGAAAGAGCACTGAGAGATAATGATTAGTTAAACAAGTACAGCCTGTCAACGTTCCTATCACTGTCAAGCGTTCGCTTCGTATCCAGATACCGAAACACACAAACATCAGAGAAAAAAGGTTATAAAGCAATTTAAAGAGGCAGCCAAGTGTCTAATGGAGAGAAGATTCTGAGGAAATGAAGGGACATGCAAAACCGAGGATAATGAGAGGTTGGGAGAACAGACAACAGTTCCTTTAGCAGCGATGGAAGAGAGATAACCATTAACAACAATGACCTTATCAGAAAGAGGAGTATAGGAGGTAAAACCAGAGGCAGAGCCAGTCATGTGATTTGTTGCGCCCGAGTCGATGATCCACTGGTGAGACCTGAAGTAGCAAACGTAGCAGTAGAACCAGTCGGTGTAGAGTCAGTCTGGGAACGCAACATACAGCGAAAAGCCTCTAACTCCATAGCAGACATTACCCCAGAGGTGTCCTCCTGAACCTCAGTCGAGTGCGTAAAATACTGAGTGCGATCTCCAGTCTGACAGCCACCACCATTGTACCCACCTCTCCCATGAGCACTAGAACCCCGACCAGAGGGAGAAAGGTGAGGATGCAGACAAAAACAGACCTCCTTGGTATGGCCTTTCTTCCCACAGTGGCTGCATACAGGAGGAGGTCCTCGAGAAATCCCAACGTGCGCAAAATGATCAGTAGAGGAACCAAGAGAGCGACGACGATTCTCATCACTGAGGAGCATACTGAAGGCCTCCTGAAGAGAGTGAAGAAGCTCACGGTGGTGGACATGTAGGAGAACGACGTCAAACTCCATGTTGAGCCCCATAAGGAAGACATGAACCCGAAAACGGTCTTCATCCTTTTTTAGGGCGTGCGCATCGGCAGTGCAAGCAACAGAAAAGGTGTTGAAGTAATCCAACTCTTGATACAGATGTTCAAACTCAGAATAGTAGGCAGAAATGGTCATGGTACACTGCTTCAGCTCCAGAACATGTCGAGTGAGCTCATAAATTTGCGTCGAACTGCCTGCCTGAGAGTAGATGTCACAGACCATTTTCCAAATTTCATAAGCAGAGTCTAGCAACATATAACTACAATACACCTGGGGGGACCTCGAGTGAAGTAACCACGAGACAACCAATGAATTGTCCGCATCCCATTTTGTCCATGAGGGATCGGTACATGGTGGCTCAACAGTGGTACCATCAATATGTCCGTATAGCTGGTCACTGCGAATAACATGTTGTGTTGCCCTGGACCATTTCAGAAAATTCGTGCCATCCATGACGACAGTAGTGATCTTCAACGAGCCAGACTGGTCGTGGCTCCGAGGATGATCTGCAGAGGAACCGTGAAGGGCAACGGTGTGAGGAGCCGAGGACATTTTAGAGGAATCACCCATCGAAAAGAGACTGAAGATGACGAAGATCTCAAATCAGACGGAACCACATCCTACGAGTGTCCCTTAGATCATGACGCTGGAGAGTACATCGGAGGATGTGAGCACGATGTTTCCGGAAGCCCCCATGTAGGACAAAACGGCCGGAGATAGGGCCGCCCAGAAAGACGGGGCGGAGAAGACCGCCGAAGAGGAACGTCGCTGAAAAGAAGAGACGTTGAAGGGAGGCGGTCGAAAAAGAAGAGCGTCGAAACCGGGGGCTAGGACGCGAGAAGCTAGACTGGACGCCGGAACCGGACGCAACTCTGGAAGGCGGAACCGGGCGGTGCGACGGGACTTCCTGGCGGAAGCGAAGTCGGGCGGAGCGACGCCTAGCAAAAGCAAATTCGGGCGGATAACGCGCCGATCAGCGGGATCTCGAACGCGGGCGGAAGGGACGATGAAATCGGCTCTTCCTCTGATACCAAGTAGAAAGGAGGATTGAATTATTTGGATGCCCTAAAACGGGCAAAGCTTACATATTTATAGACCGAAACACGCGTGACATATCACATGAACAATTAAATGAGAAAACATAAAACGTAAATTAAACTGCATCTAATGCGTATATTTAACTCAACTATCAGTGTCATTTTCTTATGTTAACTTTTTTGTTGTTGTTGATTACTTGTGCATTCCATTCACATCAACCATCAGTTTTATGCATGAACTGCTCCGTTCCTTTCTTCAACTTTTGGATATGAATATGAATGAAGATACTTGCATTGTAAAATGCAAGGAAATCTGGAAATTTAATAATATCTTAAAGAGAGAGTAGATGCAATGATAATGATTATAGGATAATTACAAAATGGGTGCTGAGGGCTGTGGAATCTCGATCCGTTTTATATTTGTATTATAGAAGAAATGTAATGATCCCAGTCAAATGTACTCCAATGATGTTTGTTTTTACAGTAATCGGAGGATTACAGCGTGTAATTTATAATTTATCTGGTTGATCTCATTTACACACAGTTTACATGGGTTAGAATGTGTTAGGGCCCGTTCGTTTGCACCGTTTTCATTTTAGGTTTTCGTTTTGCTTCAAAACGAAAAAAATAAGTGTTTTCGTTTTGGGACAAAACAAAAACTTGTGTTTGTTTGCAGTATGATTTTCAAATCCATTTTTAGGCAAAACAAAAACTTATGTTCGATTGCACCATGATTTCACATCAAATATACGCAAAAAAAAACATTTCAGAAACCTCAAGAGGAAACCCTTCACAAAAAAGTTCTGGACCAATCTGCACTTAATTAAAATTTCTACGCAAAAAAGCAAGAAATCCAGAGCTCCGGAGGAAACCCTGCACTTCATTAAATTTTCTGCAGTGAAAATCCTGCACTGCCGGGAAAAATTTCTGCAGAGCAAACCTCGGGAGAGCAAACCCTGCACCGGGAGGAAGAAGAAGGCTCCGTCGGAGATTTATCGTGAGGCGGGAGGGCTTTCGCGTGAGGCGCAGGGAAGAAGAGGAGCGGCTATTCCAAAACAGCGTGAAAACAGACCTCGGGAGGTCTGTTTTGAGCGGACCTCTTTTACGAAGGAATGAAAACGACTCGGTTTTGGTTCAAAACCAAAACAGGTGAAAACGGAATTAAACGAACATCTGTTTTTCGTTTTCAAAAACTCAAAACCAAAATCATGGGCTAAAACATAGCAAACGAACGGGGCCTTAAAGATTTTAATTACCCGGCTATCCTAATAGTTGACTTTGTTGACTATCTTAGTTTTGGATTTATTAAAAAATCAACAAGATTTGAGTTTAATCTAATACTAGTGTAAAAAGAAAATTTCAAATGGTATAATAGTGTAATACTATATAATGTAAATTCAAAATAACATTTGACTAGGTATTCTCTTATCTAATAGATACATAATTCTTCAGCTCTCAAACACACATTTTTTATTCTAGATGTCGGTGGCTACGACATCAGTGTCGATATGCGCTCTTCTGACTTTTGGGCAATTTCTTTATACTATTATGTTTTAATTATTTAAAATTGAGATTCAAGAATATTTATTCACAGAGACACGTCGTGTCTACTATTGTATGTGTAGAGAAATGCCAGAAAACTTGGAAATAACTGGAAAAACTATTGATACTTCTCCATAAAATCCAAATACAAGACTTTGTTCACTTAAATAAGAGAGGAAAGAGGATAGGAAATCTTATTTTACAATGTGAGACTAAAGCATAAGATGGGCCCAAACATGGGCCTTAACATTGGGCTCTTTTACATATTTCTTCAACACTCCCCCACAAGCTGGAGCATACAAATCATATGCACCAAGCTTGGACATAAATTGATAGTATAATGATCTTGGTAGGGCTTTTGTGAGAATATTAATAACTTGCCCGGTAGCAGGAACATGATGTAACTACAATTTCTTCGATTGAACCTTTTCCCGAATAAAGTGACAGTCAACCTTGATATGTTTAGTTCGTTCATGGAATACATGATTCTTGACAATATGCATGGCTGCTTGATTATCACATAATAGAGTTGCAGGTGAGGGAAGTTTGACCCCTAAATCACGAAGGGGACTCTTAAGCCAGGTGAGTTCCGATACAACAACGGTCATTGCTCGATACTCTGTCTCAGCAGACGAACACGCAACAACATATTGCTTCTTGCTACGCCAGGTAATCAGATGTCCTCCAAAGTAAGTACAAAAATCAGTTGTGGAGCGCCGATCATCCTGCAAAGCAGCATAATCAACATCAGAGTAAGCAATCAATGATAAAAAGGAAAAAGAAGCTGGTTTGTATACGAGCCCTTGTCCAGGTGATATCTTCAAGTATCCGAGGATGCACTCAACGACTTGAAGATGAGAGGACTGTGGAACATGCAAAAAATGACTGACAACTCCAATAACGAAGGAAATATCAGGGCTTGTCACAGTAAGATAAATCAGTTTCCCAACAAATCGACAATATTATTTAGGATTTGGAAGTTACAGATCTGAATCACAGCCCTGAGTACAGAGTTTGTGGTTGACGTCCATTGGAGTGTTAACAAGCTTATATCCCGAGTAGCCAGCATCCTGAATAAGATCAAGACAATATTTCTGCTGAGAGAGGACAATACCATCAGAATGACGTGCAACCTCAAGACTAAAAAAATACCAAAGATTCCCCAGATCTTTAGTTTGAAATGTAGAGTTTAAGTGTCACTTAATCATCTGTATTCTCGAGGAGTCATTCCGTGTGATTAGGATATCGTCAACGTAAAACAAGAGAATAACAGTGCCAATTGGTCGATAACGGGTGAAGAGAGAGAAATCAGCTGAGCTTCGAGTAATCCAACATCCCGAACAACTTTGTTTTATTTATCAAACCATGCACCGGGAGATTGTTTGATACCATAGATAGATTTCTTAAGGTGACAAACACGTGACTCCCCCGTGGTCTCAAACCCGGGAGGTTGATGCGTGTAGATAATTTCTTGAAGATCGTCATTGAGAAACGAATTCTTGACATCCAACTGATAGAGGGGCCATTGACGATGAACAACTAAAGAGATCAAGACCCGAACTGTATTCATTTTGACAATAGGTGAGAAGGTTTCCTCGTAGTCGAGGCCTTGTTGCTGAGTGAATCCGCAACTAATGAGCCGTGCTTTGAGACGATCGACAGTACCATCCGGAGCATGTTTGATGGTATAAACCCACTTACATTCGACGCAGGTCTGGCCGGGAGGAGGGGAGACAAGATTTCAAGTCTGGTTAGCCCATAGAGCGGTCATTTCGTCATCCATAGCAGCACGCCATCCAGGATGCTGAAGAGTCTCCTGCAAATTGTTAGGTATCGAAATGGAGGAAAGAGAAAGTGCTAATTTGAGAAGAGGCGGAGAGAGGCGATGCAAGGGGCTGTAGCAGTTGCAAGCAGAGGGGAAACGACGAGGCCGCATGTTGAAGCAGACCGCGCGAGGTTGCGAGTTGAAGCAGACCGCGCGAGCACAACAGGAAAACACAGAGACCGCGAGGAGAACTGGCGGCCAAGGGTGCCTGGAGCTGCAAACCTAGTCGCGAGCGAGAAGAGAACGAGGCAGCGGCTTGGAGCAGAGAACATGAGCAGAGCTGGCGGCCTGTAGTTGCGACCAGAGCAGAGAACTGGAGCAGAGAGCAGCCTGGAGCAGGAGACCTGGAGCAGGCGACTTGGAGCAGGCGACCTAGAGCAGAGACCAAGCACAGAGCTGACGGCCTGGAGTAGCGACTTGGAGCAGAGAGATGACGGCCTGAAGAGGCGGCCTGTGGAGAGAAAAGGCGAGCTTGCGGTCTGGAGTAGCGACCAGAAGTTTGCGGTCAAGAGCCTGCAGCTGGCGGCCAAGAGAAAGGAACTGGCGAGTGCAAAACTGCGGGAAGAAATAAGACCGCGACGAACTGCGGAAACCCCGGCATGTAAAGCGCGCGGCAAGGTCAGGAGACTGCAGCGGGCAAAGCGTGTGGTAAGGGTGGGCCCCATGAGTCAGGGGGGCGAAGCTATAAAAACTAGAAGCAGGGGTGAGGGGGTGAGGTGGAACCACAGAAGAGGGCGGCTGATAGAAAACAAGGAGTCCGCTGGAGTGCAGCGGATAGACTAAGGTAGTCCGTAGGAAGCCAAGAGAGGTGCGTTTAGGAAATGTCTAACCGCAGAGAGGTGTGAACAGAGGAACCTTACTCTGATACCATGTAGAGAAATGCCAGAAAACTTGGAAATAACAGGAAAATTTTTATTGATACTTTTCCATAAAATCCAAATACAAGATTTTGTACACTTAAATAGGAGAGGAAAGGGGATAGGAAATCCTATTTTACAATGTGGGACTAAAACATGTGATTGATCTAAACATGAGCCTTAACATTGGGCTATTTTACATATTTCTTCAACCGTATGTAAACTCGGTACCATTTATTTATGGTAAATAGAAGGGAGGTAATCACCCAGTCTATTTTACAGGTGATTTTCTGCTATAATATCCAATTAGTTTAATTTTAGATTAGATTTATGTTCTTGAGTTTGGTGACAAAACACTCGTTCTAGTTGATTAGTAGCGCTATCGCAAGCCTTATTTAAAATTCATTTATATGCTGTGAGGTGACCACATTTTGTAAAGGTGTCTTACACTGAATTTCACAATGCATTGCTCAGATTCACTCCTTGGATATTTTAAGAACATTTTGAAAACTTGCACATGGTACTTTTTAGCTCCCGTATATTCTTAATTGTATACTTCATTTACAAAACTAATAGAGAAACTGACTTTGTGTATCAAATTAGGATTAAACCCAACTTATTAACATAATCCTGCAAAAAGATTGTCTTGGAATATTTATGGTAATGATAGTCCAATTCTTGTCTGTTGTCTCCTTGGTGTCTCTTATCTTTGCGGGTAATGTTATCTTATTATGTAGGGTAATGTTATCTCATGATGTAGGGTAATGTTGTCTTATGATGTAGGGCAATGCTAATCTAATGTTAGGCATTTATTCCATCTATTCCATTCTTCGGATTCTGAACTTGAGGATTATATCTAATGAATAATGAGTTTTTTTGAGTAGGTAGTGACGCAAGACAAATCTATAGGTGATAGACGTGTGATGCCCTAACCGTAGATGAAATGCAGGTGAGCCTTAGTTATTAAAGCCGCAAGGCGCACCAAGGCACAAAGGGGTCTTGGAGCCTAGGCGCAAGGCTCAAGGCTCAAGGCGCAGGCACTCGCCTGACAAAGGCAAGATGCAACCCGCGAGAGATGCAGGCCGCAGCGAGAAGAAACAGGCCGCGAGAGATGCAGGCTGCAGCGAGAAGAAACAGGCCGCGAGAGACGCAGACCGCAGCGGGCTGGAACAGGCCGCGAGAGAAACAGGCCGCGGTGCGATGGAACAGGCCGCGAGAGAGAGAGCGGTCTGGAGGAGAAATAGGGAGAGGTGGACCCGACGAGAGAGATAAGGGGGGGGGGAGGCTATAAGATGCCTGAGGGGAGGGGTGGAACCACGGAGAAGAAGAGGAAGCGGAAGAAAAGGAGCGGAGCGGACAGGGAGGCAGGCCGCAGGAGACCGAGCGGGCAGCAGACAGAAGAACAGGCCGCAGCAGGCCGCAGGCAGGGAAGAAGACCACGCGGGTTGTGCGGTTTAAGAAGGGGGAAGCCGCTCAAGGAGCATCGGTGGCTCTGATACCATGTAGAGAAGGAGAAAACCAACCTTATATATATGTTCACTTGTCTAAAATACAAAGAATGAGTACAAATATATAGATGAGAGAAAGAGAGAGGAAGGTCCTATACATGATGTCAGACTAAAGAGGAGAGAGAAAAACAATAATAAATATATAATGGGCCTAGACTAAATGAACTTTTCTAACAGTTTTTATTAATTTTGAAGTTATATGGAGTACCATATGAATAGATTTATGAACAGTAGGTAGAGGAATGGGTGCCATGCATGTTATGTAAGTGTAACAAAATTGCATGATTATGCTGCAATTTATAGAACTAGCAATGAAATTGCGGCAACAAAACTATTCAGATCGTTTTTATTGCTTTGAAACTCTAGAAAATCTTCCACTAAATTTTCTTAGTTCCAAATTTGATGCTATGCAGCAGTATTTCTTAAGCTTTTAAATGAAAAGTAAACCGGGATGATGATCCTTGATTTCTGTAGAGAAAGACGCAAGAGAGAAAATAATCCAGAATTTTTATTATATCTTTAAATACAGGAATACATACACTTATATAGAGAAAAAGAGAGGGAGAGCCTTCTACATCTACAATGTGACTGTTAAGCACGAACTAAGGAAGAAGAAGAACTAGAGGAAGAAGATAGATGCTAGGGT
The DNA here is from genome assembly GCA_039583875.1 of Platanthera guangdongensis. Lineage (NCBI taxonomy): Eukaryota > Viridiplantae > Streptophyta > Magnoliopsida > Asparagales > Orchidaceae > Platanthera > Platanthera guangdongensis. The sequence continues at coordinate 18,003,347 of CM077152.1, forward strand.
TGAAGTGAGAGGGAAGGGAGAAATACCTTGGTTAATTCTTGCATGCCTCCAAAAGAGAGGGGTCCGGGTATATATAACCCGGGACCCCAGGCCGGCCAACCGAGGGGCCGGCCGGCCCCCATGGGGCTGAACCAAATGTGGTTCAGCCCCCTTGAGCCGATTTTTAAGAAGAGGGGGCTGAACCCATTGGTTCAGCCCCGTTGTTGCCTTGCACGCGCCGTTGCCGCCGCTGGTAATGTTGCCCGAATAGCCTAGCCTCGTCGGGAGATTTAACATTCCCTTCCCCATCAAAAGCCAGCTTGTCCTCAAGTGGGTAATCAGGGTAAAGCTCCCGGAACTCCAGCAAGTCCACCCACGTATTGTGCTCCGCGGAGAGATCCTTCCATTTAATTAACAGCTCCGGACAGTACACTGTGCCCTGACGTCGCCACTTGATCAAGAGTACATCCGCCGGTAGGGGGCGAAGCTCGCCTCCGGAAGTAGCCTCGGGCAGGACGGGAAAGACCGGAACAGCCTCACCCAGCTTACGCTTCAACAAGGAAACATGAAAGGTAGGATGAATCCGTGAGCCTTCGGGCAATGCCAAGGTATACGCAACTGGCCCGACCCGGCGCGTGATCCGAAATGGACCATAGTAGCGGGGTGCCAGCTTCTGATTTGTCCTCTGCGCCACAGACAACTGCCGGTAAGGGCGAAGTTTGAGGAAAACCTCATCCCCCACCTGGAACTCCCGTTCCGTCCGATGTCGATCTGCCTGTGCCTTCATACGATCCTGCGCCGCCCGAAGATTCTCGCGCAGGGTGGCGAGGGTCCGATCACGATCACGGAGGGCCCGATCAACTGCTGCCACCGCGGTACTGCCTGGCTCATAACTGCTGAAGGAGGGAGGTGGCCGTCCATAGACGACCTCAAAGGGGGTGAGCTTGCTAGCGGAGTGATACGACGTGTTGAAGCAGTACTCCGCCCAATGTAACCAACTGGCCCATGTCCTTGGCTCATCCATGATAAAGCAACGAAGGTAAGTTTCCACGCCCCGATTCAAGACTTCCGTCTGTCCATCAGTCTGTGGATGGTGAGCCGTGCTGAAACGCAAGGAAGTCCCCTGCAAGCGGAAGAGTTCCGTCCAAAATCGGCCAACGAAAGTAGGGTCCCGATCGGAGATGATCGCCCGGGGGATCCCATGCAATCGAACAATCTCCCGAACAAATAAAGCCGCCACAGACTCCCCTGTGTAAGGGTGGCTCAGAGCAAGGAAGTGCCCATACTTGGACAACTTGTCCACCACCACTAAGATAACTGTTTTACCCTGCGACTTAGGCAGCCCATCAATGAAGTCCATAGAAACCGTATCCCAGATTTGATGCGGAATCTCCAAGGGGGTGAGTAGCCCGGCTGGAGAAGTAGTCTCATACTTCTGCCGTTGGCAGACATCACATTTCTGAACAAACTCCTGAATGTCACGGCGCATCCCCTTCCAAAATACATTGGCCCGGCCCGCTGGAGAGTGCGAGAAATACCCGCGTGACCGCCCGTCGGCGACGAATGGAACTCATGCATCATCACCGTCCTCCAAGCTGACTGCCAAGGGATGACCACCCGTCCCTGATAATATAGCCGGTCATTTTGTAAGTGATAACCTGGGGTTACCTCACGAGCTTGCCGCAGGTTCTCCACAATAACCCGTAACTCGGGATCACGCTGCACCTCCTCCTGAATCTCATCCAGCGACTCCAACTGCAGCATCGAAATGTGCGCCAAGGCCCCCTCTGGTAAGCGCGAGAGGGCGTCAGCCACCCGATTGTCCTTCCCCGGCCGATACTCGATCTCATAATCATATCCCAACAACTTGGTGACCCACTTCTGTTGAAGAGGGGAAGAAATCCGCTGGTCGAGAAAGTGCCTCAAGCTCTGATGATCTGTCCGTATTTTAAAACGATGTCCCAGTAGGTATGGCCGCCATAAGGCCACCGCATGAATAACCGCGAGCATCTCCTTTTCATACACCGATAGGACCCAGTGTCCGTGGAGCCAAGGCCTTACTGTAGAAAGCAATCGGCCGCCCCTCCTGCATCAAGACTGCTCCCATTCCCACGCCGGAAGCATCCGTCTCTACCACAAACTCCTTAGTGAAATCAGGGAGTGCCAGCACTGGAGTCGTCGTCATCGCCCTCTTCAACGCCTGAAAGGCGGTCTCGGCCTCATCCTGCCACGAGAAAGCATCCTTCTGTAGCAGTTGCGTAAGTGGCCGTGCAATCTTCCCATAATCACGTACGAAACGCCGGTAGTACCCAGTGAGGCCCAAGAACCCCCGCAGCGCCCGGATGGTCAGAGGTCGGGGCCACGAAAGCATACTCTCGATCTTCCGTGGGTCGGCTTTCACCCCTTCCGCGGAAACTAGATGCCCCAAGTACTCCACCTCCTGTTGTCCAAAAGAACACTTGGACTTCTTAGCATAGAGCTTATGTTGCCGAAGAGTAGAGAAGACCTGAGCCACATGACGTAAATGATCCTCCCAAGTAGCGCTGTAGATCAGAATGTCATCAAAGAAGATCAAGACGAAGTGTCGCAGGAATGGGCGAAAAATCTCATTCATATTGGCCTGAAAGGTAGACGGTCCCCCCGTCAAGCCATTCGCCATCACTAAGAACTCATAGTGGCCGTCATGAGTCCTGAACGCCGTTTTATGCACGTCCTCCTCCTTCATAAGAATCTGATAATAGCCGGATCGCAAATCCAGCTTCGTGAATCTAGTCGCCCCACTCAACTCATCCAACAGCTCCTCAATCACGGGAATCGGGAACTTATCCTTCACGGTGGCACTGTTTAAGGCACGGTAATCGACACAGAAACGCCACAATCCGTCCTTTTTTTAACCAGAATAATCGGTGCTGAGAAGGAACTGGTACTAGGCCGTATAATTCCGGCCTCAAGCATTTCCTTCACACTACGCTCGATCTCTGCCTTCTGCATGTGGGGGTACCTGTAAGGACGAGTGTTGGGCGGCTCCGCCCCCGTCTGTAGCACAATCTGGTGATCACGGAACCGTGACGGTGGAAGCGTCCCCGGCTCCTGGAAAATGTCATCATACTCCTCCACTAACGCTCGCATCTGGTCAGGAACCTCCGTCGGTCTATCCTCGCCAGACCTCACCCCCAACAGGACCGTCATCAGACTAGCGGACTCCTGAAGCTGCTGTAAGCTGCGAATGGAGATCTCCTTGACCGGAGAAGATCGGAGCCCCTTCAAACAGAACTGGCGCCTCCCTTGCGAGAACTCCATCGTCATCTGGTCCCAATCAAAAGTCACCCTCCTCAACTGCTGTAGCCACTGCACTCCAAGCACCATATCTGAACCCCGAATCGGTAAGAGATAGACATCCGTGCACCCCACATAACCCTGCATCTGAAGCTCCATCGCCTTCAACACCCCCTGGCACTGTAGTTTGCTACCGTCTGCAACCATAACCTGGAACGCCGCTCCTGCATCAATCACGTGCCCCACCTTTTGTGCCACATCGGGATGAATAAAATTATGAGTACTCCCACTGTCCACCAGGATGGTCACCCTCTCCTGCCGAATCCTCCCCGCCAGCCGCATAGTAAGCGGAGGTGGATTGCACCCTTCCATGGCATGAAGGGACACACCCAACTCCGTCAAGTCGAAGTCCCCCCCAGGCTCCAAATCCTCCTCCGAAACTCGTCCCCCTCAAGCTGCTCCTCCTGATGTAACATAAAGACTTGGACCTTCTGACACTTGTGTCCTGGCGTAAATTTCTCATCACAGTTAAAGCAAAGGCCCTTCTCCTTCCGTGCTTGTAACTCGTTCCAAGACAACCGTGTCACCGTCGGTCGGCCGGTCACTGAAGTCTCTCTCCTGGCCGCGGCCGGTGTAGTAGTGTGCCTTGCCAGACTGCGGGCTCGCTGCCTATTTAACTTTTCCTCTTGGATGCGCGCCAAGCTGATCGCGTGGTTCAGACTACGGGGCATGTAGGCATGAACCTCATCGCGTACGTGATCCTTCAGTCCTGATACAAAACAGCTGAGGAGTGTCTTTTCTTCCCACTGAACCCTGTTGGCCAACTTCTCAAACTCCGTCCTGTACTCCATCACGGTACCCTTCTGCCGTAGCTTCTGTAAAAGCGCCTCAAAATCTTCAAACTCCAAAGGCCCAAATCGAGCCGTGAAGCCCTCCACAATTTCCTCCCACGGAACATACTCCCGTCCCCGCAAGAACCACTGTGTCCACTGGAACGCGTCATCCTCCAGATGGAAGGACGCTAGCTGCACCCACTGAGCCTCTGGCACCTCCTGATAGCTGAAAAACAACTCAGCTTTCTGTACCCACTCCAACGCGTCGCCCCCACTGTACCGAGGGAAATTCATCCGAGTCAACTTGGGAGCCATGTACGGCCTTTGGCCGCGTTCCCCCGCCACTGGGGCCCCATGACGGAAGGCCCCCCCTTCTCCCCACTGCACCCCTCTTCCAAAGCCTGGTGGTTGCCCTCTTCCTGCCGGTGGGGGTAACAACCCATCCCGACCTTGCCTCCAAGGAGCGTGCTCGGTAAAAGTCCCGGCCCTCCCGTCAACACCAGTTGCGTAGCCGCCACCCCTGGCGGCCATGTCCAGGCCTGCCGGCCCAAATCCGGCCGTCCCCGTGCTTGCCCCGGGGGGTCCAGCCACTCCGAAGCCCCCCCAGCCATGCCGAAGCCACCCAGCCCAAATCCGACGCCCTGATGGCTCGCCGGCCCCGATCCGAGCCCCACAGGGGCCGCTGATGCCCATCCGACCCCGCCGGAGCCTCCTGCTACATTCCCCGCTCCACCGTAACCCGCCGGGACAAACCCGACCCCCGGCATGCTCGCCACCCCGATCCAGCCCAGCCACCGGCAACACCCGCCGATCCGGGCCCCTGCGTGTGCGCTGAAGCCGATCCCGGCAACCCGACGCCGCCCCAGGCCGATCCGGCCCCTCCGTGGTACGCCGCACCCGATCCAGCCCCCGCCTGGCTCGCAGCAGCGAGTCCGACGCCAGCCGCTCCCGATCCGGCACTTCCCGCACCCGATCCACCAAGTCCAAGCATTTCCGGCCTATTCCCTGTAGATCCGCCCGGTTCCTCCTCTGCCACCGCCTTGCCCTTCAAATTTTGCGCTAATAGCGTCATGATATCGTTCAAGCGGTCGTCGATCCGCTCTTCCAACCTTTGAGTGGACGTTTTGACATTTTCTTCGATGGCGGCTACCGAATCGGTAAGCCCCATCAAATTCTCCTCTAGGGTTTCCAAGCGGCCATTCTCCTCTTGCGAGCGTGTATTCACCATGACGGAGGAAGGAATCCTCTGATACCAAATGTTAAGCACGAACTAAGGAAGAAGAAGAACTAGAGGAAGAAGATAGATGCTAGGGTTGAAGTGAGAGGGAAGGGAGAAATACCTTGGTTAATTCTTGCATGCCTCCAAAAGAGAGGGGTCCGGGTATATATAACCCAGGACCCCAGGCCGGCCAACCGAGGGGCCGGCCGGCCCCCATGGGGCTGAACCAAATGTGGTTCAGCCCCCTTGAGCCGATTTTTAAGAAGAGGGGGCTGAACCCATTGGTTCAGCCCCGTTGTTGCCTTGCACGCGCCGTTGCCGCCGCTGGTAATGTTGCCCGAATAGCCTAGCCTCGTCGGGAGGCTTAACAGTGACACTAAATAGAATATACATGGGCTTATACATCAGCTCCTCCTAATGAGTTTTTTCATTACATCTTAACACTCTCCCGCAAGCTGGAGCGTACAAGTCGTAGGCACCAAGCTTGGATGAGAACTGATGATATAATGTCCGAGAGAGAGCTTTCGTGACTATATCAGCAACTTGTCCTGACGCAGGGACATGCTCTAACTCCAACTTCTTCGATTGAACTTTTTCCCGAATGAAGTGGCAGTCAACTTCAATATGCTTTGTTCGCTCATAGAATACGAGATTCTTGACAATATGTATGGCTGCCTGACTGTCACAGAACATGGTGGTCGAAAAGGATAATTTGAGGCCCAAATCACTGAGAAGACTCTCAAGCCAGGTGAGCTCAGAGATAACCGCTGTCATGACACGGTACTCGGCCTCAACAGATGAGCGAGCAACAACCGACTGTTTCTTGTTACGCCAGGTAATAAGGTGCTACCAAGGTAGGTGCAAAAACTAGTTGTGGAACACCTATCATCAAGGGAACCTGCGTTGTCAGCATTAGAGTATGCAACAAGGGACAAAGAGGAGGACGGTTTGTAAACAAGTCCTTGTCTTGGAGTAGTCTTCAAGTATCTGAGAATCCGCTCAACGGATTGGAGATGAGATGTCCGAGGAGCATGCATAAATAGGCTCACAATCACAACAACAAATGAGATATCAGGTCGTGTAACCGTAAGATAGATTAGTTTCCCTACCAAGCGTTGCTAGTACTCTGGATTTGTATGAACAGGATCAGTTCCAGATCCATGTGCAGACAGCTTGTGATTCACATGCATAAGAGTGTCTGCAAGTTTGCATCCTAAGTAGCCCGCATCTTACAGAAAATCAATGCAGTACTTCCGTTGGGATAAGACAAGTCCATACGGTCTCCTTGCAACCTCAAGCCCAAGGAAATATCGAAGATTGCCCAGGTCTTTTGTCTGAAAAGCTGAGTTTAAATGTTGCTTGATGTTTCAGATCCCGGTGGTGTCGTTGTCCGTTATTAAAATGTCATTAACATACACAAGGAGGATTACAATGCTTGTTGGTTGATGACGAGTAAAGAGAGAAATCAGCAGAGCTCCGTGTGAAACCAACCTCGCGAACCACGTTACTGAATTTGTCAAACCAAGCGCGAGGAGACTGTTTGAGACCATATATAAATTTCCAGAGATGACAGACATGAGACTCCCCCGTGGTCTCAAATCCGGGCGGTTGGTGCATATAAACAGTTGCTTGGAGATCGTCATTGAGAAAGACATTTTTGATGTCCAGCTGATGTAGGGGCCACTGTTGATGCACAACAAGGGAGATCAGAACTCGAACAGTATTCAACTTGGCGACCGGAGAGAGGTTTCGTCGTAATCAAGACCATATTGTTGAGTGAAACCTCTGGCGACAAGGCGGGCTTTGAGATGTTCGACGGTGCCATCTGGAGCATGCTTGACTACAAAGACTCATTTGCTGCTAACGCAAGTCTGGCCGGGAGGGAGAAAAACTAGGTCCCAAGTCCGGTTAGCCCAGAGGGCTGTCATTTCTTCGTCCATGACCACACGCCACCTCGGGTGTTGGAAAGCTTCCTGCAAAGAGTGAGGAACAAAATGGCGGAGAGAGAGGGCAAATTTGAGAAGAGGCGGAGATAGACGATGTAGTAAGACATAATTCGTCATTGGATGAGCCGTAGAAGGTGATGCCAGATCGTCAGGCCGCGGGATAGCATCGGTAGAAGGGAGCTGATGTAGGACATTTGTCCTGGATGAACGACAAGTATAGACATGGAGAAGTGGAGGAGGAGGTGGTGGAGGTAATGCTGGCACTGAGAGTGGTGGAGGAGAAGGAGCTGTGTGGGGCAAAGTCGTGACGGGGACTGCCGGACGAGCAATAGTGGAAGGTGGAGGGAGTGTGGAAGAGGTGAAGTAGAAAAGATGATCCTCAAGAAAGGTGACATCAGCGGAGACAGACACTTTTTCGTCCGCAGGAGAGTAACAGACATATCCTTTCTGAGTGTGAGAGTAACCAACAAACATACATTTTGTTGCTCAAGGGGCAAGTTTGTCATTCGGTGGTCCAAGTGAGTGTACATAGCAGGCACACCCAAAGACATGGGGCGTGAGGGAGAATGAAGCTTGGAAGGAAACAGAAGGCCGAATGGAGAAGCGAAGTCAAGCATGGAGGAGGACATGCGATTGATAAGATAACAAGCAGTAAAGACAGCAAAGTTCCAATATTTGGTGGACACCTGCATTTGTAACTTAAGTGACTGAGTGACATCAAGATGTCGATTCTTCCGCTCGGCCACACCGTTTTGCTGGGGGGTATAAGCACACGAGGTCTGATGGACAATCCCAAACTCGGTGTATAAATTTGAGAAGGTGCGGCTAGTATATTTACGAGCATTATCAATGTGAATTATCTTTAATGTAACAGAGAATTGCGTATGCGTCTCAATAATGAAGGCTCGAAAGACAGATGTTAGTTCAGTACGTTCAAAAAGTAGATAATGCCATGTGAGACCATGGTTGTCCGGATCGTGATCCAGATCATAGGATCTTATGATCCTACGATCCAAATTTTGTAAATCGATCCAGATTTTGTAAAGCGATCCTCGATCCAATCTTACCATTCGATTCGAATCGATTCAACCTCGAAACAATCTCATATGGGATCTCGATCCTGATAACTTTGTGTGAGACGCGAATAATCATCAATAAAGGTAACAATATATCGATAACCAAAAACACCCATCCTGATAACTTTGTGTGAGACGCGAATAATCATCAATAAAGGTAACAATATATCGATAACCAAAAACACTGGGGTCTTTATAGAGCCCCCAGATATCAGAATGTACTAAAGAGAATGGAGTATCACTTCCGATTACATGTAGGTGAAAAAAAACACGATGCTGCTTGCCAAAAATACATGATTCACAAGAAAACTCATGCAAGGACACACCAGAAAGAGCCTTCTTTAGAATTGGAAGAGGAGCATGGTCAAGACGACGAATCCAATCAACGGAGGGAACTGCAGAGGGGATGGTAGGGGGAACATCTAAGAGATAAAGTCATTTGACAACCGTCCTTTACCAATGATATTCCGTGTTCGACGATCTTGCACAACAAAAGACGAAGAAAGAAGATTAGTCAGCAGTCAAGGTCCTGAGCAAGCCTACTAACAAAGAGTAGATTGAAGGGTGATCCCGAAACATGAAGGACCGATGACAAGGAGAGAGTAGGAGTGAGCCGCAGGCCAGTAGCTCCAGACACCGGAGTTGTGTCGCCATTTGTCACAGTGATGTACTTGGGATAATCATAGTGCATGTACTGAGGTGGCTTCTAGGAGGTAATGTGGTGAGTAGCACCGGAGTCCACAATCCAGTGAGAGCTATGAGAGAGACAGGATATACCTTCGGTGGGGAAAGAAGCAACCGAGCCAGATATACGATTAACAACACCTTGGAGCTTCTGAAGCTGTAGGCGAAGGTCATTGATATCTTGCTGGGTAGACGAGCGTGACTCGGTTGGAGTAGAGCCTGGGTGATGAGTAGCAGCAGTTGTACCAGTAAGATGAGGAGGCAGTCCATGCTTGCGGTAACAGGTGGTTTCAAGATGACCATCCCGACCACAGTGGGTACACTTGAGAGTAGATCGCCCCGCACGTCCTCGACCTCGAGACGTGAAGCGACCTCCCCGATTAGAAGAGCGACGATCTGGTGGAGCAGGAGTAGGTAAGAGGGGTTGCTGGAGCAGAGCCGGAGAGAAGTTGGGAGACACCTCGGATGGTGGTGTAACCTTGAGCAGCATAGAGCAAACATCAGACAAAGAGGGCATAGTGGAAGAGGAAATAATTTGAGCCCGAACGTTGTGAAGATGATTGGGAACACATGCCATCATCATAGCGATGCCAACAACTTCCTTCTGTGCTTGTTGAGTTGCAAGATCGGTGGAGGGGGGCTGGTGTTGTATCCAGGCTTCCGCCAAAGTTTTAGCCTTCGCAACAAAGGAAGTCAAGTCGCCCGTGGCTCTAGGGTCCAGTGATTGAAGGGCAAAGATAATGCCAAGTAGGTGATGTAAGTTGTCCTTGTCAGAGTGGAAAGAATGCAACTCATCCCACATTTCCTTGGCCGTTTCATAATACATGGCCATTCAGTATGACTCGACGTCCATGGAATTAAGCATCCAAGATTGGACCTGTCCGTCATCACGGAGACAATCATCGGTAGGGTCAGTAGGCTGGGCCCGAGTGAGATGATGGAGAAGACCCTTGGTTTATAGAATACGACGGACCGAATGTACCCATTCGACAAAGTTGACCTTCCCGCTGAGAGTGATGGTGGTTATGCAAAGCTCATAACGAACTTCGGAAGGCGGGCCAGCAGCACGCGCGGGAGGGAAGGGAGCTGTTGTAGAGGACATGGCGACTAGAAGAGAATGGCCGGGCGGCTAGGAGACGGCGACCTGGTGGATAGAAGCAGACAAACCGCAGACAAGAGTGGCCAGAGAGGAAAGTGGCTAAGGAAGGCCACAAGAGACTAGCTGGTAGCAGACAGACTGCAACTAGCACGACGACAAGAGATCAAAGGTCACTAGAAGCAGAGGCCGCGACAAGCAACACACAGAATTGATAAACCGCGAGAAGCATGCCACAAGTCAAGCCGCAACGAGTAGAGAGCAGCAGGGACTAAGTTACAAATAGTGGCCACTGCGGACAAAGCAAACAACTAGCCAACGAGGCCGCTGCGAGTAGAGAGCGGAGAGCAAACACACGGTTAAAAAAGAGAACCCACGGTTTAGAAGACAGAGAGCGGCTAGCGGACAAGGCAAGCGGCTAGCCAACAAGGTCGCTGCGAGTAAAGAACAGAGAGCAAATACGCGGTTAGAAAGAGAATCCGCGGTTGATAAAGCAGAGAGCGGGCTGGCGGTTAGAAAGACGCAAGCTACAGAGAAGAGGAAGCCGCGAAAGCGAGGGGCCCACTGGTCAGGAGATTATAAAAAGCAGGGGAAAGGAGAAGAAAGATGGATGCCACGAAAAGGAGAAGGAAGCGGCTAGGAAGGGAGAAGTCCGCAAAAGGTGCCTAACCGAAGACCACAAAGGAGTCCGCAAGGGGCGGTTAGACTGGCGGTCTGAGGAGAGATGGCGTCCTGGAGTAGACCGCCCAGAGCACAGCGAGTTAGGAAACCGCAGAGAGGGTTGCAGTTACAAAATCAGAAGCCGCCCAGAGAGATACCTAGCTCTGATACCATGCAGAGAAAGACGCAAGAGAGAGAAAATAACTCAGAATTTTTATTATATCTTTAAATACAAGAATACATACACTTATATAGAGAGAAAGAAAGGGAGAACCTTCTACATCTACAATGTGGGACTAAATAGAATATACTTGGGCTTATACATGGACTCCTACTAATGGGCTTTTTCATTACATCTTAACAATTTCAAAGAATTCTGTGAGGGTTTGCTAGTCCCTTTTTTAATCCTTTCCTTAATTTCCTTAATATTTGATTTAACTAAAACTAATATTTAGCGTACTTCTCACATTTTTGTTCTCACATTTTTGTGATAAGCTGAAGAAGTAACATACTTCTGTGTGCATAGTAAATGAGGCCCTCTTTTCTTGATATTTTTAGGCGCTAAAGGATGTTAAAGATGATTCTGGACGGTTCTCTAGTGTTCTTTCTTCTTGTGGTTCACCGAGGTTTGTCTTCTCGAGGAGTTCAAGCAGAAAATCACTGCAGGATGATCTGGATGATTTTGATTTTTCTTGCCCTTTCGCTGTGGATGATGTTGAGACATCTGAATCTCAAAGCAGGTACTTCCTGATCCATTGTTACTTTTCTAGTATGCAAAGGTCAGTCCAGGGCAGTGTTTATCGATTGTTCTCTTGCAACCAGTCGTAAGACTATTCTAACCTGCAGTACTTGCACTCATTTGTCTTTGCTTGTACGCCATTATTATTTTCATTGTCAATGGATTGAACATCGTATGCTATCTTGTTTGTTTCTTGCATGTCATAATTAAATATCACCCACCCTTATTCACTATCACCATTATGATCTCTTTTGAAGGCAAGCTCGATCACATTCCCAGTAGGCCCCAATCACCTTTAATCCTACTTATCCATGACCTGATCACTTAAGCACCCCCACGTCCTCTGTGTTTTCATGCTTCGATGACATCAAACCCCATTGGCTGGATAATATCACAATAGTCAAGTCTTTTACATGGACGACCTTGCCTTAGCTAGTTTGGGCACTTGCACAATAACAATCAAATATCTTTTTAGGGCCAGTTCACCATGTTTCTTGTGATATATTTCGTCTCATCACCATATGTTGACCTCCATAATGCCGTTTCCAAATTGACACTGTTATCAACAGTGCATGTCTACCAAAGCGCCTTTGAAACAATAGCCAGTGCACTACTTATCTCCTAAACAACCTTTTAATTTGTTATTGTCTCAAGATTTGCATAACTGAGGTTCAGGTTTTCCAATTGACTTCAGTCTTTCAAGTTGTTGATCTCACCAATTTCCAGGGAAACAAACTAACCCATTGCTAGCTTTCGACACAACGTAACCCACATTTCTCAATTACCCGCTCTTCACATTGTCAATGACACTAACTTCATACAACATTTCCCCAAAACACAATCGACATTATGATAGTCCAAAATATACAGCCCATCCACAAGACTAGTTTGTCTTTTCATCACCTTATGTTGGCCTCCATGATACCGTTTCCAAATTGACATTGTTCCCAACAGTGCATGTCTACCAAAGAGCCTTTGAAACAATAGCCAATGCACTACTTATCTCCTAAACAACCTATTACTTTGTTATTGTCTCAAGATTTGCATAACTGAGGTTCAGGTCTTCCAATTGACTTTGGTCTTTCAAGTTGTTGATCTCACCAATTTACAGGGAAACAAACTAACACATTTCTAGCTTTCGACACAACCTAACCCACATTTGTCAATTACTCGCTCTTCACATTGTCAATGACACTAACTTCATGCAACATTTCCCCAAAACACAATCAACATTCTGATAGTCCAAAATACACAACCCATCCACAAGACTAGTTTGTCTTCTCATACCCACTGAAAACCTAACAACTTTACGAGCAGGGCCTCTACTTTAAATGCATAAACAATTGTAAAACTTGCCAGTTATTCCTATCGCTCTTCAAAGGATCCGACAACTATGAACTGTTTCCCAAATCAACAACCTTTATGGCCTCCACCTAAAGCCCTTTCAACTAGCTCAACCTTCACCAAACATCTAAAAGGTCCCGACAACTATGAATTATTTTTTCGAATCAACAACCTTTATGGTTTCTACCTCAAGACATGCCCTGAATTAACAACCTTTATGGTTCCTACCTTCATCTTCGTCCTTATAGATGATGACTTCACCCATAATCTCATCCAAGTCCCCCGTCACGAAGCAACTTCACTTGCATTGCCATCTCAGACACATTATATTTCAAGGCTTTCATTCACAACTTTTCCCTTGGTATACAATGGCTTCAACAACTCAGCCTTATCACCCTTGATTCTTGATTGTTTTATCCTCAATATCAACATCGTCCTCCAATCCTGACATATCACCTGCAAGACACCACTACAATCACCCTCCACCTCATACAACCCACATAACTCTCCTGCGACCTGACAGATTCTTCATTGAGAACAACCAACCCATTACTATTTTAATCCGACCTCATACACACATTTCACCTCCTTACACTCAAACTTCAAACCATTTTTCCAAACCACATAACCTCTTGACAGTAAGACCACCACTTCCACAACTAGAGTTACTCTTTATCTATCAAAACCTGACCATACTACTACTCCCACATCCAAAAACAAGGACCTAAGCAGCATGCGTCTCCATGTATTGACTACATTTGCCCTTGTATTTTCTCATTCTCTTCTTCGGCTTCTAAGTAGACTACTTCACTTTAATGTGATGATTTTTAACAGTATTCGATGCAAGCGTGTGTGTGTATATATATATATATATATATATATATAGAGAGAGAGAGAGAGAGAGAGAGAGAGAGAGAGAGACGTTACGTCAATTTGATTCTGTACTCGCCATATTCTCAGCTCTTAGTCGTTATGTTGAATAGAAATTGATGTTACACTAATTTCTACTCGACATTCCGTCGAATACAAACTTGTATTTTAAGTCTTTTGCTGGTTTTTCCCAACAATACTTCCAATAAAAATTATGTAATTGTATAGTGGCATATTAATTTATTGAGGTTTATCAAGCATGTCCAAGGCATTGATAAAGTGATTGTACTTTAATTCATCAAGAATATTTGTGAAAATATCCGCCCTTTGATTTTCAGAAGTCACATATTCTAGGATATTCTTTCCTTTTTTAACATTATCTCTGAGAAAATGGTGTCTAATCTTTATGTGCTTTGTCCTACTATGCAAGACATGATTTGATGCAATTGCGATATCACATGAACTATCACAAAATATTATAGAGTTAGAAAAAATTAAATTATAATCAAGTAATTTATTCTGCTTCCACAAAATTTGTGAACAACGACTTCTAGCAACAACATATTCTGCTTCGACTGTAGAAGTGGAGACTGATGTCTGCTTCTTACTAAACCAAGATATCAGTCTACTACCCAGAAATTTATCAGATCCTGAAGTACTTTTTTTGTCCAATCTACATCTAGCATAATCAGTATCTGAGTAACCATATAGTTCAAATTCTAATTCTGCTGGATACCACAATCCCATTTCAAATGTGCCCTCAAGATTTCTCAAGATTTTTTTTACAGAACTTAGATGTGATACCTTAGGTTCTACCTGAAATCTTGCACAAACAGCTGTGGCAGAACTATGAAGATTATAGCAACTATACTCCTATTTCAATTGGTATCAGAGGGAGTTTGATCATAAATAGGCTAATCTATAGGAGATTAATCTATAATAAGGTTAACATCTTAATCAAAAGATCATTTCATTTGCAACAATATATTCACATACACATTTACTATAATGACTTCAAATTCTTTCAAAGGATTTGAATCAACTAAACCACCAATGTGTAATCTTGATAAGTTTACACTCTAAAAAACTTGGATCAGATTGTATATGAACTTTATTGATGATGATATTTTTGAATCAATCTTGAAAGGATCACCTATGCCATACAAAAAGGATGCAGAAGGCAATATAACTGCAGAACCAGTACAAAGAAATAATGAACTGATGTGGAAAAGAGAATTAAAGATTGTGATGCAAAAACCATGAATATCTTAGTCTCTACCATGTCAGATGACATATTTCAAAAGGTTGCATAATGTCTCTCAACAAAAGAGATATGGAAATCTCTATCAAAAATTGTTGATGGAAGTGCAGATGAAAGGAAGGATATGAGATCACTTCTAATCTCACAATATGAAAATTTCTAGAAGAAATCTGATGAATCTGTAGCAGATATGTATGACAGATTCAGCTTGATAATTAATGAGGTAAAAGGATTGTACAAAGACATCTTTTATAGAAATAAATGACAAGTTATTCATGTGCTTCCCTGGTACATAGGACTAGAATTTGGGTAATAAGAGAAGCTAGATGTCATAAAGAGATTCCTACAAATGCTCTACTTGGAAAGTTGAAATCATATGAACATCTATTGAAAAGTAGAGCTGAAACAGAAGCAAAAGAGAATAGCATATCATCAAAAGAAAAATCGGTAGTAGCCATTGGTATCAATTCATCCTTATCTAACACAGCATTAGTAGCCATGAGAGTTTTTATGATAGACGCAATTTTCTTACCAAATTTTTTAATAAATTTTTTGGTGTATTTAGATTGAGAAATGAAGATAACTTCATTGCTTTGTTTTACTGGTAAACCAAGAAAGAAAGATAATTCTCCCATGCTACGCATTTCAAACCTGGATTGCATTTAGTCAGTAAACCTTTTGCATAATCCAGAGTCTGTTGACCCAAATATGATATCATCCACATAAATCTGGATAATAAGGCTCTTGGAACTTGTTTTAGACCATAAAATGCTTTGTTTAATTTATAAACATAAGAGAGTTAAGTTGGATTGACAAAACCTGGAGGTTGTTCTACAAAAATCTCTTCTTGTAGGAATTCATTAAGGAAAGCACTTTTCACATCCATCCGATAAACTTTAATCCTTTTAAAAGCTGCATAGCCTAGAAATAGTCTGATAGCTTCTAGTCTTGCTACTGGTGCAAAGGTCTGAGTGTAATCGATTCATTACTCTTGTTTGTATCCTTGAGCAATCAGTCTAGCTTTATTTTTCACAATCACTCCATTTGTATCCAATTTGTTTTTGAAAACCCATTTAGTTCCGATGAATGGATAGTTATTTGGTTTTTCCACTAATTCCCATATTTTATTTCTTTTAAATTGTTCAAGTTCTTCTTGTATTGCTACTATCCAGTGTGAATCATTATTAGCTTCTTCAAATTTCTTGGGTTCAAATTGTGATAAGAAGCACTATAATATTTCTCCTGTTGATAGTTGTCTTCTAGTCTTTACTCCTTCATTTACATTGTCAATGACTTGAGAAGAAGGATGATCCCTCAGAATTGACCTATTTGGATCAATTCTTGTTTTATCAATTGGATCATGGTCTATTTGTTCTTCTTTATGTTGTAATTCAGTTTCCTGATCAATAACTTGTTCCATAACTGTTGGATTAATATGTTCTATTGTAGGAACTTCATCTTCCGAGCTCTCAATATCTTCTTTTTTATGATTATTCTTTTCAGGAGAGTTTTTTTGTATTCTCCACAATTTTTAATTCTTTGAATTTTTCATCCATTGCTACCTATTCCTGCAATAAATTTTTGGTGGAAGTTTCCTCCCCCTGGAAACAAGCATGAGTTTCATGAAATACTACATGCATGGATTCTTCAATCTGAAGTGTCCTTTTATTAGAGAACCTATAGGCTTTGCTAGATAAGGAATATCCCAAAAATATTCTAATATCTACTTTCTTATCAAATTTGGCAAGATAGCTTTTCCCATTATTAAGAAAATAACAAACACTGCCAAATATTCTGAAATAAGAAACCTCGGGTGGCTTACCTTTCAAATGTTCATAAGGTGTCTTTAGTTTTGTCTTGTGAATAAGACTTCTGTTGAGAACATAATTAGCTGTGTAAACTGCTTCAGCCCAAAAGGACCTAGGCAGATTAGACTACTAATAAAGTTCTTTCAACTTCAATTAGTGTTCCGTTTTTCCTTTAAGTAACTCCATTTTTTGAAGAAGTTCTTAGAGCAGAAAAGCTCTGCCTTATCCCTTCATCTTTGTAAAATCTACAAATCAACTGATTTTTAAACTCTGTTCCATGATCACTTTTAACCCATGACACTTTAGTATCAAATTCAGATTGGATCTGTTTAATGAATTTTGTGAAAGTTGTGAAAGTTTCAGACTTAACTTTTAAAAAGAACATCCAACTGAACCAAGAAAAGTCATCCACAATAACAAATGTAAAAGACTTACCTCTTAAACTTTGAATGGTAAGAGAACCAAATAAATCCATATGTAGTAAATATAAAATTTTAGGAGAATCATTCTTACCAATAGTTTAAAAGAAGATTTTACCTATTTTCCCAATTGGCAAGCTCTACATGGATTGATCTTTTTTTATTTACCTTTTGGTAATCTTCCCACTAGCTCATCTTTTGATATCCTTGTTATAGTCTTGTGATTCAGATGACTAAGTCTCTTATGTCATAGCTCATTCCTGTCTATTTCTATATTAAATAGACATAATTCATTGTTAGTGGAATCAAAATCAACAACATATATGTTATCTTTTCTAGAACCTGTTAGCACACTTTTATTTGTTCTAGTGTTTATTATTTGGCAAATGTTGTTAGTGAATATAATCTTGTATTCACCATCACACAATTGGCTAATGCTAATTAGATTATGTTGAAGTCCTTCAACATAAGCTACTTTAGCAAAGGTGATATCTCCAATTTTGATCATACCATATCCTTTGGTCTAACCAAAATTAAAATCACCCAAAACTATCTTTGGACCATTTTTGGCCTTGAAATTTATCAGCATATCTCTTTGTCCAGTCATATGTCTGGAGCTT
This sequence comes from Platanthera guangdongensis, assembly GCA_039583875.1. Taxonomy (NCBI): domain Eukaryota; kingdom Viridiplantae; phylum Streptophyta; class Magnoliopsida; order Asparagales; family Orchidaceae; genus Platanthera; species Platanthera guangdongensis. Next base: position 18,021,177 of record CM077152.1, read on the forward strand.
CCACTATCCAAATACCACTGCTGATTTGTGGAAGGGCAACCTTTTTCTTGCACATGAATTTAAACATTAGTTGGAATCCAGGTTACCTTGGACTCATTACTTCTTTTTCTATTGTAGGGAGTAATGAAAGTATATGATGGTCTTTTATAATATCCCTTAGGATAAAAGAGTTTTGGTCTATTAAACCGACAACTTCCAATTTCATGGCCTTTGATATAACAAACTTTGCAAACATCATTCATAGAATTACATTGATAAGAATAATTGTTATTCAGGATATGCGTCGATTTGAAGTCGATGCAACATTTAGAATACATCGATTTGAAGTCAATGTTTCATAAGAGTTGCGTCAATATGAAGTCAATGCATGTTACTAATTTATTGAAACTACTGACTTTTGTTTCTTATCAATTAGTGATTGTTTATTTGCAGCATTTTTTCCTTTGTTTTTTCTCTTATCATTATCAGAATTTGAATAATTATTTTGGACTATTATAGATGGTACCTCCTTTGCCTTGATGAAAGATACGAGATTTTTCCATCCAGGTTTATTATCAATTACTATAATCCTATTAGGTTTTGCTCCTAAGCCCAAATGATCATACCTTTTCTTATGGTTTTCAGTGATATTCTTAAGCTAATTACTCCTTCCATTCAAGGAGTCTTCAAAGACTTTTTCCTTTGATAGTTCTTCTTTCAATGAAGTATTTTCTTCTATTAGCTTTGTAATTTGTTCCTTAAAACTATTTATTGCAACTTCTAAATGCTTATCTTATTCTATTTGCTTAATATCATATGGACAGTCTTCATACATTTTTCAATTTTTTCCTTAATGATTTGATTTCATTTTCCAGTTCTATTTGATCAATGCAAAATTCTCTAAAACATATCTTAAAATCATTAGAAGTAAAATCTATATCAACAAAATAATTTGGTACCTCATTTTAATTATGATCATATTTTATCTCCAGTGCCATGAGACAAGTTTCCTCAGCAGACTTTTCTTCTTCTATATCTGATGAAGAACTGGAATCTTAGCTTGTGTCACTCAAAGTTTCAGTAATGAAACCTTTTCCCGTTCTCTCATCCTTCTTCTTCAAATACTTTTTCTTGTGTTACTTTGAGCTAGATCTTTCCTTTTGTTGTTCTGGACATTCTTTTGAAATATGTCCAGGTTTTCTACATGAAAAGTAAATTATCTCCTTATTATGAGTCTTGTCAAATATGTCCAGGTTTTCCACATTCAAACATTAAAAAAATTGACAAAGTGTGCAACACCTCCTACTTCTCAAAAAATAACATTTGCTATCACTTCCATCAAATTTGCATCCACCTTACCCTCATTAATATGAATTCTTTTTGCACCCATCTGGGCCATTACAAAATTCCCTTCCACGTTTTTCAGCATGATGATCACGCCGTGAACATTTCAAGAAACACGAATGAGACCCTGTACTTGTTCTTGTACTGACTTGTCAACTTCTTCGATGACATTCTGGGTTGCAACCCCTCATGGACAATACATACTCAGACCACCTAATCGTCATCATCAGTTTGCCAACATTTACAATCCTACATGCACTCCACAATTTCCTCAACCTCATCATCTACTGCCGACATTTTGTCCAACAGTACACCCACATAACCACACCAATTACCGAGCTCCGTTGCAAAGATGCATTTCTCTGGTTCATTTGCATATGATGTCACTATCTCCTCTACCAAGAACTCCTTATCCTCATCGGCCATCCTGCTTCTAACACTTCTTGAACAACCAACCAAACCATTGAGCAACACTTCTGGTTCTATTCACCCAGAAGTCAGGAATCACCCTCGGAACACCCGAACCAAGCATCATCATCTTGGGTGATTTTCTTTGGTCGTTACGCGTTGTCTCCAGGAGTGCTTGCAGTCGTCTCCAGGAGTGTCCGCAGCGGCCATCTCTCCGGGAACCCTCGCAGTCTCCCCAGGAGTCCACTCGCTTCTCCGGGAGTCCGCACGACCACTTCTCGCCCGCCGTCGCTCGACTCTTCATGTACCTTGGTTGGCTGCACATTTAATGCCATGTTTATTGAGGCATTAAATGCCCGTCTCTTCGTGAACCGTCCGAGCACTCGACCCTCATGAATAAATAGAAAGTCAGGGGTGCTTGAAGGGAGAGAGCGGACTGGGGCCAGAACCTACCCCGTTGTTGGTGCAGTCACCTAGTTCTGTCCGCGTTTGCTTTCTTCCTTTCTCTCCTTTTCCCTTTGTATTCACCTACTTGTAATCATTGTTTGGAGTAATATAAAGGCCCGTCGCAAGAGAGGCATTCGCCGCGACGGGTCAAATATGGTGTTCGCCGCTGCCATCGGCACCCGTTCTTTTGAGTTTCTTTTCTGTCCGCTGTGCCCTCCCATGGCTAGTAACCACCCGATTGTGGTCTTCAATATATCCGCCGAACTCCCCCAGGTGGTCGCCGAGTATGGAAGGTTGGTGTGACAAATTTTGCTCCAACAGTTCGAACACGCAACCTTCAAATTCAAGCGGTTGGTGAAATTGCCCCTGCAGTCGAAGGACATCAACAGTGTCCGCTCAAGACTAGAAGCAGTCCAATTCGCCCGAGTCCTCCGAAGAATGTTCGCCCACTTCAGGGAGTGTTCACCCACTTTAGGAAGTGTTCGCCCACTTTAGGAAGTGTTCGCCCACTTCAGGAATTATACACCCGTTGTGCGGATTCTAAGCCGCAAGACGTCGGGCTTGCGGGTTTTCTTCTAAAGTGCACCCAATTTTAAAACAGACATAATTTTTGATCCGTTTGTCCGTTTTCAGTCCGAAAAAGCCTATTGGAAAAAGCTCGGAAAGATCTATCCGTTGGCAAACTGGGTCCCCCGTCCGAGTTCGTTTCACGCCCTCAGATTGCCCGGAATCCCCTCCGTTTGAAAGTCATTGCAGTTTTCCTCTTTTCGACAATTGTTGTCTCGATGAAAATGTCATCAAAATTTTCTGAAAACTCTCCCGATGATCTAGAAGTGCCAATCAAAAGGAGCGACTTCAATCTTCTACTGGTTGCTGTTGCTGATCTCTCAAAGCAAGTAGACTCCATGACCAAGGGTCTGGAGAATACTAACGTCTTAGTGGATGGATTACAAGAAAGACTTCTTAGGTTGGAAAGGAATTTTCATCGTTAGTCTCCTTCACAGAATGCCCCACATTTAAAGCGTTTAAGATCTCATTCCCCTCTTTGGGACATACATGAACTACCTCCTTCACATCGTATGTCATCTATGCCTATGGAATCATTGCCCGCCCAACCTTACATTCCCCAATCTCTCGCGCATGGTGACCATTGAGAAGAGCTTACCAATCTTGGCCCTCTTATTGGAGAGGTTTCTCGAGTTAACCGGAAAAAATCAGGACTTAACAGATCCTCCCCTTTGGGACCAAAGGCTGGAAGTTGCGATAAAAAGCTCTTTTGTAAATATCATCGAGGAAAAGGTCACGATACATGGAGCTATCACACTCTTCAAAAAGTGAGAGGGAATATGGAAGACAGATGAAATGCAGGAAAATACAGTTCGAGAGTCTGATCCTTTCTCTGGCAAAGGCAAAGAGATAGTCGAAGAATATCACTCTCAATAATAGAGTTCGGCTCCACAATGATTAAGCTCTAGCCTATTCGACACGTTTCCAAAAAGGAGGCATTCAAGTTATTGTCAAGAAGTGATTGACCTATTTCGGCCAACACCAATCGACACCAAGACTGTCGCTTTGAGTAGAGAAGGTTGAACACTCACTAGTAAAATCAGACACTTGCACATTGACACACCAATGGGCCATGAACTCACTGATTTTGTGAATTGTCCTGAAGTGCCAAGCGGGGAATGTTATCCCACCTGAGCCCACGATCAAATCCGGGCAGGTGAGGATCGTTCTTCCACCTTAGCCCACAATCAAATCCGGGCGGGTGAAGAACATCTTTTTACCACCTCCGCCACGATAAAATTTGGTCAGGTGAAGAACGTCATCCCACCTTAGCTCCATGATCAAATTCGGACGGGCGAGGATCGTTATCCCACCTTAGCCTGTGATCTAGAATCTTGGGCGGGTGTGGATCATTTTTACCACCTTAGCTCCTCGATCAACTTCGGACGGGCGAAGAGTGCTACCGCACCTTAGCCCATGGTCAGGAATGTTGGGCGAGTGAAGATCTTTTCTCTTCCCGACCTCATGATCAAATTCGGGCAGGTAGAGAGTGTTATCCCACCTGAACCCATGATCAAATCTGCGCAGGTGAAGTCCATTATTGTCACATGAGCCCACAATCAAATCCGGCGGGTGAGGATCGTTGTTCTATCTGAGCTCACAATTAAATCCGGGCGGATGGGGAGCAGTATTACATCAAATGGTCTTGACGGGAAAAAGCTCCTCATGTATTACTACCATGTCCTTCTAACAGGTTGATCTAAGTAAAACCTCCGACTTCCGGGAGTCCAGAGTTTGTGTTGGCAGAATTGCTGGTAAGATGGGATGTCAAAATCTTATTCTCTGGATTTCATATCATGAGCGGTTGCATTGCAAGTAACCGCACCAAGCTGGAATTCTCTAACTTAAGAACAACCAGAGTTTTATACGGCGGTTGCACTGCGAATAACTGTGCCAAGTTGATATTCATTGCCACATTTTCTACTGAGAAGTCATATGAGTTGTGCAGACATTAAGTTGGAGGTCACGCGTCTTTCGGCTTCTCTTTATATTGAATAATATAATGTGTGGTTTCCTCCATGGTGGTCGCACCGACTATCGACGCCATACTACATTGATGGCTCTCATTACTCTTTGCTCGTTATACTAGCAGGACACTCGGAGTGGGGTTGCCTGATCAATTTTCTTGTATAAGGATATTCATGGAGGCTATTGCCCGCATGGGATTCGCGCACCCCTGCCCTATTACCCATTATAATAGGCGGACACCCGGTATGGGGTCGCCAGACTAGTTTTCTCTCAGGGTTATCCGTATTGACGATTGCCCGCATGTCGATTCGCGCACTCTACCTTATTCGCCATTATAATAGACAGACATGGTGTGGGGTTGCCTGGCTGGTTTTCTTGCGTGCGGATGTTCATACGGATGAAATGATCACACAAAGTTCGCACATTTTCGTCATATTCATCACTCTAATCGGCAGGCACCGACAAATGAAATCGCACGAGAAATGAACAATAAATAGGAGATTGATACAACGAGTCACACTTTCGGTACTCGCACAAGTCAATCGACAAGGGTACGCCTTAAGTTAACAAGTACACTATATAAATGACTGTTGCATTCGCAGGTGCAACGATAGGTGCCGCACAGAGCGGGTTTCATAAGTAAGATCATCATTTTTGCATGCTTACAAAGGTGTAGAGGTCGCGGGTGAACAAACCTTCAGCGTGAACATCCAGCGTAGGGGTCGCCTGGTTGGTTCTCATATGATCATTCAAGTTGGCGAGTACACGCGGAAATTCCCGCACTTCGCTCTAGGCATTACTCTAATAGGACAATACCCATGGTAGGGTCGCGATTAGTTTTTCTAAAGCCTTCAGGACAACAAGTGCCCGCGGGAACATGTGCGCGCTTACACATTCATTACTTTACGGGCGGATACCCTGCGACTATTACACCACTCTAAAGAAATTTGCGTGAACGAGCTATGAAGATATTGTTATCATTTCTTTCCAACACTTATTATGGATGTTCCAAAAGCAGAGACTGCATAAAGCATATGAAAAGACAGCGGAGGCGTGCAGTTAGCAATCAGTCTCTGACAGAGCCTTCTTTCAAACTTGAGACCACGACGTTGCCCTTGCCCGCGAGCAACGTCGCATGGTCAATATCTGCATACCCCGATTCCTGGGCGCCTTTCTCTTTCAACAGGCGGAGCGTCATCCTCGCCAACGCCTACCTTGCCGGACTAGCTCCTTGTGGAGGCCCAGATTGTCCACTGACATTTTCGTCGATGCCAAGAAGGCCCGCAAAAACACGCCTCTCCGCGCAGGTAAGGGAAATGGTGAGCCAAGAAATCGGCTCATACTTTTGATCTCTCGCAGGCAAGAATTTGCCGCCAAAGCATCATCAAGGACGCTCCATGACACGTTGAAAGTTAATACCCTCAGGGTCGTCGTTGCATCCCTCGTGGGGAGCTCCTCTGCGGGAACCGCTTCTACCTCCTGACAATCCTCCAGGCCATATACTCTGGTCCCTGAAGAATCAACAGGTTCCCAGTCTCGTCAAGAAGATCTCCTTTCGAAGCAAGCCGGGTGGACGCATCAGCCTTTGCTTTCCATTGACGCCAGGCATGCCGCTTCCTGGCTGCAGTCAATGCGTTCTTAGGCGACGCATGCAACTTTGAAGCGGGCACCTTCAGGACAACTACAAACGAAAAGTGTTAGTCCAAGTACGCACTTGCATAATGTATGAATCGCTATGCTTATATTCCGTGACAGGCGCACTCTGCATCTCCCTCACGAAGCGGACACAATGTTGAGTATCTAAGCAATCGCGATCTAAGAAACGCGCTATCCGCGAACCGATGGCGGACAACTCGAGACATAGAAAAATCTTTTCATCTCAAAGATCAGGAACGAGGCTGAGCTCGCTGAAGCCGCCTCTGAAGATGGAAAAGCTCATGCCATCACAACAGCCCGCTGCATTACCCGGACAGTCCAACTACCTAACCTCCGCTTTCGGTACGACGATCCGCTCATGCATGCCCGCTACTGCGTCCCGCTGGGCCTCCGAATCCATCATGAGGTCCTGCGCTACGGAGGGGGTCCTGCAACTGCAACCGCCATACAGAAGATAAGTCTTTTGTCAAGTTCTTTAAGAGGTTATGCAAGGAAACATGTACCTTGCACCATAGAAGCAGACACTCCTTCGGGTCCCAGGTTTCGCCCCCATATGTGGACCAAGTGGTTGCATCCCAGGTTTCGCCCTCATATGTGGAGGGATGATGATCGATTCGCATCGTGGCGATCCAGCAAGCCGCGCTTGTGGTCGGCGCGGATGCACGCCTAACCCCCGCGTTAGCCGACCAGGCCTGCGACGAAGTCGCCCATCTGATCCAACGTCCCCGCAACATCAGGAGTTGGGACAAGATCACTCCAAGATTCTGGCTGCAGCCCCCCGACATTCGCGTTACGAGAAGGTTCCTCTTTTCTGGCCTGCTTCTGCGGCGCTGTCCTTTTAGGAAAAACACGAAAAGCAGTGGATTGCGACTTCTTTGGGTGGTTCTACTTTTTCGAAGTTTTTTGGAACTTAAAAAAGTGTGGGGATCTTTTTAACCAGAAGTCGACAATCACCCTCAGAACGTCCGAACCAAGCATCATCGTCCTCGATGATTTTCTTCGGCCGTTTCACGCCGTCTCCAGGAGTGTCCGCAGCCGTCTCCAGGAGTGTCTGTAGCTGTCTCCAGAAATGTCTGCGGCCGTCTCCAGAATTGTCTGCAGCCGTCTCCAAAAGTATCCGCGACTGTCTCTTCGGGAACCCTCGCGGTCTCCCCAGGAGTCCGCCCGCTTCTCCGAGAGTTCGCGCGACTTCTTATCTCATCCCCCGCCGCCCGACTTTTCGTGTACCTTTGGTGGTTGCGCATATAATGCCATGTTTAATGAGGCATTAAATGCCCGTCTCTTCGTGAACCGTCGGAGCAGCCTACCCTCATGTATAAATAGAGGGCCAAGGGTGCATGGAGGGAGAGAGCGGACTAGGGCCAGAACCTACCCCATTGTAGGTGCGGTCACCAAGTTCTGTCCGTGGTTGATCTCTACCTTTCTGTCTTTTTCCCTTTGTATTCGCCTACTTGTAATTGCTGTTTGAGAGATATAAAAGCCCGTCGCAAGAGAGACATTCATCGCGGTGCGTCAAACCTGGTGTTCGCCGCTGCAAGCAACATCCTTTCTTTTGAGTTTCTTTTCTGTCCGCCAAGCCCTCACATGGCTAGTAGCAAGCCGATTGCGGTCTCCAAAATATCCGCCGAACTCCCCCAGGCCGTCGCTGAGTGTGGAAGGTTGGGTGACGAATTTTGCTCCAACAGGTTCCACATTCTCGTGGGATTAACACATCATCTACAAGACCGATCGAGATAACCTAATCATTGACTCTATTTCTATTTTTGGCGTCATTTCACAAACATTTCTTACCACACCTAAGTTATTTGACCATTGCATACTTTTCTCTGCAACGACTCCACAATGCCAAAATATTGCATAGATTATCACTTTTCGTCCAAAGGACTTCCCTAAATATAAGGTCACCCAAAACCCTATCTACTCTTGCATGCACCACATCATTGTCGCCTAAAGTCCCCTTTCCTGAGATATATTTATCGAGTTTCATGCCAAACTTATCAAGGACCACTCGGGATTTCTTTCCACCCTTGTTTGTATTATCGAAGCCTTCTCCTGCTGGAACTATGTTGAGATAATCACTAATGGGTTTTTGAATTCCTTGTTTGTCAACAAATCAAAGTCGCAAGCTAGTCATCTCTTTGCTTGCTTCAACTCTTACCCATTCTATCAATAGTATGGGACAACATCACCGTGAATTTCATCACCAAACTCACCAGACATCAATTTTGTTGACTTTGATTATCTCGCCAAATATGCCCACTCAATTCCTTTGCCACCACAATTCACAACTTATAGTCATCAATTGGGAACCCAAATTTCTAAGCTCATTAAAACACTATTCAAATTTCAAACTTATTGAAGTCGGAAAAATTCCTACTCCAAATATTCGGATCTAAGTGCAGCCTGAGGTTACTGATCCCGCAATACGGCTGACCGGCTCTGAAGGCTAGAGCGAAGAAGAGAGAAACGAACTACTAGAGGATCCCAGACGCTGCAGCAGAGAGGTTCTACCACGTACCCAGAAGTTTGGAAGAAATTTCCCCACCACAACCAAAACGTCTGAGTAAGGTTCGAGTAAGATGTCACTTAGAGTCTCTGCACTCACTAAAGGGGGGGGGGTCTCTAGATTTTTCAGGTGTCATTCCTGGTACTCCGGGAGTTTTATTTATAGACAAATCCTTGGGGGTAGGTGTCATTATTGCGAGAATGGCCTCTCCCCGCGACATATCTGCCGCGAGAACCCAGAAGTTTCTCACCAAGGGGCGACTTGTATGTGATTCTCTACTGGTGTGCGATCTGAAGGGCTTTCTCGCATGACATGCGGCTTACAACCTTTCCTCGCCTTACATGCGACTTGTGAGGCTTCCTCGCCAAACGTGCGGCTTGCAAGGCATCCTCGCTTTGTAGGCGACTCGAAAGGTTTCCTCGCCCTCTAAAGGGGTAATGAGTCTAATGACTAATGACCCCCGCCAACTCTGACCTTTGTTGGCGTTGATTTTGCTGGCTTGGCTTGAACAAGCCTATACTCGACGAATACGGGTTGTGCACAATGCTCACTTAGAAACTAAATGCCTACCACCCATAACCTGACTGTCAAACTGAGGTCATCAATCGTTGCCTTGAACAATAACTTCATAACTTTTGCATAGAAAAAAAAAACCCAACCAGCCCAACCAGTTGTGTCACCTTCGGTTAAATGCTGCAACACAATCAACGTGACACCCTTTAAGGCATTATATGATGACGACCCACCTTCCATCTCAGATTATGTCCGCGACACTATCTTCAAAGTGCTCCTTTACCAAAAACTCACCAACAGTTGTCACCTTCTCTCCCATCTCAAAGTCGATCTTCAAAATTCCCAACGATGCATGAAGCTCATCATCAATCAAGACCATACAAATAATTTAAACTAAGAGGATTTTGTCTTTATCCGCTTCCAATCATATCTACAACAGAATGTCTCTCGTTGATCTTCCACCAAACTCAGCAAGAGATGTTATGATTTATTCCAACCATTACAACCGCAAATAAGCATCATATCCTATAAACATATGCTTTGCAGATAACTCCCACATTTATTAAGTCTTTCATGGTCAGCAAATAAGTATCATATCCTATAAACATATGACTTGCAGATAACTCCCACATTTATTAAGTCTTTCATGGTTCAGTGCTCGCCTTATCCCGCGAGGTCTTCTTCCGCTGATCCCCTTATGGATTATTCCATTCTCACAGGATGATCCCCTCTCCGATGATGTTCTTCAAGCTTCCAACCTTGAGAAGGAGCATTGATGGAACAAACGATTACTCCACTCCTCAACCCCTTCATCACCTGCAGAAAACAAACCGCCAAAGTTAACTTGTCGAACTTCCGTCTGCTGAAATTACAATGCCGAGAACTTGTTGAATGAGATGACAATGCTGAGAACTCGTCTAATGAGACTGTTGCCACGCATATCGCTAACCATCAAGCCCTTTTCTGCTAATCATTAAATCAACATTTTATTATTATAATACTATTATAAGTACTCCAGCCAATCTGTAAAGTCAATTTGTAAAGTTGATTATAAGTACTTTGGTAATTTTGTAAAATTAATTATATGCATTATATAAACAAAAAATATCTTATGATAGAACCAATTATCGTCGACAAACATTCAAATTAAAAATATGTGATAAATCTTATCGAGACATGCTTGATACCATCTCTTGAGAGTAGGTTCTCTCTAAGAGCCACTCTTCTATGAGACATTGAGACCCTAAACCAAGATAATGATCCAAAATGCCTTCCACTTATAGTAAGGGCTCCTTATATAGATGGAGACCCGCTACCAAATAAAATACAATAAAAGATACAAATGCCACTAGGGCTACATACTACTTTAGATTGACTTATGGCGGACCCTGTTGAAAATTTGAAGTGAAGTCGGCAGGTCTCCAGGTCGCTTTCCGCTAGGCTTGTTTTTGGCTAACCGCAGACTGCGCGGTCTGACTTTGGCAGACCGCTCTGCTAGGTGTTTTAAGTGTTGCTATCCGTTCGTGATGTCTGATTTCTGGCATGCCGCATTGTTGTGCGGTTAGAGTTATCTAACCGCTTAGAGTTATCTAACTGCCTTTTCTGCGGGCGGTTTTTCTATCATCTTCAGCGGTGACTGCATCCCCCTGCCCCGCTTATAAATAGGGGTTCCGGCCCCGTCATTTACAACTGGATGTGTGAGAACTGTAGCTTGGGTTAAGCTTGTGGTTAAATTTTCTTTAATCGCGCGACAAGGAGAAGTGATGCAGGCTGTGCGACAACATTGAGAGATTGGATGTGTGAGAACTGTAGCTTGGGTTAAGCTTGTGGTTAAATTTTCTTTAATCGCGCGACAAGGAGAAGTGACTTGTGTTGTTGTGTTGCAGGCTGTGCGACTAACATTGAGAGATTAGGCGACTAGTACTGGCGGTTAGTCAGTGGAGGCTCAGTGTGGATCAACAGACATTAGTTCACGGTTAAGCAGCAGGTCGCGGGTTGTGCGACCTGCTGCTTAACCTTGAACTGATGTCGCACAACCCGCGACTTGTGTTGTTGTGTTGCATGCTGTGCGACTAACATTGAGCGATTAGGCGACTAGTACTGGCGGTTAGTCAGTGGAGGCTCAGTGTGGACCAGCAGACATCAGTTCACGGTTAAGCAGCAGGTCGCGGGTTGTGCGACGAACGATCTTCTTTTTTGGCAGTTTTTTCAGTTTAGTAAGTCAGTTCGCCCGTTCCTTGCGGGTTGACTGTCAGTTCGGTTTTAGCAGTTTGTTCGCACGACTTCTGCGGTTAGGCGATCTCTGAGGTCTGGCGACCAGAAGTGCGGACAGGTGGGAGCTTTTCAGCATCTCTGCAGCAGTCCAATAAAGCTATTCACGCGACATCGCAGTTAGACGCGCGGTCTGGCGGCTAGGCGGTCTCAGTTTTTTGTCCGCCAGTTTTCTGTACTTGTCTATTTTCTGATCTCCATCGGGTGCATTGCGAAATCATGTCTCGCAATATATGTCTCGCCTTGTAGAGAGGTAAATAATACAAGTGTTCTTGCATTTTTTTTACTAGTGGTTTACTTGTTCTTGGTTGGTTGAGAGTCGTCCTGCGACCTTCCCTTCATAAAATTTTGCGTGGTATCAGAAGACAGAGGTTTTAACAGTCATCAACTAACGGGATTTTGCTATGTACCTTTGAAAGTCAAGTGAACCAGAAATCTAGTAATGGAAGCCAGATATGTAAGAAGCCTTGATATTGAGCTGCTAACTCATACCAAATACAAGAAATGAAAATCTTATATGAAGAGCTATCTACTTAGCGAGGACCTCTGGGAGGATGTCGGTGGAGATGACAAATAGGAGGTGGTTGCTATTGGAGCTAATGCTCGGGAAGTTAGAACTTCGAGAATCAATGCTTAGACAGAGTTCACTCTCAAGATGTCTATTTTACCGGAGCTGTTCGACCGCATCATGCGGTGTAGGTCAGCTGCAGAGATTTGGACAGTCTTGGATGGCTTGTTCAATAAGAAGAATGTAGCTATACTATAGTTTCTTGAAAATGAGTTTGCTAGAGCAACTCAGGGAGACCTACATATCTCCTCCTCCTTTCTAAAGATGAAGAAATTATATGTTGAGATCTCAGCATTCGACCCAGATGAGCCTGATTGCTTTGGCGGCATGCAAGATATAAAAGATTTGGCAACTCTACGTGAAAAATGTTTTCTTTACAGGGATATTGACAAAGACATCTTCATGATGCAACCACCAAGGTATGCGTCCAAGACTCATCCAAGACATGTCTGCAAGCTCAAGAAGGCCCTATATGTCTTCAAGCAGGCGCCTCAGGCATGCTATGGGAAGATTGCAGAGTATCTACAGTTTTGCGGGTATTTTGCATTTGACTCGGACTCGAGCCTGTTTATCAAGAAGATGGGGGAGCTTCGAGTCTTAGTACTGCTATATGTTGACGACATGATCGTGACGGGAAACTCTGATGAAGAAGTAGCAAAGCTGAGAACTGAGATATCTATTCGGTTTGAAATGAATGATCTTGGTGAGCTTCACCACGTCCTTGAACTAGAAGTGGAGAGGAAGAAGAGCGGTGCGCTTGTCTCCCAGAAAGGATATGCAGAGCGGATTGTAAAACAGTTCGGCATGAGAGAGGGGAAGAGCAGCTCTACTCCACTTGAAGTCGGGTTAAGGCTTCGACGAGATGAAGAAAGGGTTCTTCCTGATCCCTTAGTCTTCCGGTCTCTGGTCGGGAGCTTGATATACTTAAACTTGGCCAGCTATTTCATATGTTGTTGGATGGGTAAGTTGGTATATGCAGGAGCCCAGGAAGCCTCATCTAGTGACAGCAAAGAGTATATTGAAGTACGTGAAGTCCACCTCGGACATGAGGCTCTTTTATGAGGACACGAGCTTCAACTTGCACGGGTTCATGGATGCTGACTTATGGTGGAGATACAGATGATCGAAAGTCGACATCTGGATATGTCTTCATGACTGGTTCAACGGCTATCTCGTGGTGTAGTAAGAAGCATGATTCTCTATCTGTCTCCACCACTGAAGCAGAATACAAGACATTGTCCTAGGCGGCCTAGGAGGCCATCTGGTTGTGTAGGTTGGTGGAGGATATCCATGAGGAGGTGCGAGGTCCTACTTTGTTTCACGGTGACTATGAGAGTGCGCTAAAACTGGTTACAAATCTAGTGTGTCAAGCACGGAAAGAACACATCGAGATCGAGCATCACTTCGTTCGAGAGAAGGTGCTGGAAGGATCTCTGATGGTTGAGTATGAGCAGAGCAAGGACAATGTCGCAGACATCTTCACAAAGACACTGTCAAAGGGGTCGTTTGAATAGCTGTGGTGTTTGCTTGGGGTGGTTTTCGACTCTCACTTCAAGGGGGAGTGTTGAAAATTTAAAGTGAAGTCGGCAGGTCGCCATGCCGCTTTCCGCGAGGCTTGTTTTTGCCTAACCGCGGACTGCGCGGTCTGACTTTGGTAGACCGCTCTGCTGGGTGTTTTAAGTGTTGTTATCCGCCCGTGCTGTCTGATTTCTGGCATGCCGCATTGTTGTGCGGTTAGAGTTATCTAACCGCTTAGAGTTATCTAATCGCTTTTTCTGCTGGCGGTTTTTCTATCATCTTCAGCGGTGACAGCATCCCCCTGCCCCGCCTATAAATAAGGTTCTGGCCCCGTCATTTACAACTGGATGTGTGAGTATTGTAGCTTGGGTTAGGTTTGTGTTTAAGTTTTCTTTAATAGTGCGATAAGAAGAAGTGACTTGTGTTGTTGTGTTGCAGGTTGTGCGACTAACAATGAGCGATTAGGCGACTAGTACTGGCGGTTAGTCAGTGGAGACAGAGTGTGGATCAGCAGACATCAGTTCACGATTAAGCAGCAGGTCGCGGGTTGTGCGACAAACTGTCTTCTTTTTGGCAGTTTTTTCATTTCAGTATGTCACTTTGCCCGTTCCTTGCGGGTTGACTGTCAGTTCGGTTTTAGCAGTTTGTTCGCACAACTTCTGCGGTTAGGCGATCTCTGAGGTCAGGCGACCAGAAGTGCGGACAGGTGGGAGCTTTTCAGCATTTCTTCAGCAGTCCAATAAAACTATTCGCGCGACCTCGCAGTTAGACACGCGGTCTGACGGTTAGGCGGTCTCAGTTTTTTGTCCGCCAGTTTTCTGTACTTGTATATTTTCTGATCTCTATCGGGTGCATTTCAAAATCATGTCTCGCAATATGTTTTGCCTTGTAAAGAGGTAAATAATTCAAGTGTTCTTGCATTTTCTTTATTAGAGGTTTACTTATTCTTGGTTGGTTGAGAGTAGTCCTGCGACCTTTCCTAAATAAAATTTTACGTGGTATCAGAGAGACGGAGGTTTTAACAGTCATCAACTAACGGGATTTTGCTAAGTACCTTTGAAAGTCAAGTGAACCAGAAATCTAGTAATGAAAGCCAGATATGTAAGAGGTCTTGATATTGAGCTGCTAACTCATACCAAATACAAGAAATGAAAATCTTGTATGGAGAGCTATCTGTTTGGCGATATGGGTGCAACTCGGATCGGTTCGGTTCTGCTTAGAACCAAGAACCGACCTGTAAAGGTTCTGTTTCATATTTTTGGAACCGGAACCAAACCAGAAATATCGGTTCGGTTTCGTTTCAGTTCTCGATTCCTTAATTTATGTTTCTTGAACAACAAATTGCCTTAAAAAACAATCCAAAATCGGTTTATAATTGGTGAAGAGGAGCTAAGAAAGCTGATACACTAAAAGCAGATTGACCTTAATCGACGCCGGCAGGAGGCTTCGTGCGTTCGGTCGGCCCTCACAGGATACTGGGACGGGAACTCTAGCGACTAGAGGTGCTATTGTGCTTGCTTTGAGTGTTTGGTCGGCTTTCACTGGAGACGGTGACAGGAGCTCTGGCAAACAGGGGGTAGGGGCAGCGGCGTTAGGGTTGGAAGTTAGGAATTTCACGGGAGATTGACTTCACGGGAGAAAATGAGAAATATGAGATTTTAAGAATATAAGGGATTGAGATTTAACATTTTTTAAAATGTTATTTAACGATTTATTAAATCTCCAAATCATGTATTACTGTAAAATGTTATTTAACGAGTTATTAACATCATTAGGCGTGATGCGGGCCTATCTTCATGTATGAATCATACCTGAAAAAATAATTTTTTTACAACATACGGGTCGGGTCGATTCTCGGGTACCCGACCACAGGACCCGAGAACCGAACCGCCGGTTCTTGTTTTTCCAAGAACTGTACCCGAACCGACCAGCATGGGAACCGACCCGAACCGACTAACGTGGGAACCGACCCAAACCATCCGGTTCAGATAAGTTTCTGTCCGGTTCTCGGTTCTTCGGTTACTTTTGCACAGACCTACTTGGCGAGAATCTCTGGGAGGTTGTCGGTGGAGATGATAGATAGGAGGTGGTTGCTACTGGGGCTAATGCTCAGGAAGTTAGAACTTGGAGAACCAATGCTAAGGCAGAGTTCACTCTCAAGATGGCTATTTCACCGGAGTTGTTCAACCGCATCATGGGGTGTAGGTCAGCTGCAGAGATTTGAACAGTCTTGGATGGCTTGTTCAATACGAAGAATGTAGTTAGACTATAATTTTTTGAAAATGAGATGGCTAGAGCAAATCAGGGAGACCTACATATCTCCTCCTTTCTAAAGATGAAAAATTTATATGCTGAGTTCTCAGCACTCGACCCAGATGAGCCTATCTCCGAGGTTAAGTTGAAGAGACACATCATCCGCGACTTGCGGAAGGAGTATCTTGCTTTCACCACTTTAGTGCAGGGTGAGATACTCAATCGTCTCTGCTGGAGTTGGAGAACTTGCTAGCCTCTCAGGAGAGCTTAGCGAGACAAATGTCTGGAGTCTCTATCTCAGGGGGAGATAGTGAAGTTCTGTTCTCTGGGAAGAAGAAAAGGTGAGATAAGAATAAGACCCATAATGGAGAGGCTTCTACCTCTTCACATCAGGAGGGAGGCAAAGCTTCCAAATATGATGAAGTAAGAAGGGTCTGAGATGCTTCAGATGCAATAAGCTAGGTCACATGAAGAAGGACTGCAGGGTGAACCTTTAGCCAGGACACGCTGCAGGGAAAGGAGGTGAATACAAGAAGGAAGGTGAGTGGGGGAACTGCTTCATGACAGACATGACAACAACGTCTGTTGATGTCTCGACCTCCATCAATTTCCAGGAGGATAGGATCGACTTCGGATGTGGTCAACACCTCACCGGTGACGAGTCGAAGTTCTCCACTCTGCAGGTGTACAAAGGTAATGATGTTATTATTACAGATGACGGGAAACTCTGATGAAGAAGTAGCAAAGCTGAGAACTGAGATATCTATTCAGTTTGAAATGAATGATCTTGGTGAGCTTCACCATTTCCTTGAACTAGAAGAGGAGAGGAAGAAGAGTGGTGTGCTTGTCTCTCATAATGGATATGCAGAGTGGATCGTAAAACGGTTCGGCATGAGAAAGGGGAAGTGCAGTTCTTCTCCACTTGAAGTCGGGTTAAGGCTTCGACGAGATGAAGAAAGGGTTCTTCCTGATCCCTTAGTCTTTCGGGCTCTGGTCGGGAGCTTGATATACTTAAACCAGGCCAGATATTTCATATGATGTTGGTCGGGTAAGTCGGTATATGCAGGAGCCCAGGAAGCCTCATCTAGTGACAACAAAGAGTATATTGAAGTACGTAAAGTCCACCTCGGACGTGAGGCTCTTTTATGAGGACACGAGCTTCAACTTGCACGGGTTCACAGATGCTTGACTATGGTGGAGATACAGATGATCGGAAATCGACATTTGGGTATGTCTTCATGACTGGTTCAGCGGTTATCTCGTGGTGCAGTAAGAAGCATAATTCTCTGTCAGTCTCCACCACTGAAGCAGAATACAAGGCGTCGTCCTTGGCGGCCTAGGAGGTCATCTGGTTGCGTTGGTTGGTGGAGGATATCCATGAGGAGGTGCGAGGTCCTACTCTGTTTCACGGTGACAATGGGAGTGCTCTGAAGCTGGTTACAAATCCGGTGTGTCAAGCACAGACAAAACACATCGAGATCGAGCATCACTTCGTTCGAGAGAATGTGTTGGAGGGATCTCTGATGGTTGAGTATGTGTAGAGCTAGGACAATGTCACAGACATCTTCACAAAACCACTGTCGAAGTGGTCGTTTGAACAACTGCGGTGTTTGCTTGGGGTGGTTTTCGACTCTCACTTCAAGGAGTGTTGAAAATTTAAAGTGAAGTTGGCAGGTCGCCAGGTCGCTGTCCGCGCGGCTTGTTTTTGGCTAACCGCGTACTGCGCGGTCTGACTCTAGCAGATCGCTCTGCTATGTGTTTTAAGTGTTGTTATTCGTCCGCGCGGTCTGATTTCCGGCAGTCCGCATTGTTCTGCGGTTAAAGTTATCTAACCGCCTTTTCTGCTAGCGGTTTTTCTATCATCTTCAGCAGTGACCGCATCCCCCTGCCCCGTCTATAAATATGAGTTTTGGCCCCGTCATTTACAACTGGAAGTGTGAGAATTGTAGCTTGGGTTAAGCTTGCGGTTAAGTTTTCTTTATCCGTGCAACAAGGAGAAGTGACTAGTGTTGTTGTGTTGCAGGCTATGCGGCTAGCATTGGGCGACTAGGCGATTAGTGCTGGCGGTTAGTCGGTGGAGGCTCGGTGTGGATCGGCAGACAACAGTTCACGGTTAAGCAGCGGGTCGCAGGTTGTGTGACGAGTGGTCTTCTTCCTTGACAGTTTTTCCATTTCAATAAGTCAGTTCGCCCGTTCCTTGCGGGTTGACTGTCAGTTCGGTTTTAGCAGTCTGTTTGCACGACTTTTGCGGTTAGGCGATCTCTGAGGTCAGGCGACCAGAAGTGCGGACAGGTGGGAGCTTTTCAACATTTCTTCAGTAGTCCAATAAATCTGTTCGCGCGATCTCGCGGTTAGACGTGCGGTCTGGCGGTTAGGCGGTCTCATTTTTCTGTCCGCCAGTTTTCTGTACTTGTCTATTCTTTGATCTTCATCGGGTGCATTGCAAAATCATGTCTTGCAATGTATGTCTTGTCTTGTAAAGAAGTAATTAATACAAGTGTTCTTGCATCTTCTTTACTAGTGGTTTACTTGTTCTTGGTTGGTTGAGAGTGGTCACGCGACCTTCTCTTCATAAAATTTACAGATTCGGGGATTCGTCTTCGTATCAACAGCCCTCACCCAAAAGTCGACCTTGTCCTCAGGGTTGAGGGTCGTAGTGGTCGTCTGTAAGCAGAGGATCCAAGTCACCGAAGTCAGGATCATCGTCTTCAACTCCGAGCAACCAGTGTAGGTCCTTGAGAGGATATTTGTGGGTGTGCGAGTACGACTGGTTGTAACGAAAGCAACGGCCCTTGCGGCGAAGCTTGAGGTGCTACTGGTGAGATAAGCACTGTCATGGCATGGGCACCGTTGGAGGAAGAAGTGATGGAACTGGAGGCAACAGTTCCATCAACAGGTGCCCAAGTATAGTCAGGTGATCCAAGCAAGCGAGAGACATTAGAGATTTCAGCGGTGGTAGCGGTCGGTGGGGTGGTCAGGTAGAGGAGGACAGTTGGGTTGCTTATAGTTTGCAACAATCTTATCCATGGCGCGGGAGGGAGCAGCCAGGTATTGGATCTGAAGCCCGTCTGTCGATGGGGTTGTAGACCCCCAAGAAAGTACTCTGGGTAATGGTCTGGGGATAGGTCGGATGCACGTGTCTACCTCGATGAACTCGGCGATATCAGTGGCAATGATATCAGACTGGCGAACGGAGCTGAGACACTCGTAAGTGTACCCGCTTGATGAGTGTCATAGTAGAGAAGTTCCTCTTTCACTGTTGTCTACGAGAGGTTAGGGACCTGTTAGCGCATCCAACACACCCAGTGCAGCACTGAGCCCTCCATATTGATAGTGGTCAGGGTGACCTAGTTTGCGAGGGTGGACCAGAGGTCAAAGAATTGTTTGGTGAGGGCGATCCAATAGAGAGGGTCGGTGCTGTCAAACAAAAGAATCTCAATCCGGCGAGGATGGTCCGTGTTGATGTTCACAGTAGTGTGAAAGAACCCCACACCATGTAGTCTGTGACAGTCTGAGTGGGGTGTGGCGATGGTGTCAGACTTGCCGGTGGGAGGTTTATCACCATGACACCATGGCTACCACGTCTCGAATGAGGAGAGTGAGATCTTCAAGCCGATTTTCAAGCGAATAGAATCCGTGGAGGCAGATGCGGAGGCGTCCTTGTTGGCGTAGAGGGCCATAGAGCGGGTCTCGTAACGAGTGGGCGAGGAAGTTAATGGAGCGACATAAATTTTGGAGCTGGACTGTGGTAGTCTTAGTGGAGGCGGGGAGAGGGAGACGCTTGGGGTGTGGAACGGCGCCCAGAAAGGTGGCGAAGGGTGCGTGCCGGCGGTTTGAAGAATGCGGAGAGCTACTAAGGTGTAGAGGGTTGACTGGAGGGATGAAGTAGATGTTGGATGCGAAGTTGACGTGAGGTGGTGGCCCGCACGGAAAAGGCACAGCGCTGGACGGAGAATGAGACCGAGCGGTTGTTGCTGGAAGGAGGGGTGAACGCGGCGTTGCTGGAAGGTGGTGCTCGGCGGAACAGGTGCGTGTTTGGCCGCGGAAGCGAGCGGGATGGTGAGCCGCGTGCTAGATCACCGATTGATGTCGGTTGTGCTAAATTGACATCGATCGGGAGTAGTCGCTAGGCGCAGGCATTACCGAGATGCGAGAGAAGCGTTGGCATGGAGGGCCTCGGCCTGGGCGCGTCTGGATGAAGGGAGAATCGGTCGGGCGTCTTCCGGGAGCAGAGGAGATCCACTTAGGTTTCAGGTGGAAACCCTAGTTGAGCGGTGAGTCGGACCAGCTGATTGACCAGGCTATCGTCGACAAACATTCAAATTTAAAATACGGGATACAACTTATCGAGATATGCTCGATGCCATCTTTTGAGGGCAGGTTCCCTTTAAGAGCTATGAGACATTGAGACCCTAATCCAAGATAATGATCCCAAGTTGCCTTCCACTCATACTCATAATGGATACTTGCCAGTTGCCACTAGACAAAATACAATAAAATACTCAAATGCCACTAGAGCTACGTACTACTAAGTGAACACGCGTGGCATGCCGGGGGAGTCGTCTCCGTGTCACGTTGGAACCTATAAGAGTGAAGTGAAAGAATTCAAACATTTTACTTGTTTATTTCTCACAATTCTTATCTTTTCCATCTCTGCTTGAAAAAAAACTATCCTAATATATTATTGTTGTCATTTTAATTTCAAGCAGGAACTGCGACAGGAGAGATGCTTCCGAATCTGTTCAGGTGTCGCCGCATAGATCTCAGGACGCCGCCGTCGGAGTTCTCGTGCACATGCTGCGGATGGCCCCCCCTCTCCGCCAGGAACACAACAGCTCGTCGTCCCTGTCTTCCAAGTCTCTCTCCGAAGATGGCGCCAGCAGCTTTTTCTCCGCCCGCAGAAAGTCGGATGCGCTGGAGGAGCTGAGGGGCTACCGGAATATGAAAGAAACGCTGCTCTCCCGGAGCAGCAGCGGAAGCAGCCAGTTGCTAGATCCCCAGAATCAAATTAACACGGCAGATTCTGGGTAGCCAGTCCCTCTCTAATTAGAAAGCACTAGGATCCAATTTGTTTGCAGCGCCCCTTGTGTGGCATTCCTTCCAGGTATTATTCTCCATTATGTTTCTTGCTGCAACCCTAAACAATTTTTATACCGAAGAAATCTAACTTATTCCAATTTCTATTGTTTCATGATTTAGCATTTGATTTAAGCTCCGTTTGGGAGGACTTATTTTCAGCGGTCCGGTACATGCGGTCGTAACCGCTTGACCGCCGAAAATAAGTCCCCCCAAACGGAGCCTTAATGTCCCGTTTATGAACTTCATACAAGGACGGCCACCAAGAAAAAAATAGCTTTGAACATAAAAGTGAATGAAATTTCAAAGGTGAGGTCGGAGGTTCATGAACGACTCGTTAAATTTTCCTTCTCATAATGATCAAATCACACGTCGCAATATACTAGGCCATGTAATTCCCTAATAAGAGTCTTATCTAAAAGATTTGCAATGACACTCGCGGTTGAGCCCTAATTTCTTCTTTGATGGGAGAAAAATAAACTGATTCTTAATTTGACAGAAGCTAGTCATTAGACTATGGCTCCGTTTGACAAGTATGTGGCAGTCATGAACGTGGTGGTTGGTTATGAATGCTCGTTCAGGAATGCCCGATCTCGCCTAAGAAACTGCATCCACGTTAAACTAGTTTTCTTTTCTTGATGACGGTCATAATTGTTGTCATGCCAAACATACATTCTATGACGGTGGCGCTTTTCTCCAAACTCACCGGAGCAAAAATGTAACTCCAAATGGAAGACTAACGGAGCCTATATATATTTCATCTTTTATGATTCTCCATAATATTTGGCCTTTTAATTTTCTTTCTGATTGACCGTCAAAATTTCATTGCTTAGCTTTGATTCGATTGTAAACCTCACAAATATTCAATTGAAGCTCAACCACCACTTGCAGAGAAGAATCTTGTGAAAACTACTCCCTAATAATCACTCCCTAAATAAATTTAAAAAAAAACACGAAGAATCATTAGTTGCGATCGCCTGACATCACCTGAAAATGATGTCTCCTGCCACGCAACACTACGACCGCCAAGACACCGTCCTTGCCAAGCCGCCGCCGATGCGCCGGCATCCTTCCCGGGAGCACCAAACAACATTGATGTAGCGACCTCCCCCAAGGTGAGAGGCATTATTTCAAAGGAGCCATCCCAGAAACACAGCCAAGGAGAGCCGCTGCCGGAGGAAACACCACCGCACTTTGCTCCATCTTCGTGATTTTCCCTTCCTCTGATCCAAGGACTCTCTCCTTCCCTCTGTATGAGGATTCACCAAGATGGCTCTCTTCTCCACGCTAACAGTTAGGTAGGTCAATGATTACGTGAAATTAATCATTACTAATAGCTTAAATTTCTTTTTAATCTATTCGCCGGAATTCTCTCCAGATTCATTATAATAATCTACTATGAATTTTTGTTTGCTGTTGCTTTTTCATTGCATTTGACTCTATAAATCCATTTCAGCCCAAAATCTTTTGGGAAGCTCTTTAGTGGATAACATGGCTCTTGCCATTAACTCTTTGGAAAGAAACTCTTCGCCAGAATCAGTTTTTAAAGTCTTTACAGGCAAGTTGAGTTGTTTCTCAATTAAGGGTCTGTTTGGCGCAGCTCTGGCGGCTGGAAAATCTCTATTCCAGCCGCCAGAGCTGCTTTATATGTGTTTGGGACAGCTCCCTGTGAAGAGCTTTTCAAAAATCTGGAGCTGTTTTGCAGCTTTTCAGAAATCTCCTCCCCTCCAGCTTCTGCTCCTGCAAAATAGCTTTCTCTCACACAGGTTTTGGAAATCTAATGGTTTCTTCAGTTGGAACATGCTTAGAGGCCGGACGGCCTTCCTCCGGCGATTCCGAGCCCCGGACGGCCTTCCTCCGGCGATTCCTTGCCCCCGACGTCCTTCCTCCGGCGATTCCGAGCGCACTTCTGCACAGAACACCCAAACACTCTGCAGCTTTTCAAAACTGCTCCCCAGAGATCTATTTTAAAACAGCTCTATCCGGACAGCAGCTTTTCAATCCGTCAGAGCTGTCCCAAACAGAGCCTAAGACTTTAAATTGTTTGAACATTTGAAATGTCTCAGACCTTGGGTTGATGCAATACTGTCTTGTGTCTTGGCATGCATTTTTTATTGGCAAACTTTACCATACATCATTTTTCTACTAATTCTCTGATGAAATGGTATCGTAATTGTACCATGTCCTAGACACTTGTTTTAATCTGTAGAGAGCTTTATGAAACTTTAGTACCTTCGTTTCTTCTGCTCTCTTCTCATATTCTTTTGGTTGATAGGCAAAGATGTCCTCTTGCAATTCTCCATTTAGGAATGCAGATTTTACATCCATTTGGTATATTGGTTGGGAATGAATAGCTGCATAAGCAAGGATTACTTGAATGGTCATAATTTTGGCTACTGGGGCATACGTTTCCTGGAAATCAATACCGGGCTTTTGAGAATAGCCCTTAGCTACTAATCTAGCTTTATATTTAATTTCCGCAAAGTTGCTCTCTCATGTTCATACGACCTAGAGTCTTGAGACAACAACTCAAAACACGCTCTCCTCGTGTTTCTGAGGTTGAGTGTGTTACGACTCCCACAACTCAACACAATCTCCCTGTGTTCATGCATGTCAGAGTCCCGCCGACTCCTACAAGAATTGTAGGCTTAATGTTTTCTTTTCGCAATGGTCATGTGTCGAATAAGAGCCTGTTTGATGCGATATTTTTGCTCTGATGAGTTTATACGAGAAAGCCATTTTAATGAAATATGTGTTTGTCATGACAACATGACAACGATTATGACCACCACTAAGAAGGAAAAAATATGTTCGAACATAACTGCAAGTTAAAGTCTATGTGAGGTCGGACATTCCCAAATGACAACTCACAACCACTACATTCACAACCGCTACCACTGAAACAGACCTAAATATGAAATATGCTATCCATGCAAATACTCTTCGTTTTCTTTTTTCACTCTGAAAAATTTAACAGTGAATAACTGCCGTGTAAATTGAAACTAAACTCATCCTTGATTTGTGAGAAACTAGTCATTGTATTTTTTTGGACTTTATTATTCTTTGTAGTTTCTTTTCTTGAAATTTGTTTTATGTCTGGCTATCAAATTTTGTGAATCTCACAAATCAATGGATTTTTGACACTAAGGCTTCATTTGTTTCGGCGGTGGTGGGTCGATCCGGCGGGTGGAAACGGAGTGTTCGAAACGGAGGGGGAGGTGGCTGCTCCAAACGGAGCTTTTTGGGGCGTTTCTCAAGGCGGGCGGGTGGAAACGGAGCAAACGCCGCCGGAGGTTCATTTGTTTACACGCCTTCCGGCGGCGTTTGCCCAAAACGGAGCACCGAAACGCCCAAACAAATAGAGCCTAAGACTCTGTTTGGGGGACTTATTTTCACCGGTCAAGCGGTTATGACCGCATGAATCGGACCATAATTAAGTTCCGATTCATGTGGCTGTAACTTAACTGGTGAAAATAAGTCCCCCCAAAAGGAGCCTAAGCATCCTCTAATTAAATAGTTTTTACACATTGCATCTGAAATATTTAATTTTGGCACTGTGCACTTCTCAAAAGCTTTAATATTGCATTTTAGATTCTCCTAATTGAATATTTAGGGTGCAAAATGTCCATATTAAAGTCTTTGAGATGCAAAATATCAATATTAAATATTTAGGATATATCTGAAATCCTCCTAATTTTTGGGTGTTTAGTGTCAAACTCAATCTTCAATTGAGAATCAACTACCATGTGCAGAGTACCCTGCCAATACTGTTTCGTAATAATCACGAGATCATCGCTACTCATACAATGCCACGACCGCCGACCGGTGCCTCACTGCCTTGGGACGGTATCGCCTACGAAATTTTCTACATGTTCCACGGAGACAAGCCGCAAAAGTTTAAAAGGAGCCGTTGCAGGAACACTGTCGGTAAGAGACGCAACAGAGGAAACTCGTCCTCCTTCATGGTCTTCCCTTCCTCTGACCCAGGGCTTTCTTCTTCTCTCTTTGGTATCTATGGGGGTTCACCAACATGGATCACAACTTCTTCTTAGATGTCAGCATTGATTACTTATTAAAAATCATATTTAAGTACTACTTGTTGTGGAGATGTTGGCATTGGCTACAAGCATAATTATTTTGGGAGACCAAGAGGGTCATTAAATGTCTCTTTAACCAGCTCATTTAAACAGTACAAATTAAACATTTATATATCTTTATAGTGTCACATTTTTAATAAAAGAAAGAATATTTTTTTATTTATTAATAGAAAAGTCCTTAAATTTTCAAAAAATATGCAAAAAAAAATACTGAATGCCGCCCGAGCTTGAGATACAATAGCGAATGTGGGTACAAAAATCTCAGTATTGGAACCAGAAAGGTTTATTGGGCTTTATAATAGGACATCAATCAAAATTTAGGCTGCGTTTGGCGCGGCTTTTCGCGTATTTTATTTGCTTCGGTGAGGTTGGACAAAAACGTCATTGTTATAAAACGTGTATTGAAATGACAAATGTTACTACCGTTGCCAAAAAAAAAAACTAGTTTGAGGCATACGATTTTGATATGACAATGACATTTTTGTCCAACCTCACCAGAACGAATAAGTCATGCGAAACGCAGCCTTGGATGCATGCAATATTTTCTCGACGTTGTAGTTAATAACATGCCTCAAATCCTAATTTAAAAACATCATTAATTATATGGCTTGAAATGATAGAGTCAAATTTAATTTTTCAATTGCATCGCAAGGGTTTTAGAATTTTTCGAATTATTATTTTTAGTTATCTGAAGAAGTGTCAAATCATGTGCTCATATGCGATATCATATGACGTAAGTATATTTTTTATTAAATTTTCGGGTGCTATAAATTCAAAATATGTGAATTTGGCCAGACTATCTCCTGTCTCCAAGCGCCGAATTTTTCGCTTAGTTATTTTTTGTAGCTAACTTTTTGGAGGATACACAATAGTTTTCTTTTTGTAACCCTTCTCCCAGGAATTTTGCATGGTGGACGGTAGATTTGGATTCCTCTCGACGAAAATGAATTTGAATTGCTTACATGTCAAAAATGATGGCCGGATTAGAGAGAAATGGATCCGATAGGGTTTAGGCGTTTAAATTCTTTTTAGCTGGAGTAAGACAATGTCTGATCCCTCTTGTTGAGATTTCTAAATCCACAACTGATTGTATGATGTATGTGTATTCGAAAAAAATATGAAGAAATTAAATAAATGTTATGAATCTAGTCATGCTCAAGACCTATACAGTATATAAAAAAAATTCTTGCTTAGGACCCGACCCGAGCATGAGCGGGTCCTGGTTAAAATCTCATTTCCGAGCCCTAGAAAAGCACCCCCATTGAATTGGGGTTGGGCCTGTACTGGGTTTGGTTTGCCCGGGCCTAGTAAAAATTAAGCTCTGGTCTGTTAACTTTGGTTCGGATTCAAATCTCATTTCCGCGATCTTGAAAGCTGAGTTTGACTGCTGTCTTGACTTGTTGACCTTGACTTCTGCTGACCTAGCTGTGGTAGGACTCATCCTCGACGAATACGGGTTGTACACACAAATAATTAAGGAAACAA
This sequence comes from Platanthera guangdongensis, assembly GCA_039583875.1. Classification (NCBI taxonomy): domain Eukaryota; kingdom Viridiplantae; phylum Streptophyta; class Magnoliopsida; order Asparagales; family Orchidaceae; genus Platanthera; species Platanthera guangdongensis. The sequence goes on from CM077152.1 coordinate 18,047,833, forward strand.
TTACAGAGTGAGATGGAGATTGCTAAACCTCCAATGAATACCAAAAGTTGGGAATAAGAACCTACACTTCAGGCTAATACAGTTTCATACTCAGTAGAGAATCAAAATAGCATGAGATGTTTTTTTGACTCAACTGCTTCCCTCTATTAAGAAGATAAAGTGCAAGAAAGTTGATCACCAGCAGTGCAAAAAAGTGCCTCAACTGCATAGTGTGTTTGGATGGATAGTTGCATTCGAGAATACCTAGGTTGGATGGATAGTTGCATTCGACGTGGGGGCGGCATTTTATATTATAGTTTCATTGCAGCATTTCATAGTTTCATTGCAACAAAAAAAAGTTAATTGTAGCAGTTTATATTATAGTTTCATCCTAAACACGACCAAAACCATCAAGGTGATGAACAAAAAAAGTTACACCAAATTCTAAACGAAAGTTCAAGAAATGTCCCCAAAAAAATACAGCCAGCAGCTTGCAACGAAAATTGCTGAACACCTGAAAAATGAATACATAAAGAAAACCCAAAAAGATCAAAGTTTTTACAGAAAACTGTTGAACACGGAAAAAATCAAGAATGGAGAAAGAGCAGGTAGGGTACCGTAAGGAGTTCGCCGGTCGGAGGAGCTCGCTGGAAGGAGGTTTCCGGTGAGGCACTGTCGATGGAGGAGAAAACCGTGCGGTGAGACGCCGTGGAGGAGATTGGAGACGGGGATCTGTGAAGAGGAGGTAGGGTTATACACAGATATCTTGGATGGATGCGATGGTAGCGTGCAGAGAGGAGAAAGAAGGACGGCAGCATGCTGGAGGAGAGGGTAGCGTGCTGGAGGAGAGGGGAGGAGGACGACCTGCTGGCATGATTTGCTTCGACGTTGGAGGCGGCGGGATCTTCGTCGGCAGAAGGCTTCGACGTTGGAGGCATCGGGATAGGAAGATGGAATTGGAGGAGGAGCGAAGCCCTAGCTCCTGCGGATCACGTGGGAGAAGCGCGAGAGAAGGTGTTAGGCCATCTAGATAGTATCGGGCTTCACCTTTCTTGGCACGATGAAAACGTCGGACGCCGGGAAGGAAGAGGCGAACGAAGATTCTTTGCCCTAGCTGCGGAGAAGAAGAGAGGCTATCAGGAATTTGAGGCGGGTGAATAGTGTCGGGCTGTTTTAATTAAGCATTAATCAGATCAAAAGACAAAAATACCCCTTATTTAACCCAACAAAATTGATTTTATGAGGACATTTTGAGATTTAAATGTTACACAATGAGCTGATTAGGTCCTTGCTTATAGTATACAAGCAGGCGTGCACGGGAGACCCCGTGCGGGGCGGCAACATTGGTTTGGGGCGGAGACATTTGTCGGGGGCGGCGATATTTGTCGGGGGGAGACATTGGTCGGGGGCGGCAACATTGGTCCGGAGCGGCGACAATGATTGAGGGCGGCGACAATGATTGGGGGCGGCGGCAATGATTGGGGGCGGCGACATTGGGCGGGGGCGGCGACATTGAGCGGGGGAGGGTGTGACGACATTGGCGAGGGCAGCAACAATGGTGGGGCGGCGAGTAGGGGAATAAGAAAAAAACTATGCAAATGAGTAGGAGAATAAAAAATTTATGATCAAATGACAAAAAAAACCATTCAAATGAGTACATGAATAAAAAATGATGGGTATTTTAGCATTAAAAAAGTTACACCATGACCGAGGGGTATTTTGGGAAAACGAAAGTTACACCATGACTATTTTGGAGTTTGCTTATAGTATATATATATATATATATATATATATATATATAGTTTATATATATGGAGGTGTGCCCTATTCACGGGTGTAGAAAAACCACCCATATGTGGCTTTGGAAAGGCGGTGATGCGACTCCGTGCGGCGGCATTGGAGTTGTTGGTGCCGATCTTGCCGTTCTCGCATTATTTATTCCTCCCACGTGGAACCCTCAACGCATCCCCCGACTTTGGAGATGATAGCCGCCGGTCTTGGAAACGCTCTTTAATGAAACTTTAGCCTTAGTGGGCTGTGAACAAGAAACCACCGGTTTCGCTTGGTGGGCCAAGAATGCAAGACTTATCAATTTCTCTGATAAATTGTTTGGGGCTCCTGTAGCTCGTGCTGGATTAATTGTATTCTGGACCGGAGCAATGAACCTATTTGAAGTGTCTGATTTCATACAGAGAAACTCATGTATGAACAATGATTGATTTTACTTCCGCACTTGGCTACTTTAGGGTAGGGAGTAAGTCCAGGAGAGAAGTTATCGACATCTTTCCATACTTTGTATCTGGAGTACTTCACCTATTTTCCTCGCTTTGGCGGTATTTATCATTTCAAACCAATATCAAATTAATCTCTATGATTTTAAATTTTTTGTTATATCAAAATAGTCTCTCAACTTCTCGTCTAAAAACCTTTTTAATATTTAAATTGCACTCAAAATGAAACTAATTATTAGCCAAGAAAATGAAAATGTTACAAATTAAGAGTTTAGGATCCTAGGATTGAAACGATTTTTGTCCATTATTCATTGCAATGTATTGAAAATTAAATAATAATTATCAAAATAATAATAAAATTATATTTCAAAAAAGCCATGCCGAAGTTGCCAAGTCAGCTGAATACTCTATCGGAGAAGATAGTTAACGGTCAGAAGAGATACCCTGTCCGGAGTACTTTTTAATTTTTATTGATTATTCTATTAATTAATCACCGTAAATAAATTATCATATTTTTATTGATTTATTTTGGGTGCTGCTATCCGCACCGCAGTTTTGTCTATTCGCATCGCAATTTCTTCTAATTTTTCGTGTCTTTTGAAAATACGCTTTGTACATGCATTTTTAGGAAACGTGTTCAACACGAAAGTTGTAGATCTCGACGATATCTACAACTTTTGTGTTGAACATTTTTCCTAAAAATGCATGTACAAAGTGTATTTTTAAAAGGCATGAAACCTAAACGTATTTCCCAAGTACGCCTTGTACATGGAGTTTTAGGAAAAGTGTTCAACACGAAAGTTGTAGATCTCGTCGAGATCTACAACTTTCGTGTTGAACATTTTTCATAAAAATGCATGTACAATGCTTATTTCCAAAAATCACAAAAAATTAGGAGAAAGTGCGGTGCGAATAGCCAAAATTGCGGTGCGGATAGCAGCGCTCTTTATTTTTTAGGTAGGCTGTGTTGACAGGCTGATGGTATATTTGATTAGTGCAGATGAGATCTCAGTCGTCAGATGATCAGCCGAAAAGACGGAGTGTGGTCCATATGCAACAAGTTGTTTAGGTGGAGATTTGAACCCACGGTCTCCTTGATAATATTGAGTGAGCCACATGAAATGAACGGTGATATCCGAGTGTGTGTCACGACTCGTTAAAAGAAATGATTTAGTTTCACACGGCCCAACATGCTCATTGGTCCTAAGTATGTAAGCGGGGTGGCCACTCCTCCTGTAACCACATAATTTTGGAAAATGACGTCACAATACTTCACAGATAAAGTGATTTAGTGCCGGCCTTTTATCACCCGCGATCGGTAACAGATCTGATTTTAAAAGATCTGCACAGCGAATAATCTCCCTGGTAAACCGGAAAGCATATGGTATTTCTTGAGGAAGATCCCCCTGCAGCTTCTCTCTCCTCTCTTTCTCTCTCTTCTCTGTTTCATCTCGCTTTAAAAACTTAATACATAATTCTCGTGCAGAGAGCCCTTCTTCTTTTCCATTCCACGAAACGCTCCCCTGCTCGGACGCTGAACTTTCTCCATTATAAATGCCCTTCTTCTCTGCCCTAAACTCCTTCCCCTGTTTCGGGTTCTCTCATCTCTGTTCTCCTTTCGCAGCCTCTTCTAGTCTTCTTCATCCCCTGTTTCCGACAACAATGTCGGCTTGGAAGAGCAAAAGCAATGATCCCCGCGTGGAGGCCATCGCCTCCGCCATTAGAGTCGTTCCCGACTTCCCGAAGCCAGGTTTCTTCTTCCTTCAAACCCCTTCCATGGCTAATTAAGATCCGGACTTTGTAACTCATTTCGGCAACTTCAGGAATTATGTTCAAGGACATAACCACGCTTCTTCTCGATCCCACGGCGTTCAAGAGCACCGTCGATTTGTTCGTCGAGCGCTACGCCGGAAAAGGCATCGACGTCGTCGCAGGTGATGCATTCTCCCTTCCTTTCCCTTCTCCGTTTCCCCACTTCTGTGCCCTCACCTGTCCGTGTTTATGTAGGCTTTGTTTGACAAATAAGTATAAAACTATACTTTCAAAATGTTTTTTTATATATAAATTTATGAATATAAAATTTTCAAACATAGCCAAAATTTTGACCGTTTACTCCTTTAGGGCCCTCCAATTCTTCTCAGAACAGTAAAATGATCAAAACATTGTGGCCCTCCATCATCTTCTTCCCCATCATTCTTGTTTGTTGTATAAGATTTATGTATGATTTTTTTTCTGACTTCTTCTCTGGCATGTACTGATGTTGACTTTCAGTCCATTGAAATTTGATGTCATTTGATGGTATTTTTTAAATAATATCCTATCAATTATAAAACAATATTAATAAGATCATTTTTTGTTCAAAGAAAATTAGTATTTTTTTGGCACCGCAATCCGTTATTTGCTAGTCGTATCCTAAAATCTCATAACTTTTCGCGCCTTTTCGAAATACGCCTTGTACATGCAATTTTAGGAAAAATGCTCAACTCGATAACTTTCATGTTGATTATTTTTCCTAAAAATACATGTACAAGGCGTACTTTGGAAATATGCTCAGATTTTGCGCCTTTCAGAAATACGCCTTGTACATGCAATTTCAGGAAAAGTGTTCAACACAAAAGTTGTAGATATCGTCAAAATCTACAACTTTTGTGATGAACACTTTTCCTGAAATTGCATGTACAAGACGTATTTTGAAAATGCGAAAAATTAGACGATTTTGAGGTGCGACTAGCCAATAACGGGTTGCGGTTACCAATCACCTTTTTTTTGTAAATGTTTTATTTTTTATGAGGGTTTAAGTTTGTGGTGTGAGATTCGTAATTTGTTCTGTTTTTTTATTTGAAATTGTTGCGGGCTAGCTCGATGCCCCGATCGACCAAATTCAATTGGACCGCGAGCCCGACTAGTGGCCAGGCCGCCGGTGGCCTGGTGGCTTGGCCGCGGCCTGCAGCGGCAAGGCCGGCTTGGCGGCCTGCGGCGGCAAGGCAGGCGGCGACGGCGATTTCCCCCTAAAGGGGGCGGTCTTGGTGGAGAGAGAGAGGGAGTGGGCCCCACCCCTCATGTTCTCATCATGGGAGGTGGGGTTGACTAGTCAACCCCATGATCTCCCATTTTGGGTGGAGATCATGGGGGAGCCTTCCTTATAAATGATGTTGTAACCCACCAATTGCCCCCCAAATTCTTCTTGCCGGAGAGCGCTGCTAGTGAGGGAAGAAGGATCTCCTGCTGCCCCCCTTTCCCACCATCATAACAACCTCCGACGAGAAGGTGGAGACTGTGAAGGGCAGTGTTTCGAAGGTACTCAGAGCGATCTTGCCGCAGGAGGGTCAGCTGGCAAAAACGCCGAACTTGGCCATGCGCGGCCTGGCACGCGTCCCGGGTGGCCTAGCCGGCAAGCCACGCACCCAAGCCGCGAGAGCGGGTGGCCGCGCGGGGCCGCGGCAGGCCGTGCGTGGCCGTCCGCGCAGCAGTCTGTGCGCGCCGCGGGAACGCTTTGTACACAGTCAGAGAGAAAGAAAGGTCGTTGCGGGTTAGCTCGGTACCCCGGTCGGACCGGATTCAATAGGACCGTCTTAGCTGGCGGAGCGGTCGAGCGCGCACACAGTCAGAGAGAAAGAAAGGTTGACTCAAGATGTGATGACGTGAAAAAACCCCTTAATTGGCTAAAAAATCACGCGACCGGATCTGTGGCAGTCTAAATCCACTAGTTGCTCGTGATTATTATGCGTTTTGAGAATCGGGGTAATAGGCCGCTCCCGTTGCAATTTGGGGTGAGAGAGAAGGTCTACGGCTTCCGGCGGGCAACAGGCTGTGTCACGAGACCGATTTGTACATTGGAATGTGTGAGATGGCTCTGGCGCTCTGAAACTTGGAGCGCGGGTTCGTCGTGCGCCTGCTAGCAGGGTCGCCTTCCTCCTTTACTCGCTCCGGGACTTAGGCGTTTTACTGCTAATAAAGAAGTTTGGGATGAATGATGTCTCAGCAAAGAAAACCCTATGACTACAAATGTTGTGATTGACTCTGATGCATCAGGGAAACCTGTAGATCAGAAAATATATAGGGGTATTGTTGGGTCCCTACTATATCTCACAGTTTTGCTTCTAATTTTGATATCCACATGCATTATTTTGCATTTTATTCAATTTTTTGGCCCTACAAATTGTTTGTTTAATCACAAGCAAATACTACTTCTGATCCTTCTTCCCCCAAGAGAAGGAAATAGTGGTTTAAGAATATGTAGAAATATTGTTGTTTGTTGTGCCTAATTGTTGTATTGTAATAATTAAAGAAATGGGGTTACTTTATTAGGAGGCCTTTACTTGCCATTATTTCTTTTCTCATGTCACATGTTGATATCATGTGTTTTTTAAATTAAAGTGCATGCTTATTTTTCCAAATGACTTTAGTTTTTTTAGGGCAATATAATAATAAGGGCTAAACTTAGTCCTTTAATATTCGTAGTCCAATGAATTTAAGTGTTTTTAGTACTACGAATAATCGTTTGTGTTTTTTGACTCCGAGTAGTCGTCGTAGGACTGTTAATAACATCACCCTTTTTAAAGCATTGATGGATTTGGCATCAATCATGGTGAAAACACATGAAGGGAGTCAAAACTAGCATAATACTTCACATGCCTATTTTGTTTTGTTTTTTGGGTGTTAATGAAACTAATGATTTCTTGATTCTCACCACTCAATATCTTCAATGAACTTCCCCGCGGCCCGCCTTGTTGCGGCCCGCCGTCGCTGCCGCGCTTCTTCACGTATTGTCCCTCCTTCGTTTCTCCCCATTCTTTAAAAGGGTAGGTAAACTCAGCACTTTTTTTGGGCCTTGTCATCGTCCTTGTCTTTGGTAGGTTAGGTTTTACTCTTTTTTTTTAAAGAGCTATGCAAATAGTTTTAGTTCCAATTTTTGGTCTTCTTTACTTGGAGATTATATCCAATCTTTTTTTACTCTCAAGGATGACATGCACACATTATACATTTATACTAAGCCTCAGTTTGTCGCGGTCGTGAACCAGCACTGTTCGTGAACGCCCGACCTCCCCTGAAAAAATTCAAGCATTCTATGCTCAAAACTAGTTTATTTTCTTGATAGCAGTGATAATCTGTCTTGTCAAACATACATTCTATGATAATGACATTTTTAACCACATAAGTCACACCATACGAAGCCTTGGTCATCCTGACCTAACATAGAGAGAGAGGGAGGGGGGGGGGGGGGGGATATTCTCTAAAACAAGTGACTAAATTAACAAAAAAAAACAAAATTTGATCATGAAATCAGAGGGAAGTACATAGAGCAAAAAGGTAGTGCCAAATGGAGCCTTACTCATCTGAGTAGGTGAGTGAGTACAAGTGACTAAATTAACAGAAAAAAAAAGAAAATTTGATGATGAAATCACAAATGAGAGAGAAGAACATAGTGTTGTCAAGCTCAACTTAATGTTGCATTTATTTGTTACTTTTTCTCCCTCTTGAATGGGAAAAATGTTGCATGTACTTGAAACGTAACATCATGCTTCATCCTTTCCCTGTTATAAGATCATCATCTTTGTTGACTCTTTCTCAGCCCTAATTCCAACATTTTTATCAAAGGGAATTGTTAAAGGTAAACTGAATTTGATATACACAAATCATTGTTAATGACAAATTATATATTTTGAAAAATATTCTGTGCAAATTAAAATTATTAATCAAAAATTAAAATTGTTAATAACAAATCAACACTATAAATTACATAATTAAATGTTTTAGATTAAAAAAATCATCTCATGAGAAGTCCAGCGCAACAGTTCGACAAAATAACACGTTTATAACATAGAAATACCAAATTTATGACATTTAATATATGGTAACCGTCACATCTAGTTCAATGAAAATCTGTAAAAATTTAAAGACTTTTATTACTAAACAACAACTACAAAATTCATAAATCTGATTAAATTAAATTTCAGAAATCAGCCGCGAAACATGTCTGTATAAAGTGAAAATCTTTATAAGTTTTAGAGTTTGATTCCAGTATCTGAAATTAGGAACAAAAAAAAATGAAAAAATTGACAGCAGTTTTTTAAGGTAAATGAGAATATGAAAACAAGAATCAACTTCATTTGTTACAGCAATCAATACACTTATGTTTCCTCCTCTTCATAAACTACAATAGGGCATAAGAGACTAGAACTCAACCATTCAGCATCATTATCTAATTGCAACACAAAAACAAAAACAAAAATGAAGAACGAAAAATCAAACGTGTAAAATCCATATGCAGAATCCAAAATGAAAAATTAGCTGCTCAATATGCTGAAGATGAAAGAAAAAAATCTGTATTAAATAATTCAGATGCAGAATCAAAACGAAATTGAAGAGAAGCGACGGCGCACCTTCAAAATCAACGAAAAAACCGCTGCCCGCAACGGGAGAGACAACGAAAACAAAGAACCAACGTGTGCACCTTCAAAATCGTTTGACTGTTGTACGTTGAGCCGCTCACCAGAAGTTTCACAACCTAATAATTACAAGCATGCCATTTATATTTCTACAGACCCCCTCAAGTTGGAATTTGGGAGATATGACAAATTCCCAACTTGCTAAGTAAAAACGTTAGTTGAGCATGTCCCAAAGCTTTGGTGAGGAAATCTGCTAACTGTAATTTAGTGGAAATGTATGTTGGAGTAATGAGCCCAGAAACCAATTTTTCACGAACGAGATGACAATCCAATTCAATGTGCTTTGTTCGCTCGTGGTAAACTGGGTTTGAGGCAATGTGAAGAGCTGCTTGGCTGTCACAAGCTAACGGAATAGGAGTTACATTATCCACCCGAAAATCATGAAACAGATTGACTAGCCATGTTAATTCACAACACACCGAAGCCATTGCCCGGTACTCTGACTCTGCTGATGATTTGGAGACAGTGTTCTGCTTCTTGGTTTTCCACGAAATTAAGGAGTTACCCAGCAGGATGCAATATCCAGTGAGAGATCGTCTGGTAGTAGGGCAAGATGCCCAGTCGGCATCGCAAAATGCCCGTAACTGCAAACTACAGTTTGATGAGTAGTATAACCCCTGATCAATGGTGCCTTTAATGTACCGTAAGACTTTTTGCACCATGTGTAGGTGAGGAGTTCTTGGCGTTGACATGAATTGACTTAAAATGTGGACTGCATAAGTAAGATCTGGTCGAGAGACCGTCAGGTATATCAGCCGACCAACAATTCGACGATAGAGAGAGGGATCACATAGTTCATCTCCATCAGTAGAATTCAAGCGGTGGTTTTGTTCAATGGGTATATTACTGCTCTTGGCATCCGTGAGCTGCATGTCTTGAAGGATATCTTGAGCATATTTGCGCTGGTGTAGATAAACGCCATCATGATTCCTGAAAATTTCTAATCCTAAGAAATAGGACAGTACTCCCAGGTCTTTTATTTTGAAGTGTTTGTCCAAGGAGAGTTTCAAATCATCCAGTTCAAGTTGATGTGTTCCAGCTAGTATCACATCATCCACATAAACTAGAACTGCTGTAAACCGATCATTAGCTGCTTTAGTGAATAACGAATGGTCATTCAAAGATTGAGTATACCCAAGTGTAAGCAATGTATGGGAAAATTTTGAAAACCATTGTCGGGATGATTGCTTGAGACCGTAGATAGACTTCATTAGGCGACATACACGAGTTGTTGGAGTGGAATCCTTCGGAACCTGAAATCCTGGAGGAAGTTCCATGTATACTTCTTCATTTAAATCACCGTGTAAAAAGGCATTGTGAACATCCAACTGATTAAGAAACCATCCTTTTGAGGCAGCTAAAGCAAGAAGAACACGTATAGTTGTCATTTGGCTACGGGAGCAACGTATCCTGAAAATCTAATCCCTCTATTTGGGTGTAACCCTTTGCAACTAATCGTGCTTTATAACGCTCAATTGATCCATTAGAATGATACTTGATTTTATATATCCATTTACATCCAATCGCTCTCTTTCCATGAGGTAAGTCAGTGACAATCCAAGTGTGATTGTCTTGTAAAGCTTGTACTTCGGCAGCCATAGCATCTCGCCAGACAGTATGCTGATATGCCTCTTGATAAGTGGTTGGTTCCTTTGTTAAAGAACTGATCATAAACGAAGATGAGGCCCATTTGAAGAAGCTTGGTAGTCATTGGTAGTGATGGATGAACAGACAAAATCATTCAGCCATCGAGGAGGTATAATCTGTCTGGTAGATTTTCGTTGCTGGGTAAGTGAGGAAGTGTCCATAGGAGAAGTGGAAATAACGATATCATGGTCAATAGAAGGGGAATTAGAGTGGACTGGAGAATGTTGTTCAATGGGGATGAACTCTTCATCATCAGTAGGGAATGATATAGGTGTAGGAAATATAGAGTCAGGAGTGGGATTGTTTTGAACAGAAGAGAAGGGAAAAACGGTTTCAGAAAATTGAACATCGCGACTCACATAGATTTGGTTAGTGTTGAGGTCAAAAACTTTATACCCCTTTTGATGTAGGGGATAACCTATGAAAACACATGGGGAGGCACGAGGAGCAAATTTATCTTTGTGAGGAGTCGTGATTGATGCAAAACATAAGCAACCAAATACCCGGAGATAACTATAGGTTGGACATTTATGAAATAACATCTCATAGGGGGTTTTGTTTTGCAGAACTGTAGAAGGTATTTTGTTGATAATATGAGTAGCAGTGAGAACACACTCCCCCCAAAATTGAATGGGTAGAGAAGCTTGAAATCTGAGAGCCCGCGCAATTTCTAGAATGTGGCGGTGTTTTCTCTCAGGAATTCCATTTTGTTGAGGAGAGTGTATGCAACTGGTTTGATGTTGTATGCCATGTGAGAGAAAGAATTGTTTTAGGGTAGAATTGCAAACTCCGAGCCATTATCTGTTCGGAAAATCTTAATAGAACAGTGAAATTGAGTTGAAATTAACTGTAAAACGACTGGAGTAAAGAAGGAACTTCAGATTTTGTAGTCATTAAGTATGTCCAAGTTGTTCGAGTGAAATTATCAACGAGTGTGAGAAAATAACGGAAACCATAATGTGTGGGGGTTTTATAAGGTCCCAAACATCACAATGCACAATGTCAAAAGCTTGTTGACAGAAGTTATCACTTTTATAAAAGGGTAAACGTGTTTGTTTAGCAAGGGGACAAATAGTACAATGCATATACTTGACTGTATGTAAATCTGGTACAACAGAAATGAGATGCCGCAGTTTATCAAATGAAATATGGCCTAATCTATGATGCCATAACAAGGTATTATTTGGAGCAGTGATGAGATTGCTGTAAACATCAGGAAATTGATTAGAAGTGTTGTATGCAGGACAATTGGAAAGATGATATAGTCCATTCACCCGTCTACCAATTTCCACTGTTGTCTTCCGCAAATGGTCCTGTATGAAACAAAAATTTGTGGTAAAAAGTAAGGAGCAAGCAGAGTCCAGGGAAATTTGCTAACAGATAGCAAATTATGTTTAAAGGTTGGTACACACAACACATTGTGAAGAGTTAAGGACGAGTTTATGTGAACATCCCCACATGTGTAACATTTGCCGTGGAACCATCAGGCAAGTACACATTTTGTGAGGGGAGGAGTTGTTTTGGTGCAGTGAACTTTGCCAAATTATGGCATATATGGGTAGTAGCACCACTATCAATAAGCCAATCGTCCGTGTGATCGTTTGTTGTCATACAATATGCAATACCTGCCAGTTTCTGACAAGGTTCTGGAGGTGTTAAACCTTGTGATGGAAGTAAACCAAGAAGTTGTTTAATCTGATCCTGTGTTAACTGTGGAGCAGTAGAGTTGGAGTTATCAGACTGGCTGAATGATTCAACCGCATAAGCCTGCTGCCTTTGGGATTTGACGGCATGATGTTTTACTTTCGGTTTGTAATTTGGTGGGTATCCATGGAGTTTGAAGCATTTCTCTTTTGTATGTCCCCCCTGGTTACAATAATCACAGTGGAAGATTTTCTTGTGATGCCAAGGTTGCTGTCCAGTGTGTGAAGAATGAGGAGTGTTGGCCAACAAGGCAGCATTCATGTCAGTCAGAGAAAATGTTGATGCATGAATTTGTTGTTCTTCCCTGCTGCACCATGGAGTATGCATCCTCAATCGTTGGCAGGGGTTTCATCAGCAAGATTTGTCCACGAATTGGCTTGTAGATGTCATTTAAGCCCATTAAAAACTGCATTAATTTTTGTTCCTCCAATTGTTTCTCCCAAGCATGTAGAACAGCACAATGAACATTGGATACACACGCGGGCATGGGGGTAATAGCCTCTAATTCGTCCCATAATTGTTTGAGTTTGGTATAATAGCCTTCAATTTTTAAACCTTCTTGGACACAAGATGTGATGGCTTTCCGTAAACCATAGCTCATGGTACCCGTCCCGGTGGAGAAACGCCGCTGCAGATTTGCCCACATGAGAGCAGCCGTATTGGCATGTAAGATGGAATTACCGATCTCCTTGGAGACAGCACTAATAATCCAGGAGATAACCATGGAGTTTACTTGATCCCATTTGGGACGATCGACATCTCCCTCCGGTGGTCGTGGCAGAGAGCCATCAACGAAACCCATCTTATTCTTGCAGGTGAGAACAATTTCCATGGATCGTCGCCAAGAAATGTAGTTGGAAGTGCCCAGTAGCACGTGATTCACAAGAGTGATCCCCGGTGCGTCAGAATTATGCAGAAGGTAATGAAGGGAACCGGAATTCTTGATCCAGCGAAACTGCTGCCAACATCTGGATAGAGAGGTGGAGAATGGCTTGCCATTGCAAGACGAATGGGGAAAAGCAAGTGTGGAGAAGAAAGAACAGGGGAGATATAAAAAGAAATCGGACGATTGCCGCCGAAACACCAGAAGAACGCGAGATCGATCCGAGATAAAAAAAAAACGAACAGAGAAGATTTCGCAAGATCAGGGATCCAAATCCACTAACAGAAAGAGTTGATCTGTGGCTCTGATACCATGTTAAAATGGCGCAAGATCGAACAGTGTACAGATCAGGCAGAGAAAGAAGGAAGAAGAAGAAGAAGATGATTAACGAAATCAATTTGAATTACAAACTAACTGGAGTCTTTTGTGGTACTTATGTACAATAACAGAGAAATGTAGAATGACTAAATTATCCAAGTATTTCTAATAATTACAAGCATGCCATTTATATTTCTACATTTTAAAATTTTTGTTATATCAGTATAGTCTCTCAACTATTTTTGTTATATTAAAAGTTTAGGATCCTAGGATTGAAATTATTTTTGTCCATTATTCATTGCAATGTATTGAAAATTAAATAATAATTATCAAAATAATAATAAAATTATATTTCAAAGAAGCCATGCCGAAGTTGCCAAGTCCGCTGAATACTGTATCGGAGAAGATAGTTAACGGTCAGAAGAGATACCCTGTCCGGCGTACTTTTTAATTTTTATTGATGACCAGCCGAAAAGACGGAGTGTGGTCCATATGCAGCAGGTTGTTTAGGTGGAGATTTGAACCCACGGTCTCCTTGATAATATTGAGTGAGCCACATGAAATGAACGGTGATATCCGAGTGTGTTGCGACTCGTTAAAAGAAATGATTTAGTTTCACACCGCCTAACATGCTCATTGGTCCTAAGTATGTAAGCAGGGTGACCACTCCTCCTGTAACCACATAATTTTGAAAAGTGACGCCACAATACTTCACAGATAAAGTGATTTAGTGCCGGCCTTTTATCACCCACGATCGGTAACAGATCTGATTTTAAGAGATCTGCACAGCGAAAAATCACCCTGGTAAACCGGAAAGCATATGGTATTTCTTGAGGAAGATCCCCCTGCCGCTTCTCTCTCCTCTCTTTCTCTCTCATCTCTGTTTCATCTCGCTGTAAAAACTTAATGCATAATTCTCGTGCAGAGAGCCCTTCTTCTTTTCCATTCCACGAAACGCTCCCCTGCTCGGACGCTGAACTTTCTCCATTATAAATGCCCTTCTTCTCTGCCCTAAACTCCTTCCCCTGTTTCGGGTTCTCTCATCTCTGTTCTCCTTTCGCAGCCTCTTCTAGTCTTCTTCATCCCCTGTTTCCGACGACAATGTCGGCTTGGAAGAGCAAAAGCAATGATCCCCGCGTGGAGGCCATCGCCTCCGCCATTAGAGTCGTTCCCGACTTCCCGAAGCCAGGTTTCTTCTTCCTTCAAACCCCTTCCATGGCTAATTAAGATCCGGACTTTGTAACTCATTTCGGCAACTTCAGGAATTATGTTCAAGGACATAACCACGCTTCTTCTCGATCCCACGGCGTTCAAGAGCACCGTCGATTTGTTTGTCGAGCGCTACGCCGGAAAAGGCATCGACGTCGTCGCAGGTGATGCATTCTCCCTTCCTTTCCCTTCTCCGTTTCCCCACTTCTGTGCCCTCACCTGTCCGTGTTTATGTAGGCTTTGTTTGACAAATAAGTAGTAAAACTATACTTTCAAAATGTTTTTTTATATATAAATTTATGAATATAAAATTTTCAAACATAGCCAAAATTTTGACCGTTTACTCCTTTAGGGCCCTCCAATTCTTCTCAGAACAGTAAAATGATCAAAACATTGTGACCCTCCATCATCTTCTTCCCCATCATTCTTGTTTGTTGTATAAGATATATGTATGATTTTTTTTTTCTGACTTCTTCTCTGGCATGTACTGATGTTGACTTTCAGTCCATTGAAATTTGATGTCATTTGATGGTATTTTTTAATTAATATTCTATCAATTATAAAACAATATTAATAAGATCATTTTTTGTTCAAAGAAAATTAGTATTTTTTTTTGGCCATTGTTAACCGCAATCTGTTATTTGCTAGTCGTATCCTAAAATCTCATAACTTTTCGCGTCTTTTTGAAATACGTCTTGTACATGCAATTTTAGGAAAAGTGCTCAACACGATAACTTTCATGTTGATTTTTTTCCTAAAAATACATGTACAAGGCGCACTTTGGAAATATGCTCATGTTTTGCGTCTTTCAGAAATACGCCTTGTACATGCAATTTCAGGAAAAGTGTTCAACACAAAAGTTGTAGATCTCGTCAAAATCTACAACTTTTGTGATGAACACTTTTCCTGAAATTGCATGTACAAGACGTATTTTGAAAATGCGAAAAATTAGACGATTTTGGGGTGCGACTAGCCAATAACGGGTTGCGGTTAACAGTCACCTTTTTTTGTAAATGTTTTATTTTTTATGAGGGTTTAAGTTTGTGGTGTGAGATTCGTAATTTGTTCTGTTTTTTATTTGAAATTGTTGCGGGCTAGGTCGATGCCCCGGTCAGAGCAGATTCAATTGGACCGCGAGCCCGACTAGCGGCCAGGCCGCCGGTGGCCTGGCGGCTTGGCCGTGGCCTGCGGCGGCAAGGCCGGCCTGGCCGTGGCCTGCGGCGGCAAGGCCGGCCTGGCCGCCTGCGGCGGCAAGGCAGGCGGCGACGGCGGTTTCCCCTTAAAGGGGGCGGTCTTGGTGGAGAGAGAAGGGGAGTGGGCCCCACCCCTCATGTTCTCATCATGGGAGGTGGGGTTGACTAGTCAACCGCATGATCTCCCATTTTGGGTGAAGATCATGGGGGAGCCTTCCTTATAAATGATGTTGTAACCCACCAATTGTCCCCCAAATTCTTCTTGCCGGAGAGCGCTGCGAGTGAGGGAAGAAGGATCTCCTGCTGCCCCCCTTTCCCACCATCATAACAACCTCCGACGAGAAGGTGGAGACGGTGAAGGGCAGTGTTTCGAAGGTACTCAGAGCGATCTTGCCGCAGGAGGGTCAGCTGGCGAAAACGCCGAACTTGGCCACGCGCGGCCTGGCGCGCGTCCCGGTCCCCGGTGGCCTGGCCGGCAAGCCGCGCGCCCAAGCCGCGCGGGGCCGCGGCAGGCCGCGCATGGCCGTCCGCGCAGCAGTCCGTGCGCGCCGCGGGAACGCTTTGTACACAGTTAGAGAGAAAGAAAGGCCGTTGCGGGTTAGCTCGGTACCCCGGTCGGACCGGATTCAATTGGACCGTCTTAGCTGACGGAGCGGTCGAGCGCGCACACAGTCAGAGAGAAAGAAAGGTTGACTCAAGATGTGATGACGTGAAAAAACCCCTTAATTGGCTAAAAAATCACGCGACCGGATCTGTGGCAGTCTAAATCCACTAGTTGCTCGTGATTATTATGCGTTTTGAGAATCGGGGTAATAGGCCGCTCCCGTTGCAATTTGGGGTGAGAGAGAAGGTCTACGGCTCCCAGCGGGCAACAGGCTGTGTCACGAGACCGATTTGTACATTGGAATGTGTGAGATGGCTCTGGCGCTCTGAAACTTGGAGCGCGGGTTCGTCGTGCGCCTGCTAGCAGGGGTCGCCTTCCTCCTTTTACTCGCTCCGGGACTTAGGCGTTTTACTGCTAATAAAGAAGTTTGGGATGAATGATGTCTCAGCAAAGAAAACACCTATGACTACAAATGTTGTGATTGACTCTGATGCATCAGGGAAACCTGTAGATCAGAAAATATATAGGGGTATTGTTGGGTCCCTACTATATCTCACAGTTTTGCTTCTAATTTTGATATCCACATGCATTATTTTGCATTTTATTCAATTTTTTGGCCCTACAAATTGTTTGTTTAATCACAAGCAAATACTACTTCTGATCCTTCTTCCCCCAAGAGAAGGAAATACTGGTTTAAGAATATGTAGAAATATTGTTGTTTGTTGTGCCTAATTGTTGTATTGTAATAATTAAAGAAATGGGGTTACTTTATTAGGAGGCCTGCACTTGCCATTATTTCTTTTCTCATGTCACATGTTGATATCATGTGTTTTTTAAATTAAAGCACATGCTTATTTTTCCAAATGACTTGAGTTTTTTTAGGGCAATATAATAATAAGGGCTAAACTTAGTCCTTTAATATTCGTAGTCCAATGAATTTAAGTGTTTTTAGTACTACGAATAATCGTTTGTGTTTTTTGACTCCGAGTAGTCGTCGTAGGACTGTTAATAACATCACCCTTTTTAAAGCATTGATGGATTTGGCATCAATCATGGTGAAAACATATGTAGGGAGTCAAAACTAGCATAATACTTCACATGCCCATTTTGTTTTGTTTTTTGGGTGTTAATGAAACTAATGATTTCTTGATTCTCACAACTCAATATCTTCAATGAACTTCCCCGCGGCCCGCCTTGTTGCGGCCTGCCGTCGCTGCCACGCTTCTTCGCGTGTTGCCCCTCCTTCGTTTCTCCGCATTCTTTAAAAGGGTAGGTAAACTCTGCACTTTTTTTGGGCCTTGTCATCGTCCTTGTCTTTGGTAGGTTAGGTTTTACTCTTTTTTTTAAAGAGCTATGCAAATAGTTTTAGTTCCAACTTTTGGTCTTCTTTACTTGGAGATTATATGCAATCTTTTTTTACTCTCAAGGATGACATGCACACATTATACATTTATACTAAGCCTCAGTTTGTCGCGGTCGTGAACCAGCACTGTTCGTGAACGCCCGACCTCCCCTGAAAAAATTCAAGCATTCTATGCTCAAAACTAGTTTATTTTCTTGATAGCAGTGATAATCTTTGTCTTGTTAAACATACATTCTATGATAATGACATTTTTAACCAAATAAGTCACACCATACGAAGCCTTGGTCATCCTGACCTAACATAGAGAGAGGGGGGGGGGGGGGATATTCTCTAAAACAAGTGACTAAATTAACAGAAAAAAACAAAATTTGATCATGAAATCAGAGGGAAGTACATAGAGCAAAAAGGTAGTGTCAAATGGAGCCTTACTCATCTGAGTAGGTGAGTGAGTACAAGTGACTAAATTAACAGAAAAAAAAAGAAAATTTGATGATGAAATCACAAATGAGAGAGAAGAACATAGTGTTGTCAAGCTCAACTTAATGTTGCATTTATTTGTTACTTTTTCTCCCTCTTGAATGGGAAAAATGTTGCATGTACTTGAAACGTAACATCATGCTTCATCCTTTCCCTCCCTGTTATAAGATCATCATCTCCGTTGACTCTTTCTTAGCCCTAATTCCAACCCTTTTATCAAAGAGAATTGTTAAAGGTAAACTGAATTTGAATATACGCAAATCATTGTTAATGATAAATCATATATTTTGAAAAATATTCTGTGCAAATTAAAATTGTTAATCAAAAATTATAATTGTTAACAACAAATCAACACTATAAATTACATAATTAAATGTTTTAGACAAAGAAATCATCTCATGAGAAGTCCAGCGAAACAGTTCGACAAAATAACACGTTTATAACATAGAAATACCAAATTTATGACATTTAATATATGATAACCGTCACATCTAGTTCAATGAAAATCTGTAAAAATTGAAAGACTTTTATTACTAAACAACAACTACAAAATTCATAAATCTGATTAAATTACATTTCAGAGATCAGTCGCGAAACATGTCTGTATACAGTGAAAATCTTTATAAGTTTTTGAGTTTGATTCCAGTATCTGAGATTAGGAACAAAAAAAATGAAAATTTTGAAATGAAAAAATTGACAGCAGTTTTTTAAAGCAAATGAGAATATGAAAACAAGAATCAACTTCATTTGTTACAGCAAGCAATACACTTATGTTTCCTACTTTTCATAAACTACAATAGGACATAAGAGGCTAGAATTCAACCATTCAGCATCATTATCTAATTGCAACACAAAAATAAAAACAAAAACGAAGAACAAAAAAACAAACGTATAAAATCCATATGCAGAATCCAAAATAAGAAATTAGCTTCTCAATATGCTGAAGATGAAAGAAAAAAATCTGTATTAAAGAATTCAGATGCAGAATCAAAACGAAATTGAAGAGAAGCGATGTCGCACCTTCAAAATCAACGAAAAAAACCGCTGCCCGTGACAGGAGAGGCAACGAAAACAAAGAACCAACGTGTGCACCTTCAAAATCGTTTGACTGTTGTACGTTGAACCGCTCACCAGAAGTCTCGCAACCTACCGGCGATGGGAGAGGCAATGACAGAGAGGCCGGGAATTGCGGCGGGAGTTGCGACTAGAGAGGCGGCGGAAGGGGCGATGGGAGAGGCAACGACAGAGAGGCCGTGAGATGCAGCGGGAGCGGCGGTGAATTTGGTTTGCGTATATCCAAATTAGTTTGCGTAGAAAAAAACCACCGGGAAAAAAAGACCCGATTTTAAGATTTTGATTTGCGTATATCCAAATAAAGTTTGCCTTTAACAATTCTCATTTCTTCCAAAAATTATTTCACCAATTCTCTCCATGATTTTTCTTCCATTTGGCATGCCGTCCCTTGAATATATATGCAGGAGAATAATGAGAATTTGTATTTGCATTGCGAATTCGATGTCGTCTTTATGATGTTTTTGAGAAGCTTGAGCTCCGTCGAACTCGTCGACATTAGGTTGTTCGATTTGGTTAAAGTTGTCGTGTTTTTTTTGTTTTCTAGTTTGGGTGTCTCGATGTGGATGGACGACCACAAGTAATCTCTCATCACATGGAGCAAATCTATGAGTTTATTAAAGAGTGGTGTTACGGGCACACCAATTTTGGCTATGAACAACCAAAATTTATGGACAACCCATTTTAGCTATGTACACACCAACTGGCTATGGACACATCATTTATTAAAAATAGTCATTTGCACTAAGACATTAAGAAATTTCCAAAAGAGCATGTTGGCAATGGTAGCACGCAAAAATGTATCTCAAAAATGTAAACTGCATGGACCCCACATCTTTGCAGGCTCCTCTTTGGTCCCAGACCAAGACAACCATCCTAATTTCGGACATAAGTATTGTTCCCTCTCGATTGACTAAACTTCAAGCAAACTTCCATGCATATTGAAGAATGGTGACTCGACATTGAAAGGCCTTCAGCGAAGGGAACTCGCAGTAATCAGTTGACTGCTACATATATCAACTTCAGTAAACATCTGCCGCGGCACCTCACATAATCTCCAGCTTTAGCAACTCATAACTCATATATGCTCACAAAAATAGCTTAGACATCTGCCGCGGCACCTCTCAGCATGCAACAATACCCAAACAAAATGTAGGAAATTTCACATTTAAATCAATATAAATAAATAAAATATCCTAATTTAAGTCAAAATATCCTAATTTTTCAGCGGCTTGTCCGCTCTGTGAACGACAATAACAAAACCCAATCCCTTCGCGATATTGCGAGACCAATCAATCAATTCAGCTTTTGTATGAAACATAGTGTCGGTCACAAAATGCAAACCAACGTCAACTTCACCACATTTATATGAGTCACTCATTAACGACAATGTGTGCTCTTGATTCATTTCAACCTATACAGAGCGGGCGGCAACCCTAGATATACCAAAGAACAAGAAGCACCAAAACCCCAAATATGTAATGGATCAAAACCCCGCTAAAAAAAACTGAAATTGATCAAAACACTGCTACAAAAAAATTGAAGCGTTACCTGTCCGTCGACTGGCCGGAAAGCACCAGGCGGGTTGCTGCAACAAGATGTGGAACTTGGGAGGAGGAAGGCCACCTCCAGCAGGCTTAGATTTAGGAGAAATGAAGGTGTTTTCCGGCGGCGGGAAGCGGCGGCGAGCGGCGGCGACGAGGCGGCTGAATCGGGAGTATCGGCGAAAACCCTAGATCGGAAAGCTCCAGCCGGGTTGCTGCAACAAGCTCTGAAACTTGGGGAAGAGGAAGCCCACCTCCAGCAGGCTTCAATTTAGGAGAAACCGCGGTGTTTTCCGGCGGCGGGGAGCGACGGGGAGCGGCTGCGAACGACGAGCGAGCGGCGGAATCCCTAAATCGCGAAATTTCGCGATTGCTTATGCGGGACGCGGGTTGGGCTGTCCTTAGAGGTAAATACTATAACTCTTTAGGTGAGATTATTTGAGTTTATTGGTGTGCACATAACCATTATAGGTGTGCCCGTAACACCACTCTTATTAAAACCATTTCTCCAAAAGAAGATTCCCGCATTTATATCGCAGATTTGTGTCGTTTTTATGATGTTTTTGGGAAGCTTGTGCTTCATTGAACTCGTCGGCATTAGGTTGCTCAATTTTGGTAAAGCGGGTGAGAAATTAGGCCGCGGTGGTTCTTGGTTTTTCTTGTTTTCTAATTTGGGTGTCTAGATGTGGATGGACGGCGACAAGTAATCTCTCATCACATGGAGCGAGTGTATGGGTTTATTAAAGCCATTTCTCCAAAAGAAGATTCCACATGCAACCCTACCCTCATTCTCAACTTTTGGGTTTTGATGAAAATTTTTTGGTCCAACTCTTGATTATTAATGCCTAGTAGGCCTCAAAAGGAATATTGGAAAATTGTGAAAAGACAATGGCATGTAGATGAAAGTAACAGGGCTTTTTTCCTTTACCTTTTTGTTATGGGAGATTGCTTAAGGAAGCTAAATTTATGTTTTTTGGTTGTTTTCTTGATTCTCAGTTTAATCTCTTTTGGAAATGTTGTATTTTTTTAAAAAAAAAAATCTGTTTTTTTTAAGTAGGAGAGCATGTTGGGTTTAGGGCTATAAAAACTCTTACATTTGTATCATGATTGTTAACCCAGAAATCAGCGATCCTTCCCAAGGTGTCCAGCTGGCTGAAATCGCGACCCTTAGATTCTCCCTTTTGATCGCGATGAGCCCCAGCGTAGGCGGACAGTATTCCCTATCCGCCTAGGTCTCCTAGCAACCGCGTGCCCTGCGGGACGACGGGCTATTCCCATGGCTCACCCTCGCGGACATGCGGTTAGGTCCGCTAATCGTGCAGTGCTTTTCCTTGCAGGAGTCTGCCAACAGCACCGCCAGGAGCGGCCTCCTAGTTCGCCCAAGGGGCGGCGGTCTCCAGCCGCCGTCCGCCGAAGCCGCCCACCAGGGGCGGCCTCCCTGCTGCCCGAGGGGCGGCGGCCTCCTGCCGCCGTCCGCCGAGGCCGCCCACCCGGGGCGGCCTCTGCCCGCCAGCCGGGCGGACTCCCCCTGGAGTTCCGCTCAGGCCGCCCGCAAGGGGGCGGCCAGGCCTGCGGGCGGACTCCCCCTGGAGTCCGCCCAGGCCGCCCGCTAGGGGGCGGCCCCGGCATCCAGCCGGGCGGACTCCCCCTGGAGTCCGCCCAGGCCGCCCGCAAGGGGGCGGCCCGGCCTGCCGGGCAGACTCCCCCTGTAGTCCGCCCAGGCCGCCCGCAAGGGGGCGGCCCCGGCATCCAGCCGGGCGGACTCCCCCTGGAGTCCGCCCAGGCCGCCCGCAAGGGGGCGGCCCGTCCTGCCGGGCGGACTCCCCCTGGAGTCCGCCCAGGCCGCCCGCTAGGGGGCGGCCCCGGCATCCAGCCGGGCGGACTCCCCTGGAGTCCGCCCAGGCCGCCCGCAAGGGGGCGGCCCGACCTGCCGGGCGGACTCCCCCTGGAGTCCGCCCAGGCCGCCCGCTAGGGGCGGCCCCGACATCCAGCCGGGCGGACTCCCCCTGGTGTCCGCCCAGGCCGCCCGCAAGGGGGCGTCCCGGCCTGCCGGGCGGACTCCCCCTGGAGTCCACCCAGGCCGCCCGCTAGGGGGCGGCCTCCAGCCTGCCGGCGGACTCCCCCCGGAGTCCGCCCAGGTCGCCCGCTAGGGGGTGGCCTCCAGTTCTCTCCAGGCCCTCCTGCAGCCAGCTGCTTCACTCAACAATGGCGGACGCAAAATCTCAGTCTGCGGAGTCCGCGCAGGTCGTCATGCTGACGTCACTGGGCCCCGCTTCTAGAAGAACTCCCCTGGGCCTATAAATAGCCCATGGTGCCTCTCATTCTGCATCGCTCCAGAGGCCAGAAGGTGGATACAAGTCTTGCCAGCACCCCCTGCGGACTCCGTTTTCCAGTCCGCGCAGTCCGTCATCAGCTTTCCAGCAGACCCTGCGGACTCCGTTTTCCAGTCCGCGCAGTCCGTCATCACCCTTCCAGCAAGCTCTGCGGACTCAGATTTCCTATCCGCGCAGTCCTCCACAGCTCTCCAGCAGCTTGCCAGCAGACACTGCAGACTCTGTTTTTCAGTCCTCCAGCAGCTGGCAGACTCTTTTACTTAGTCTCTGGCAGCTTCTCTTCTCTGCTTTCTGGCATCTTATTCTCCTTTAGCCGCCGGCTTCTCTTTGTACCCCTTTAGTGATTTGTTGTAAAGTTGTACTTGTAAGCTTGTAATCTCTCGCTATTAATCAAAGGAAAGCCCGTCGCAGGAGTGACATTTAGGCCGCGACAGGCGAAGTGTGTTGTTGCCGCTGCTAGCGGCCCCCTCTTCTCCTCTCTGCTCAGCAAGTCTTGCTCCTCTGCTCAACAAGATTTCTCTCTGCTCAGCTCAGCTTTTCTCGGCAACCAACCTGCAAGCACAACCGTCCTATTAGCCGTCTGCTCGACAGCTCCTGGTCAACCTCCTTCTACTCTCTGATCAACCCGCTCTGTTGATCAAACTTCTCTCCACTATCCCCGCAACCCTCTTTGACAAGCCGTTTGCTCCACTCTCGAGCACTCAGAGGCTTTCCTCCTTCCCTCCTCTCCTCCTCTCCTAGCTGGTGAGACCGAACACCCCATCCGTGTTAGCTGGCTGGTGCCCCGCGACGTTTTCGCGCATCAACAGTTAACACGCGACCTTCAGATCCGTCAGACGGTGAACAGCGACAGTTAGCCATGTCAGATCAATCAGCCGAGAACTTTGCCCCAAGTCCCAGTGAAGATCCTCTCTGGGAAGCTTTTGAGCAGTCGCGCCGGAGAATGCTCAACAGTTCCAAGCCATCAACCAAGTCCTTGCTGCGATCACGCAGCGGTTAGACTCTCATCCAGCAACTGCTCCAGCTGCTCCAGCTGCTCCAATCAACCCAACGCCAACATCAGAGCATAAGCAAGCTTATTCTCAAGCTTGTCCTCCGTTCTATCCGCCTTACACCCCGACCTTCCCACAAGGTCCTGCTGCTCCTTTGCGAACTCAAATGAAGAGTTTGCCGCTCGCCAAAACTTCTTCCGGCAAGCAGCCGGGAAGTCCTGCTAGATTTCTCAACTTTCAAGGAAGTCATCCTTTGCCCCCCAAAGTTGCCTTCTCCCACGTAAGTCGTTGTCCTCTTACTACTTGCGGATGAAGACAACTTTATCAATTTTTTTTGTTTCTTTACTAGATGGACACTTTAGAAAAATTTCGCTCCATATCTATTGAAATCAAATGCACCTACATTCAAACTAAAAAAAATTTAATCTACCTGAACAATTTGTAAGAACAGACAAACT